>CAJINV010000008.1:3336012-3619291 GCA_905178155.1 Amoebophrya sp. A120 | reverse complement strand
AAATAAACTTCAACCCAGAACGGGAAGAGGCTCGCCCTCACAGTCATCAGGTCCCGGCTACCGGAAAAGGGCGAGGCTCGGACAAACATAAAATATCGCCCGTCCAGCCTCAGCCTAGGCTCACAGGCTCGCTAGCCTGCTACTGCCCGGGCATGCATTTATTCTATTTATGAATTATTTCTATACGCTCTGCGGACGTGGAGAGTTTGTCTCGGGAGTTCAACTGCGTTATGTCGGTCCGCGCACTGGTCATGGTCCCGCTCATGGGATCTTTGCTGTTGCTAACCCCCAATTGCGGTTGCTCCCGGGGAGTCGTCTGCTTGTTTGCGGCTGTAATATTACCACCTCCCGCATTGTTGTTGAGCGGGGGAACCGGCAGTCGCGCGGAATAGGGAGGGTTGCTATTCGTGGAGGGAACACCTGCTGCGCCTGTTGTCCCTGCGCCCTTGTTGGTCCCAGATAACGAGGCAGGGTTGGACTGGTTGCTCTGATCTAACGCCGTCAACACGTCCCGGAGTTTGGCGCCTGAAGAGAAAAAATTTTGTTTGTGTGTTAATAAATTTTGGCGTTGATTATAACACTAACTCCGATGTCGTGAACGTCGTACTAAGCATCTTCAGGTATGCACCTGAGCCTCGTTCTCTTCGCGATCATGCAGAAAGATACTATAGTTATAGAGAATTCAAAAGTGACCTCAGAACAGAGGCTGGCCCCGCCCTCCGACACAGACGAGAGGTCCATTGTATTGTTCTATCTGGGTTAACATCAGACCAGGACCACAACCGGCGGCAGAAAAAAATAGTGGAGTATTGAAAAAGTGAACCAAAAGTTCGAGTTCCTCGTAAAAAAAATCATCATAGTACTGATGTCGAAGTTCCTCATCTTTGCTTTTTCCGTTTCCTTTCGCATGGAGACGAGTTCGTCCAGGATCTTTTTCTGCGACTGTTCGAACATTTTGCTTACGGAGGTCATTTTCTCCAACTCCTCGGCGATAACCACGTTATTGTGGTGTTGATCTCCTGCTCCTGTGGCAGATTTGTAGTCCTTCATACTATTCTGGTCCCCGCCCGTCGCGCCCCCGGTGTAGTAATTTATGCTGTTCGACATGCTAAGCAGCGGCTCTCCACCTGGTGCGCCGACTCGCAGGGAGTTTTGGTTCTCCAGCAAAGTGGGCAGCTGTGTTGGGATTGAGGTCGAGGATGACAAGTTGGCCTTAGAATCGAGTTGGTGTGCCGGGTCGGCTCCCGGTGTACTGGTGATATTCACTGCGGCTTGTTGCTCCGCTGATGATCCCACACCGGCTTGTTGCCCCGCTGATGATCCCACGCCAGCCAGGCTTGTAGAGCCGGGAGGCGCTTGTGCTCCTGTCGTGCTTGTGCTAGTATTCGGGAGCAGTGGACCGCCGGCGGCTCCCGCGGTTGCCTTGTTGGGTAGTTTCCCCGTGGGTGACGAAAGAAGCTTGTTGCTACCACCAGGGGCCTGTAGTCCTGCTCCGGGTTTGTTGCTCACGGATCCTCGTGACGCTCGACTGGTCGTGCCGCTGGCGGGGCGGGTCGTTGTATTGGGCTTAGTTGGCGAGGAGACGACCACAGAGGAGCTCGTCGCAGCCGGCGGCTCTTGGTAGTGGTTCGTTGACGAAACAAGATTTGCCGGGTCTTGCGTTGCTGTGCCGGCCGAAGAAGACAGCGGCTGCGCACCTACAAAACCGGTTGCAGCTGCGCCACTTTTTCTCAACGCCACGCGCTTCGGCACGACCTCTAGGAAGCGGGACTTCTGCACTTTATTCTCCGTGTTTATTGCCGTAAACGCGGTGGAGACCACGGCCTTGCTCTCGCTCGTGGACAAACCCAAACGATCGGACAGCCTGTTTTAGATGGTGCGGATGATTCTGATGAATTGCTGACAACGAACTTACTCAACATCTACATTACATATCACCAGCTCGAGCCAGAAACATTATCATATTAAAAAGAAAATCCCAGAGGGAAAAAGTTTGAAAAATCGCACTGTAGCGACGTAGCGAACTGAACAAAGTCACCAGAAGTAGATACTTACTCGCTGAAAATAACGAAAACCAAAACCATTCCTTATGAGTATTTTACCACGGCAGCAGCCTTTCCTCGACCGAAACCTCCTCTTGCCGTGCGGGATCCAGGTCGAGCCAAACGCGCTCGAAGAGCTGCGGCGTGAAAATCTCTTCGTTTGCGCCGAACTGCCGGATAAGCGCTTGCGAAAAGTTTAGCACTGCTTTTTCTTCCTCCTCACTGAGTGGCGAAGTAGAAGTTCCTGGAAGAACAATGGACGTGGCTGATCCTGCCGGTTGTGATGTCCCTGCCTTGTTACCCCGTGACGCGGATGGACCACCCGCCTTTACCCCTCCCGCGGGACTGTTGGCTCCCTTCTTCGCCGTTGCCTTTCCCCGCGGGGTGGTTTTTGGAGCGGCGGCAGAAGAACTACCGCGCACCGGCCGGTTCATTGTCGAGGATGGTGTGATGGTTCCAGGCAACTACAGCGACGGGGCAACTCAATGCCAATTTTTCGGCAGGGTTCGAAAAGTTATTCTTGTTTTATGTTCCAACGCTAGGAATAGGTTCGTTGGAAACAAATGGTTTCTCTTTCTACTGTACTGAACTAAACTACTTTTTAGGTTTGTTAGTACAGGAACGACTTTAGGATGGGGGGACAAAAATTTTTGCTTGAAGTAGTAGTAGTAGATGCGAAAACCCTAGTAGCCTTTTATTTTTGTTTTGCTTGGGGGCGGGCTATCGTCTACTATCAGTATCATCTAAATGCACTCGGGGAAAAGTATAATGTCATCTGACTTTCCATTTTCACGCGCGAACATGTTTTGCCGATATTTGCTTGAAGAGCCTTCAAAGAAAAAATGTAAAAAACGATACTTTCAACCGAGAGCAAGATGAATACGCGGTCGTTCCAGCGTCACTGTTGGCACGAAAAAAACGCAGAGGCCCGGCCTCAACAAAAGGACGAAATTGGACGACAAAGGAATCTGTTGGCCAAAAATATAACTTGTACGACATCGCATCTTCATACACAGAGATACGGAGAGAAACCTGGACGACTTTGAATGAAAAAACGAAGGAGGTGGTGCACAGAACAAAAAACAGGACGAGACGGCCACGGCACTGGGAGAGCAGAAAATGCGTAAACGGAGAACAAGCGTACTTATACTTACAATAACGCTTTATCACTCGCAAGGCAACGTTGAACAGAAGGAAAAAAAATCCCCCTGAAAGTTCCTCCGCACCTTCTGTCGGCATAGCTGGGGTTCGGTCTCCTGCGCTGCCACTGACACGTACACACGAACGCTATGTCTATGTGTGCACTCTACAATATGTATCTATTTTTAGTATTTGCATTCGCTAGACCGTTCTCTTCTGTTCTCCGTCTATATCCAGGCATCGAGACGGCTCTAAGCGTTACGACAAGTCTTCGGTAGCTCCGCACCGGCACAGAAAGAAATACATGACCATGGGCCCGATACAGGTCACCAGGTTGTTCAGGTGCGCCAGCCACGCGTGATCTTGCTCGAGCGCGTCAATTTGCTTCACGCATATCGCCCCGAGAAAGCAGATCAGCATGATTTGAAACAGCGGGAACACGTTCGCGTAGAGTCTGTGCGGAGGGCAGAAGCAGGAAAGGCGGTCGAAGTAGGAACGTATTTTTTGTAACATCCGAATACCATTTCCATTTGGTCGAGACCTTTGCGTTTGCGTAGTACCACGTTCGTGCGTGTAACGCCAGCTTCCCCTGGGTCGACCTTTCGGAGGTGCCCGACGTCTGCGCGTTGGCCTTTCGCACACTCAGCACCCGTTTCGTGATTTCCGGTTCCCCTACCGCGGCCGCCAGCGCGTCGACGTCCTCGTCACTGCTGCCGAAGAGGTAGAGACTCCGCCCCGACAACCTTCGAATTTTCGCGCCGAGGAACGTGAGCGCCAAGACGCAGGAGAAGCCACAGGCGGAGGCGATCCCGAGCATGGAGGTGTAGACCTTGAACCACAAGTGGTTTTGGAAATCCGAGGGGTTCAAACTAAGCAACTTTTCCACGACGAAAGCCAGGAGAAAGCCAATGAGTATCGCGAAAGCGTCGGCCCCCGCGACTTTCTGCTCCAAAATCTGCTCCCCGAGCCGGCCACAGGCGAGCTCGTGTTTCAACTGAGTCAGGGTCGGGGCTTTAGCGGGGTCGTTGGTCGCATTCTTGTTGTCCTTTTCCTCGTCGAATTTGGCACCACCAGCGGAGGTGGCCTCTCGGCGTGGTAGCTCCTCTTCTTCTGCGTGCTCATCGTCCCGTCCCCGATCGTCGTTGTGATTACATCCGGTTTTACTTTTACGTCCGGTTATAATTTCTCCTTTGCTTTTCTCCTTATCTTCACTTTCCGGGCTGATTTTCTTGTCCTGTCGCGGATAAGCCTTGTCCCAGACGACAACGTCGCCCGGATCATGGATCGTCTTTTGCATGATCGTCTACGAATAATGTGACACAGATGAAGCCGTGACCTCAATTCCTCGAACAGATGACCGGCGGGTCACTCAAGAATAGGTTGGAAAAGCAAAACAAAGCACGAGGTGCAGCAGATGTTGAAAGTCGTGATCTCATTGCAGCTTTCTCGACGACCGAGGATAAGAAACTACGGCAGCGAGAGCGACGGATGATGTTCAATAAGAATACTGCAATTCAATTCTTACGTACGCATACCGTGCAACGAATAAGTACTATAAGTACTTGGCGGTCCCATCAGGCAAGAGTCAGCATTGGAAGCCGAACTCCAGTCTTTGCCAATACAGCGCCGACGGCGACGGAGGACAACCGACAACTGCTCAGCTGTGTTTAAAAGTGAAAGGTGGACTTGTGCACCAAATTGGAACAGCGGCGGAATCCCCAAAATCATGAAAGAGTAATCTATTCCCGTACCAAAATTCAACGCAATGCGGCTTGCAAGTCGTCGTGGTGGTGGGAATAAAGGGAAAGCAAAAGATTTTTATCGCGTCAATGCATTATGCCCTGCAGAAGTTTGTCGCCATTCATTTTGTCCACAGTCGAGCAAATAAAAATGAAATCAAAGAACGGGATCGTGGCAGGTAGAGGTACTTACTCGCACTACTCAACAAAAGTCATCACTTTGATTCTATAATGAAATTCTTGGTCGTCTAGCTCTCCTACGGAAGTCCAAACACCCCCAGCACTTGCAAATCCACGAGCTGCTTCTCGAGAAAGCCCGGTCGCAAGTCGTACTCAATTTCGCCCTGTCCATTGCCCAGCGGGAGCCAGACCGTTTTCTTCCCCGCGAGAAAAGCGCCGGTCAGCGTACGCATTTCCTTGGCCATGTGCCGACCACTGTTTATTGTGACGTGCAGAGCCAGCGGAGCCTCTTGCTGGTCGCGGTCCTTGTCTTTGTCAGCAGCGGCGTAGTTGTTGTGGATTATTTTGGCAGTGTTTTGCTTTTGGCGCGGTGACCTATCCTGTTCCTCGGCATCGCTTTCCGTGTCAAAAGCGGTGGTAAGCGCCAAAACATCATCACCTTGTTGGGCATGAACATCATTCTGCTTCTGCTTGGGAGACGGGTCCACTCCGGACGAGAATACTGCGTCGTCGCGTCGGTAATTCAAATGATCCACGTCAAAAAGCTTTTCCAGCAACATCTTCTGTTGCTCTTCTACTTCGGTGCCGTTACCAGCACCAGTCGTATTCATCTTCACGTCGGGAGTTCCCTGCACAAGATGATCTGCTCCGTGCCCCGTCACTGAAGCAGAGGCTGCTTCTCGTGCTGTTTGGGACGCAAACACTTTCCTCGCCGGGTCCACCGCTTTCGGCGGGCTGAAGTCCCATTCCGTGCAGACACTGGCGGCTTTCTCGAGATTGCCTGTAGTTCCTGGTTGAATAGAATCGGGCGAATTTATTATTTTCGTGTTGTTGATTGCACTTGCAGGACCAGCTCCACCACGACTCGGCGCGGCCTTGTTTTGCGGAGTGGAGTGGATGGACGGTAGTTCCTCGTTTATTTGCGGTGGTGGAGGTGGAACAACAGGAACAATTGTGGTCGAAATGGCACTTCTGGAGGTGGAAGTCGCAGCAGCACCCCTCGGAGCTCCGAAAGAAGTTGTACCGGACAACTGCGCAGCAGCAGGAGCAGCATTGCACGTCCCCCGGGAAAGTACGGGGCTGCAGCTGCAGAGTCGGGAGGACACCACGGTCGAAATTGTGCCGAGAAACGACCGCAATTTCTCGTCCGCGGTCGTGGAGCTAGTGCGTGTGCGCGGCCTCGGATAATTCTCCACCGGTGGAGATGGTTCTTCTTGTACTACGGGCGAAGATCGAGCTGCACGTTCTTGCTGCACGACTAGTTGTACACTCCGCCGCCCTTCTTGCAGCTCTACTGCAGCTTCGTCAAACAGGTTCAGGAACTTCTTTTTTTCCGAAGTAATCTCGCCCCAACACGCTTTCCACTGAGACGGGCTCGAAGGAATCGCGACACAAGACACCACGTTGCTTCCACCTTGGTCCTTCTTCTTTCCCGAGCCGCTGGCGCTCTTCACCAATGGCTTGGCTGTGATGCGGATGCCGAGAAGATTGTTGCAAGATGAAGATGAAGCCGTAGTGGCCACTGATCGCTCGTGTTTTAGTTTTTCTTCTTTCTTCGCATCATCTTGCACTTGACCTGTGGAAAAATATAGCGAGCGCACGAAGTCGATTGTCTCCGCGTATTTGGAGGTTGTACTTCTCGTGCCACCGCTGCTTGGAGCCGCCGCGGGGATCATGTTCAGCTCATTTATTTGCTGGTTGTACTCGACGTTCTTTCTCGTCAGGTCACCATCGTGCGATGGTGCAGCGGAAAACGCAACCTCCACTGGACCGAACCGCAGCGTCATGTGCCCGGTCAGGGTGTTCTTATCTCCGCCCGCGGGGAGCTGAATTAGCTGTCTCGTTTGCGTCAGACGCATCTTGCCGAAAAATTTCTTCAGGTTGGCTGAATCCACTTCGATAGCGGAATGTATTTGCTCGAACAGGTTTCGGATGTTCAACGAGTTGACAGCGCTACGATCTTCAGCCTTTGATGTTCCTTCTGCATGAGCTTGGGCGGAGGCGTTGGTCGTGCCGAGGTTCATCGCTTTATTTGCACGATCATTACTTCCGTTCTCCTTCTCCACCATCAAACCAACCTGCGGCACGACATCCGGCTTTGCAGGTGGCGCGCCCCACGCCGGAGCAACGCCAAATCGCTCTTCCCACGACTGTTCGGACTTGTTGATATCATTTATTATTTGGTGGCTGCCAGAAGGGCCAACAACAACTAAATCTTCTTCTTTGCTGAAAACACGACGACCACTCGGTTTATTTTCTTTTTCATTCGCTTCAAATCGCCCGTCCACCGCTGCAAGAACTACATCTGCAGCAGGACAAGAGGAACTATGAGCACAAGTCAACCGCATCCCCGGCCCGACTCTTGGAAAGCGGAAAACCACATCGGCGACGTTTTCCAGTTTTTCGGCAAATTGCTCATTCTTCCGCGACTTCCCACTGATCATCTTTGCAAACTGGTCCACCGTGTTGAAGTTCGGGGGGAGGGGCCAAATGTCCTCCGCGACTCGGTACTTGACGGTTTGTTCGACCAGCTTCGTGTTTTCGTAGGCTGACTCGGCACTTTTATTTTTCCGGCCCTCCACCTTGACGTCTTCCGGCAGCACGCCGATGATCTTCACCTGCGGGCGCAGAATTTGTGGTCTTCGCTTGCTCTTTTTCATCTGGTTGTAGAAGTTCTTCTTCGAAGATGTTCTTTGTGCTGCTTGATGTTCTGGATAATTCTCCTGCTCCTGCATTTCGTCATTTATAACTTCAACGTCGTTTTCTAAGCAAGAGAAGCACTGCTCGATTTTTTCTCGCAACGCAAACTGCCCCTTCTGCGAAAACAGCACGCCCCCGCCGGCGGAGATCACCGGAATTTTTCCGCAGTGCAGGGCTAGTAGCACCGACCACATCGTGTACGGCTGCCGTTTATCAAATGTAAAAATGTCTGGGTCTGGAAGAATGCAACTTGTAATGCTGTCTGCGGATTCTAAAAATATCTGTGTTGCATGAGCAGCAAGAGGAGTCAGTTCTTTGCACGCGGAGAGGGAATTTTTCATGCGTAATTAGATGATGATGATGATGAATGAGAGTTTTACGGTTCTAGTCCAGTTTAACCCCACCACTCAGTGTGCAGCCTTGTACCCCTCCACAGTTCCGCTGTTTTCATGCGTAATTAGCATCAAGAAGCTCTCAAAAAATCTGTGATGCTAGCACCAGTATCACAGACCTCACGGGTCATGACAAGTCCCGACTCTTCCAGACCCAGACATATTTGCAATCCATACCGTTCCTGTCCCAGCGACATGGTGCGCTTTTCTATCCTATGTAAAAACGTCCCCACACCAGAGTTGTAGTGCAGATTTGCAAAGACAGGAAGACTTGTAATGCGCATCCCCATGAGAGCCATTTCCAATCGTGTATTGGAATTTGTGATGCTGTGAACAGGATGAGCAGATGAATCTGTGATGCGGCTGCACTTGCAAACCTGCACTACACTGCGGAGTGCAACTTGTCATGCGTGACTCCCAAAACTCCTAGGTTTGTGTTGCAAAATCCCCATCCTGACTCTGGTGTGGGGACGTTTTTACTCCGGATATTTTCCCAGGTTTGCTTCACGTTGGCGGAGGTGAGTGAAGAAGTACTCCTAGAAGTTGTAGATCCGGTCGTTGCAGATGAAGCTGCATTTTTTCCCGAAGAAGACGCTGCACTGTTGGACGTCGGGGGCTTACCAGAAACAGAATTTACAACGGCATGATCCGGATAAAACAGCGCGTCGCCGTCGATGTGGACCAGTTCGGGGTGTTGTAGGTGCAGCCCGCGGCCCGCATCAACCTCGGACCTCCGGCGGTCGTTCTATCGAAAGGAAAAATCCCGCCTCCCCATATCGAAAAGGTACGTTGCAGAAAATTTGCAATGCTGATTTGTGACCACAAATCATAGCTTCTGTCTTGCAAGAACGCAAATCCAGAGGCTCCGCCGCATTCTGCCGGCGGTTTGTGATGCTGTTGGCCCTACAGACTAGACGTTTGAAGACATGCTCAGCGCCTAGCCCAAAACCTCCCTACTCAGGCTTAGCATAGGCCTGCAGTCTTGTCCAGCAAAACAAATCTGATTTTTTGTGTAAGTACGCAAATCCAGCATCAGAAACTTCGTTTTTATATGGGGAGGGGGGGGTTTCCTTTTGTTTGATACGTTCATCTCCTTCACCAAAAATTCTGCAAAGGAGCTTTTCCCGTAGCCAATGGGCGCGAAAACGCAGATCACAGTTGTGGTGTACCTCGCTTGCTTGGAAAACGCGTCTACTGCATCGATTTGTTCTACTCCCCCACCAAGGCCGAAATTACGCAACGCCGACGGGGAGTCGGGGTTATTTGTGAGGTCCGTAGAACAAGCAGCTAGCATTCCATCTTCCTTGTACGCCATTTTCCCGGTTTTCAAGAGCAAGTCCCTCGTGTAGTCCGCCAGACGAATGTGGAACCCAATTTCACTTTTCATCCTCTCGTGTTCTGGTTCTTTTTCCCCGCTTACTTGATTTATTTTTTCTTGTCCTTCCTTCACTTTTTTCATCATCCACCGTGCTGTGGCGTCCACAGACACTGCCTCCTCTGCACCACTCGAGGCTAATTCCAGCAGTGGTTCATCCTCGGAGCGGCCTTCCATGGTCTCCAGCTTCCGCATCACCTCTTTGCTCCGCAGCCCGCACTCGCAGAGAAATTGCAGCCAAAACTCCCGGCCCTTCCGGGAGTAGCACCAGTGCTGGACGTAATCCTTGTAGGCCTGCAGCGCTTTCGGCGAGTTCAGCGCGACCTTGTCTCCGAGGAGGGTGCGCAAGCCGAAGGTGCGACAGGTGTAGTTCGGAAACTTGTACTTGATAATCTGTTTCTTCATAATTATATTCTTAGAAGGGGCTTCTGTTGTAGGTACTATCTCCGCACCTCCCCCGACCGCAGGAACATCGGCCGAAGCAGTGTCATTTATTCCCCCCTCCACTTTCGTGAAGCAGTGCAGCACCAGGCCCTCCAATACGTCGCCGAGCACTTCCTGGTGGAAGGACCGGGTTTCGAGACGCAAGCCGCTCAGAATCTTGATCAAGTTGTTCTCCGTCATGTAGTCCCTCCCCGCCGTGAGCTTTTGCAGGAACTCTTGGACTAACCGCTTCCCCTCGATGATGATTGGGGGGTCGTGGGGAAGGTGGTAGTTGAGGCAAAAGGTGGACAACTCTTGGAGGTCCGCATAGTGGACGAATTTGGAAGACGAAGGAGAACTGCTGGTGGAACCGATGCATCGCACATCTTCGGGCAGCTGCTCGAGGACCTGACCAGCCGTGGCAAATGATGCTGTGCCCGTCCCCAGCGCGGTCACAATCACGCTTTCCTTCAACACCCTCGCTCCGTGGGTCTGGTCCTTGAAGCTCATGCTCTCGGCACAGAGACACTTGAACCTGGTGGCCATCTGCTTTACCAGGGAAAAGTTGCCTGCGAGGTGCGGCCGCCACAATCGGGCGGCGTCCTGGACAAATTCCGAGCCTCGGTCGCAGCTGTTTTTCGACGTCGCCGTCCAGCAGAAGATTTTTTCTGACGACAGCAGTGGGGGTGAAGACGTTGATGTGAGCAAACGACCTTTGTCTGCTCTTTGATGAGTCGTACTGTCGCTGGACACTTGTACTACCTCCAAGTCAAACGCCACCACCATGGATAAGAAGCCACTCCATTTGCGGAAGAAAGATAACTTCTCTGCGTTCGCGTAGTCTTCCAGTTTGATCTTCGGCAGCGCCGTGTCATTATCGAATTTCGGATAGAAACCATACGAGACGACTTCGCCCACGGACGAAGGAATGCCGCTCGCCTTGTCGTCAGCACCAGGTGCTTCTAGCAGTACTTGCGACGCGACAGACGTGGATTTTTGGAGCTTATCATTTTTCATGACAAGCTGCTTGTCCTTTTTCTTCTGCTTTTTCGAAGATGGCGAGGACTTTCTGGAAGATTGAGGCGTTTTCACTTCATCCAAAGAATGATCTTGTTCATCTTGTTCGGCTTTGAAAGCCCGCGGCGTGGATCCTCCTGGCGTCCACACCAGCGGGAATCCCCTGGGAAAGCCATACCTCTCCCCCAGCTTTTTGAGCTCAAAGTCGTTGTTCCCGCGAATCATCACGACGAATTTCTGCCGTTTCAGGAAAGTGAAGGGTTTGGGCGGGAGGATCCGGTGGCATAGGAATTTGAGCCGGTTCCTGTCGTCGGTCAGGAGCTGCTCAAGCGTTTGGTGGATTGGGGCCTGGGAAAGCCTCAGATCGGCGAGAAAGTGAGGCTTCAGAAGCGCCATCTCCTCGGGGCTGCAGCGCTCGGTTTCCACGTAGAAGGCGGTTTTTTGTACAACTTCTTCTGGGAGTGATGTACAAGTAGAACTACTCCTACTTTTAGGGGAGTGCTGTGGGTAGGATGTCGTCATCTTTTCTAAATGAAGTTTGCGCTATGCTCGGTAAAATGAAATAATGGAAATGGGCCGCAGTCGAGTTCTACTTATTATCATTCAGTACGAAGGTGAATACACGCTTTTCAAAAGTTTTTTCCTCGTCTTGTAAGTAAACGTAGTGAGTAAATGAATCGCCGCATCAGTTCTGAATCTGATCGACTTAAAGATTAAAATTTGCGACAAGTAAGCAGGTGGACGGCGCTGCCGGAGAGGGAACCAGAACCAGAAACTATCACGGAAATGTGGGCGGATCAATATCCGATTGATGCTTGAGTCAGAATCGACAGAAAGAATTTTCTTGTTCACATCATCGCTTCTTTCACCACCATGAATAGGATCGTGGAGATCTTCATGCACATGCAGCTAGTCGTGACATAATCAAAAACCCGCTTCACGATCTTGATCTCGTCGCTTGCTGCATCGCAACGTCGGCAAGGGTGAAAAGGATCGCCTCATAAAAACAGACAACACTGCACCTGCAAGAGTGATCTACATCTTGTTTTTTCAAGCTCGCACTTTTTCACGACTGCGTGGCACAGGGATCTTCTTTCTTTCTCGCGCAAATAGACCAGTGACGACGGGGACGGACAAGCAGTGGAGTAGGACTAAAGGTAAAGTCTGTCAGCGCTGCCAAAGAATACACAACTTCATCAGCTGTAATGCCTGTGCTCGATGATCGAATTCGGAACTGTACCGACTTGAAAGAACAACGTGTAGGAGTTCGTTGCATCAAACCCCGGCTGCTGCCTGGGCACAATTAAGACAAAATTTTCATGATGATTTTCTGCTCTCTTTTCGTCGTTGTCGTGCTCGTGATAAGGCGGCAAAGAAATCAGCATAGTACTCTTCGACGTGCTCGGTCGTGCATATGTGCTTCGCCGTTGCGCGGACGCGGTCACAAAGCAGTAGTTCCACCTCCGCAGAGAATGAACGCGTTCTATGAATATCTTTCGACGTCGTGATCTTCACATGTACAAAGAACTCTGGACAGAGGTACACATAATAAGTAGATATCCATGTCTTCATTTTTGAACCTGTTGTACTCAATAGCTCTAGTCGCTCGTCTGCTAGTACGACCAGGTCTGCCACGAAGGTTGGCCTGGTTGCGGCAAAGGCGAAGCCTCCAAGGACGAGGACCCTCTGCCTCCCACAGCCACAGCAGGGCTAAATAAGGGATTCCTCATCTTCAGCCGCGCCTCAGTCGTCATCGTCCAACCCCGCAAGCCATGGCCAGAAGACCGGTATATCGTCCACGTGGGAAACGTAGATGGGGACGAAGACGGAAACGGGGAAATCGCTGCAGTAGCCGCCAAAACCCCCTAACGCGACTCCGCCGCCCCGGACTCCGAAAACCTGTTTCCGATGGATATGGATTTGGAATTTTGCATTTTGTACGATTAATCACTGTAAGACCGAACGAACCACGAACCGGTCGCGATGTTCTTCTATAAACGAACAAGTGTAAGCGAAGATGCACAAAAAAAACTAAGTAACAGCTTCACCAACCTCAGTGCTGAGCATGCCCTTCGGATGTGTCAAATCCAGTCCCTGCAGGCGTCTGGAGCACAGAACCCCGGTATGGATGTGTCAGAGTTGAAATCGACAAAGTTGAAATAATTTGTCATGCATAAAATGGATGCCAGTTGGAACCCAGTTTCCAAGTGGCGCATGACAAATTTTGATGGTCCCTAAGTCCAGTTTGTCATGCTGTTTAGGCAAAGAAGAGTGATTTTCTCATGCTACTCTAGCAGCTCGAGCTGTAACCCCAAACAGGCTTACAATCGGCCTCACTTGCCTGCTCTGCAACGCACGTGCCTCGGGTCATGCATTTTATGCATTACAAATTATTTCAACTTTGAGGATTTCAAACCTGACGTTTCCATACCCGGCTGCGATGCCGTAGAGGGTTAGGAGGTGCAAGCGGTTCACAGCTTTATCGTGTTGAACGTTGTACGCAAGCTCCTTCTTTTCCTCTATCAAATGCAAAAGTGTCTGGGTCTGGAAGAATGCAACTTGTGATGCTACTTTTGGAATCTACCTAAAATCTGTATTGCATGAACAGCAAAAGAGGTGTAATTTGTGCTACGCGGAGAGGGCATTTCTCATGCGGTATGAGCATCAGAGAGCCCTCGCAAAATCTCTGATGCTAGGGCATGCATCACAGACCTCATCGGTCATGCAAAACCTGCATGACAAATTCCTGCATTCTTCCAGACCCAGACATTTTTGCAATCCAGATCCTCTAGACTTTCGCAATTCCACAGCTGCCGAGCGGTTACTACCTCAGAATTTTCATTTTCATCTTGTACCATGTTTGTATACATCGTAGTATACTGAAGTATACTATAGTATTGCTTTCTTTTTCTGCGTCGAGCTTACCCCGGTGCTGCTGGTAGTTCTGCCCCGCTTTCTTTTTTAGAAGCATGCAGATGAATTATACTAGGGCCAAAGACGTTCAACGGCCAAACAAGCAACTAAATTCAACGTACCGGTGCCAGCACCGGAGTGGTGAACAAGGCCATATTTCGCATGCCAATCGTGCAGTCGTGCCTGAGCAACGCCCAACTCAGGTTGCCCTTTCGTGAGCACAAGACCGCGCCGCCGACGAAGCCGGCGGCAAGGCCGTACTGGAAGCACTTGAAGACGTTGTGGACGCCCAGGAGGAAGCCAGGAAATTTCAAAGTGAAAAAAGCCCCCACCCCGTCATCATCATCATGTAGTGGACACCCCCGTATCGGAAACGGAAGATGCGCGAATTTGTTATGCTGTATTTGAGTACACAAATCAACTTGTATTGCTAGAAGGCCAGGAGACGAAGCTGCGGCCTAAATTGCAGGTAATCTGTCATGCTGTTTCCCACTTCCAGTTGCCTCCTGTCATCCTGGAGCTGCAAGGCTTTCCCACGCTAGACAGCACTACAGTCCGCATCTTTTGCCTTCTAGCATCACAAAGCTGATATGTGACCACAAATCTGCATCACAGATTTCCGTTTTGATATGGGGAGGAGGCATTTTTCATTGTAATAGGAAACCGCACGTCCTCAACCGAGCGTGAAGGGCGGAGGAAGTACAGCACCATGTTTGCGCCACGACTATGATTCTATCTTCTCCCCCGGACCGCGCTACTAGGCACGGTCACGAGGTACTTACTTGGCCGCAGCGCGGTAAAGAGAGGACGTCGACGTAATGTCGACGTGAGGATCTTCTCTTTTTGCAGGGGCCGCCAACAGACACCAAACAGCACGAAGACGACCCGGCAGTTCAGTAGTCGACCGCAATCCAGATGATGAATGCGCACATTCCCACAATGAAGGGCCACATCTTGATCGTTCGGACGTTGAGTGTCCTTTTGCAAAAATACTGCGACGGATTGTAGCAGCGTCCGTGCTACAGATCCAGTTTCACTTTCAGCGAGTAAATAACTGCTGAATTATACGAAAAACAAGCCTTCCGTTGATGAAGCTGTGCCAGCACAAGCCTTCGCGTTCCCTCTCTTCTATGTAATGCAGATGTGTCTCCTCACTGTCCGCTCGCTCAACAAGAAAATGGGACACAAAGACAAGACTTCTTCATCGGACGTCGAAAGTACGTACTTGATTCCACGCTCGAAGATGGTGGTGCTCCAGTAGTTGTAATGCTAGCTGCTCTTCATCCACGTCCTTGTAATTGTAAGTTGCCGCCACCTCTCTCTAAACGTAAACACAGCACGAGGAAATCGTGCTCCGTCACAACCCTGGTCTTGCAAGATTCGCGTCGCAAGAACTGCAGGACCGTTTCTGTGTCTGAAGAGAGAAGTTCCATCCAGCTGGAATCGATGAAAATTTATTCAGATTTTGATATTTTGATATGTGTTTTGACCTACCCTTGAAGCAGATGATCATGTGGTGGTGGTCTTTGTTCGATTACAAAACACAGTTCGAACGTAGGGAAAAATCATCTTCGTCGCGGTCGGTCGTAAGTATGTTTATCTTGCGCTCGTCATTCGCAGAGCAGTCTAGCAGCTCAGCCCCTTGATGTGCTATCCTTGTACGCAGTTAGCAGGCGGGCTTCTATCATGAATCATCTGAACGTCAGACTCACTGTTGCACGACCGTCGGGCCCCCTGACGAAGATAAATCGCAATTTTCTCCTTATGGCACCGCCTGCCCACGTTGTGTGAAAATTGAACTAAATGGTTTTGGTCAACAAATTTGGTGTATCTATGGGTGAAACAGTCTTGTGAAACTCCAGGTTACAACAACTTGGACTTATTCTAAAAATTGTACAGCGCCCTTACAATCTAGAATAAATATTCAACTAAAAAGTATCTCTCTTACTTGTCAATACAATGAGTTCTCATTATTTTATAGCTGAAAAAATTGAAATTCAAACAACCAAGGCGATTTGCTCCCTTTGCCGATGATAGCATCTTGCAATCCTTGTGCGCGGAAAGACAGTTGCTAGCAGGGCACGAAGCAAACGCGGCTGCGTGAGAGGATCAGCGCAAATGAGCTAGAGTATGACAGAGTGTTGAGCTTAACCTTAAAGGTGTGGAGTATTTGCATTCTCTATGAACAAATACATAGCGAAGCATAATAAATATGCACGAAAAATCGAAGTCCGTTTCAAGTTCATCTTCCTGATCTGGTAGGTCACTGAGGCGCAATGGTCGTGGTGGTCTCTAGCACGAAACCAAGTCCGTGACCAACATGGTGCGTAGGGGTAGGACAAGTAAAGTAATACGTAGCGCAGGCATTAGGCAAACCGGTGAAATACTTGACTTGCGCGACAGGGAAAAAACACGGCAATGACATACGTACTCCCAAAAGACGACACTTTCAGAGTGAGGGTGGCTGATGTCCCTGGACCATTTCTAGTGACAAGAACAAAGTAGTGTGGGTGCAGCTGCGGGTCGCAAGGCAAGAATAGAAAATGAAAACTACGCTAAATCAAAACATGAACCTGAAACCAGATTCGAAGTGCATATATTTGATATTTTGACTTGAGCTTTGCAGCTCTGTACCTCCACCCACCGACCTCCTTGTTATCTTATTCCGCTTCGGTCGAAAACAAAACTGACACAACATAACACACCAAATTTACTGACGCAAACGGAAAAGCGTCTCGAGCTCTATCATCCTCGTCGTAGACATACTGGTACAAACGAGGCACGAGATACAACAAACCATGATGAAACAAAGCAACGTTGATAGATACTTATTTCAACCTCTAGTAAACTGCTACAAATCACACAAGATCGAGCTCTTTTTCACAGGAACAGTTTAAAAAATTTCTATTGTACTGTACTACCACGCATGATCGTTTTTGCGTTGTCGCCATGGTGCAGCAACTGCTCGTCAAATGAGTTTGTACTCCCGTTTTGCAAGGCTACACAGAAATTCTTGCAGGCCATCCATACACTTAGGAAGTTCGTCATTGGCGTTGCTCAGCGGATTTTGTTCTGACGAGCCATTTGTAGCCAGTAGTCGCAATAGCAGAGTGCTCCTACCTTTGACACCTGCTAGAGGCTTTTGCAGGTCTGGCGCTACATATTACAGCAGGAGCTGACGCTCAGCCTCAAGCAAAAGCTGAAGCTGCTACGATCCTAAAAAATTATCAAATTTTTCGTATGAAATTATGATCATGTCGCAAAGGTGTAGCCCCTTCAGTCAGTTCGCCAAAACTTCGTAATTGTACAGGTTTGCTCATCAGGTTGGAAAATGTATAAAAAGGCGAGAGCGCCTTAGTGCTAGCACTCTTGTCATGGTCATGGTGGTCGCGTGTCGTGAGGGTAAAAAAATGTGGCTTCGTAGGGTAACAAAAAAATAGGGTGAAAAAATCTTTTCGTCGTGAAGAATATTTTTATGCTATCTTCTATTTTATCATGTTGCCGTGTGGAGCTAGTTGTGCAGGCTCTCCCCCGTTCGTTCTCGTGTCTGTTTGAAAAATCAAAAAAGTGCAGCTACTTGCAGCTCTGAAACTTCGTGACGGTCGAGTCAAGATTCCATCTGGTTTCCGAAGCAACGAATACATCGTAATATGTTCGTTCGCGACCTTCGTGGTGTGGTTGCTGCATGGCTACAAATTCCACATGCCCGCTTCCTCGTGATATTTTCTTCTTTGTGGGGCAGCCCTTCGTGCTGCAAACTGTGGGTGTAGTTGCCGATGCCGTTAGAAGCATTTTCGCACTTTTTTATTCTTGTCCGCCACACAGGCTGCATCAGACCAGACTACTACTTGGCTTCGTCTAAACTTAGAGCTCCGACAAGTTGTACTATGGCCGGGCAGACAAAAAAAAGGATGATGATCTATCATCCGCTCTGGTGACACCTCCTCAGAGCGACGTGTGTGGTCTTCTCGAAAACTAGCTTCTCGTTTCTCCCCCACTGTAGTTGATGTTCTTCACTGCTAGAAGTTGTTCACGGTTCTTTTTGTGCTGATCCACCTCGATGCAAGCTGCGGGCTGTTCCTTGGTTCAGTCGTCCTTCGTTTTTCATTCCCAGTGGAGGAGGCCGCCGTGTTCCCGCTGGAGGATGAAGCCGAAGGTGTCACGCAAGTAGCCGCTATGCTGGTAGAACGGGTAGTAGCCTGTGGTCCTTCGGGTTCTTCGAGCATCAGTGGTTTGAAGATGTTGTCGATGCACTTGCAATATCAAATGCAAATATCTCTCTGGCTCTGGAAGAGAGCAAGGTTTGTCATGCATCTCGTGGATCACAAAGATGGTCTGGAATGCACCGACGAGAAGCATCACAAATTTCGCAAGGAAGAGCTTCCCAATACTGAAGAGAAATTCGCCTTTTGCGTGGCAAGAAGTGGGTATTAACTTTTGCGGTTCATGCAATACAGTGAGTTTTCCTTTTCTGTACGATTCAGATTTGGCATGACAAACTCGGACTCTTCCAGACCCAGACACATTTTCACTTGATATGCAACTTTTCGTGTTCGATTTTCCCCGGACGATGAGATCAACATGATAGCACAACTCCTTTCGTAGATTAGCATAAAAATGCTATTCTTCACTAGACAGGTGGCGCTTTGCTGGAAGACGCGGACGGAAAAGGGTCGTAGTAGGTTTTCCGCATCAGGTGATAGAGGGAGGACCCCGCGAGAGCGGTGTTCACCGCTGCTAGGTTGTAATTGACAGGCGTGATCACGAAACTCCACCTGTAGGAGGTCGTATGAATGACAATGATAGATGAAATTTGATAGTACTTGTACCAGCAGCGCGACAGTACATCCATGCCTGGCAGAAGCGAGCGGCCCTGCTCTTTATTCATTGCATGCACGTGCAAATAATTTCAAGGTTTTGAAGAATGGCAAAATCATTCCATAAAGATAAAAGTAGCAGGTACCTGGTCCAAATGACTCCGGTGGACGCCAGCGCGAGCTGTTGGGCGGTCGACACCTGATCGATGGGCCTTGCGTAGTCGACCAGATTGGCGATACTCAGGTTCCATTTGAAGGTGGGCGCCCAAAAGTGAATGGTAAAGGGGCCCGCAGGGTGCGCGAGAAACGTGTGCAAGGCCGAAGGCATAGGCATTTTTAGAACCTGGAAAGTGAAGAGTAGTAGGGTTGTTTCCTAGAAGTATAATTGCGGTACTTTTTATTTTACGCTGTTCAACAAATATACTTTAAGTAAGTATACGGTCACATAAATTCTTGAAGACCATGCTGTGCTATCGTGCCCTCATGCGCAGTAGTCAATACTTGACTTTTCCTCTAGGCGATCGATGGTCGTTGTGCTGGAGCATTTTCGAAACAAAATATTGCTTCATACCTGCGCCTGCAGCTTTGGGACGATGCCCGGCCAGGAGGACTGGCTTCCGCCGCCCGCAGCCATAGCGAGCGACTGCCCCGCGGTGGCGGCGGCGGTGCCGCCGGATATGGCCGCTTTCTGGTTGTCGTGATTCCACTTGCGAACCAGCTGCGTGCACTGTGCGGCCTCGTTAAATGCGTGGCACGCAAGCAGAATGTAGTTTCTGAAAGTCAAAGTTTTTTGAGTTTTTGGTGTTCTGCTTCTTCGTCTAGCTATGGATGGAGAAAAACGAACTACTCTTGCATTTTCAGAAGAACAATAGCAAGAAAAAAAAACGGAAACCCCAATTCTCTATATCCTCACCTCGGCTGCACCATCCATGCGAATCGCATGAAAAACAATGAGTAGACGCAGAGGGTATGAGAGTGCACAACTCCGCCTCCCCCTCTCTGGAAGGTGATGAGCAGCAGTAGCAGTACCATCAAGAACGGTAGGAGTGTCTGTGGCCTCCACGACCGCATGAAAGATTCCCAATATGGATTAATTTCAGTACTTCTGCTCGAGGTTCCAAAATTTGTGACGCAGAAAGTGCTTCAAGGCAAGATCAAGATCATGTGGGTTTGGTTATATATTGGTACTATACTATTTTACAAATCATGAGAGGTAGCAGGTGGCGTCGTGCACTCTGATAGAGGGTTCCGGTCATGTTGTAACTCACCACGTCGACGCTTCTGAACTGCATGTCGTAGACCGCAGCGAGACTGAGGCCCCAGTTTGCGACCGGACCCCAGAAGTGTGTGGTGGTGATCCCGGTCTCCTTATTGGTGACCACCTGGACCGCACGGGAAACGAACGACATTTTTGCAGCAAGTTACTCAACTTTTGTTTTTTTACTCAAGTTCCTTCAACAAGATGAGCAAAAATGCGGCCTTGTTCCTTTGCTCGGTGTAGCAGGTGTTGCGAATTACTCATACAGGAGATGTAGATGGCTCGCTCCTCCCTGCCCTTTATATGAGTATTCTCGTCCCCGTAGTTCTTGTCAATTATAGTTGTACCTGAGCAGCACGCTATCTCATAGAACAATTAGAGACACACTCAGAAAAGTGCTCCATCGTTTTTGCGAAAAGGAAATCGTTACGTACTACAACCAGGAAAAACATTGATGAGAGCTTTTGTTCCGCCACTCCTTGACACCTGGCACTAGATGACGATACTAGAAGTGCTATTCCTCGCACTACCGTGGCTGCGGTGCATTTGAATGTCCAATTTGAAACGATTACGATTCCTATTTACTGCATATGCTATACCTAGATCCACAATTTCTTTAAACCGACTGAAGATAATGAAGATGTTCAATTTTCTGTACCGATGGATAGAGGAACCGAAACGGGTGGGCGAGGGGTAGTGAGCGAAGACAGGGTCTGGAAGTGATTTTCTGGTCGTGAGGATTTTCGCCATACTCTTAATTATATTAAACGAGTAAACATATCAGTCATTCAATCCCCAAGGAAAATTCACAATATTATCAGCGACATTTTATTGTTCTCTGCGGTTGGCGAAAAAAAGCACGAGGCCTTCGAGCTGTTCTTTTCTTGGTTGCGATATCTCGTCAGTAGAGGAAAACATTCATTCTCAGAAGAAAAAACTGCCCTTTAAAAATCGACACTTTGTCCTTGTCAAGAGTCCCCCCCGTATGCCCAATAAACATGGCTCTGTACCGACTTTCGACTTTTAAATTCTCGCTTTATTTGTGTTGGTCATGTAGTGCGTAGCACAGCGGACACGGACCTATTATTCGAACAAGCTGAGGGCGTAAGTAGCCGCATCCACGTTGCTTCCGAAAGGAGCATTGATTTGCTTCGCAACAACTTCTGACGTCGACATACATGATTCCCTCTCTTCTAAACAGAATGAATATTTTTCCGTTGCACTTATTATCAAAAGTCAAAATGGACCTATCAACTCAAATACACGAGTACCAGCGCACCACCCGTGCACACTGCCGTGCAAAACGTAACGGCAAACAAGCCGCGTTTCGCGAGGATGAACTGGCCTTTCAACAGTGCTCTCTGGACAGACAAATACCGGTACAGGCTGTACAAGAGCAGCAAGCCGCCGTTGGCCCAGAGAAGCCCCGAGGCTAGCGTGATCTTCTCTTTTCGCGCATTTCTACTACTTGCTGCGGAACTTCTGTTGCGCTGTGTGCTCGTTGATAGGAGTTCTTGCTGAGATTTTTCAGGAACATCCGTGTTCGTGGAGGTTTTTTGTTGGTCCTGCTTTTTATTTTCCAGGGAGTATTTCGATACGCGGTCGGCTAACTCCCGTTCGGTGTGGTACGCGGAGAACAAGGCCGTACCTGCCGCGGTAAACGCAAGGCCGACCTTCGCCCATGCGAGAAAGGTCCGCTCGTTTGCGAGATGGTCGCGGGCAACCGAGCCGGTGTTTTCCACGATCGCGTGCGAGCTCCCGAGTGGGGATTTTTGGTCTTTGCCGTTGTCGTTCTCGCTCGTAGTTTCAGATGGGGGGGAAGGGGCTGAGGAGAAAAATCTTCGGTCGATAGTACTATAATCACAAAGGGGCGGGACGCTGAAGAAGCGGTGACTCCTTATCGCAAAAGTTACTCTAGCACCGCAAAGGGGCGATGTGTAGTTTGGAGGGCGAAAATTCATGACAAGCAGCCTCCTGGAGACCGCAGCGCAACCTCCTGGAGCCCTACTCGCGGGAGAATAGTGCGCGAACATTTTGACGATTCTTTCGTATGCCTCGAGCCATGGGAATTGGGCTGTTGCTCAAGATAGCAAAACGAAATCTGCGAAATGGAGATCATGTCAAATATTTTCATTGTCGTAAAAATATCAATCGACACAGTTGAACGCTCGCACTTTGTAGAGTTTCTTTGAGAAGTTTAAGACGAGTTGATGTGCGGGAGATGAGAGAGCCTAATTCCATGACCTTTCACCGACGTGCGACCGACACTTCTTATTCAAACCGCAAAGCGGTAACCTGACCCTGCTTATGTTGCGTGTCCTCGGCAACAAGAACCCTTGAAACGCAATCCTTTGTTTGTCCGTCGAGAACCAATGATCTGCAAAAACGAGATCTCCCTGCAAGTTAATTTTGATGTACAAGTTTCAACACTTTCATCTACTTCCTTTCGTCCCTAGTAAAACACTTCTCTTTTCGTCTACCCAGCCTTTTTTCCTGGCCGTCGACAGCTCTTTGAACAGTTTGTCCTCCTCCGAGGTACTATGCTGATTTCTCGCAGCTTCTTCTGGAGGGAAAAAAAACCTCTTGCACACAGCTACAATGTACGTAACATCTTCCTCCTCCAGGAAACTGTGGGTGGGCAGGTACAGGCCCACCGAGCCGAACTTGAGCGCGTGAGGCAGCTCCACCTCCCAGGCCTTGTAGCTGCCCGCGACGCCCCGTGCGTATTCGTAGTAGTTTACCGGCTGCACGTGCAAGGGGAAGAAGTAGTTCCGCGACTCGATGCCGAATTCTGCGAGATACTGCCGCAGCGAATCCCGGGTCTTCTGGTCTTTGGTCTCTATCCCGAATACCCACGGCGCGTCGAAGAAACACCGGTTCTGCATGATTGTCTTCTCGTTGATACCGCGCAGAGGGAAGAGCGGAGGGAGTCTACCACTCTGACTGTTTTCCAGCTTGCTGGTGGCTTCCGACTTCGGGGTCAGGAAATTTGTGTCGTCTTGTTGCGCACCTTGTTCTTGCGCAGGAGGAGCTGCTAGTGAACTATTTGACTCCCCCATGTGGTCCTCTCCCGTCTGCGTCGCGGTCGTTGGGTCCTCCTCGTCTTCCCCGCTGCTGGAGGACGTTGCAGTCGCCAAAGCCGCAGTTCGCTCCGTTTCCGTCCCCTCCGGGTTGAACGCCGTCAATTTCTCGTTCCACAGTGCCTTCCGGTACCAAAACGCGATCTCGTGCCGCTTCTCCACCTGCTGGTGGAGGTTTTCGCCGATTTGCGAGTTGAGAAACGCCGCGCCCAGACCGTTGATCTTGGCGTTGGGCGCGGTTTCAAAGTGCAGGAAGTGAAACGCGGGGTCAAACCCGTGGTTGATCAAACTCTTCAGCCGCGGCGCGTGTTCCTCTGAAATGCTGTGCACCCAGCCACCGTCGCCCGCGGTGATCTGCTTGTTGGCATACAGACTGGAGCAACTGAAATCGCCAAACGCACCGGCGAGCAGGTACCGACCCACGGTAGGATCCTGGTAGTTTTGTTTTTATGTACTTCTGCTTATTTTTTTGCTTAGGCACAAGTACTGGGATTTGCAACCTTCACGACGATGTTTGTGTTATTTGGGTTCTGTTTTTGTAGCGTTTGCACTCCTTCCTGTGCGAATAAATTGAAGTGCTGGGGCTGACGACACAAAAAGAAAAATATGATCCAGCATCGCTTTCCCATTTATAATAGAGCTTCCCCTCAGTACTCTCGGCTCGTATTACAGTGAAAAGTGCCCCCCACCCCCAAAGTTGCAAAAATTTGTGATGCGAAGTTTCCAAATGAAAACCTTTTGTCATGCATGAAAGGAATATGAATCTTTCTGATGCAGATTCTAGTGGTGTTTCGCATTGCTTGCATGACAAGCACCGCTCTTGCTGCGATCTTTTGCAATACAAATTTTTCCTATTCACGATCGGAAATCTGTGATGCTGATACATGCAAGTGGGCGAATGTTTCATTTGGAAAGGTTTGCAATACAAATGCTTTCAAGTTCGGGGGTGGGGGCATTTTTCATTGCAATAGCTCGGGATGGTTGTCTACCCTTGCGCCCATGCACTCGCAGATGTCCTCGATTAGCGGTAGATTTTCCTGTTTGTATGCTGCGCAAAAGTATCGTACTCGTAGTAATTGCAGTCATGCATTACAAATCTTTTCCGTAAGGCAGCTCCGCATTACAAATTTTATTTCTCATGCTGAGGAAATTTGTAATGCATTGATAGTGATACGAATACGATACTTTTGCAGTTCATAGTTTGCAATACTCGGCAATTTCCCGGATCTCGGGGCATACGATCCCGTAGGTGTGGCAAACGATGACCGCTTTCGTCCTGACCGATTTTTTGGCCTTGATCTCCTTCAGCGACGGGTTGATGTTGTCTTTGGCGCAGTCCGCAAAGATGGGGATGCCCCCCGCCAGTTTGACCGCGTTGGCGACCGCCACCATGGTCAGTGCGGGAACGATCACCTCGTACTGGTAGACGTTGATGCACAACAAGGAAACGTGCAGGGCCGACGCGCCAGAAGAGGTCGGAAAAGCGACCGGAACCGAGTAGGTGGCGCAAATCTTGCGATAGTTTTAATAAATAAGATCATTCGGATGTCATTTTATAAGGATCTTCAAGTTGTACTTAGCACGAGCAAAACGAATATCTATCTTCACAAGGAAGATCGTACTAGGAACGAACCAACATACACACGCCGAACGGCAGGACGGATCATGCAACCGACACCTATTAAAAATGACCCGGAGGAACAAGCTGCACATTCATAAAAAAACATTTTCAAACGCAAACCTTCTCTGCCATTTGCCGCGGCCACCGTGTTCCCGACGAGATCTCGCCGTTGAGCATGGCCGTTGTGACATCGTCGACAGTATCGCAAAAAAAAACTGTTTCACTGTGAATTTGTGATGCAGAAAATGGAACACAGAAGTATTTGTCTTGCTACACTTGCAAGGCATTGGAATTTCAAGCGTGTTTTCCTTTGGGAAACGCGCATGACAGGTTTTTAGTCTCATGTGTAGCATGCTTGTGAGGCAGATCTTGCAAAATCATCACAGTGAAACAGTTTTTGCTTTGCATAGACAGCTGCTTTGGTGTAATACGGCTCAAGAACGCGAAAGATTATCCCAAGATCTTTATCGTACGTCGGTTCCTTTTTCGGCATGTACTCGGTAATTTTCTCGGGAAGTTGCTCGAATTTCGACTCTGACCGGTTGGCCAACAGGTCGATAAACAACTTCGTATCCATGGTTTGTTCCTTGCGAATAATTTATCAATTATAAGCGCGTGTTCCTGCTGTAGTGTGGCTTCGGAGGCCGGAGGCGGAGCTCGAGCTCCGCTGCCGTTTTACTATTTCCTGTCTGCTAGGCGTGGCGTAACACGTGCGCTGAGTGGTCACAACTCTGGCTCTTTAGGCGCGAAGTTGCACAGCTTCTGATCTGTGTAAAGACAATTAAATCTTCGGAGTTGCTCAATATTTGCTCTGAAGCCAACATGGGTACCTATACAAAAGGTACCGACTTCAGCATCATCCGCACTTTATTTGGAACGTCGGCTGCAGAGTGCGCGATCGAAAAAAGCACCCTTGAAGTTGACAACGGAGACCAATGATAACGGTATGATCGGTGTCGATCACATCAACAATAACGTCAAACAGAAACTCTCCACAAAAAGCAAAAAGGCGGGATCGCTAATGCAACGGTGACGAAAAGCATAGATGTGCAGTGTTGATCAAAGACGATCAAAAAACAAAATAAAACCTCTTGGGATCTTGTTCATGTTGATGAAGAAGTGAAGCTCTAGATGCCGGCCTAATGGGCAGCCATGAGCTTCTTGCTTGTGGATTTACCATTTTCTAGGAAGAGCGTCAGCAGCTCCACGGACGCGGGACACTGATTGGCGAGTGCTTTGAATTTGCAAAACAGGCCGCTCACGAAGCAAATCATTTTTCTTACCGAACCTGCAGCGAAAAAAACAAACACAACCTGTAGACGACCGTTCAGCGGTTACATCAGTTTATACCGTTTCGGTTTCTGAGGCCTTCGCCGGCCTGGTTCTTTCGTTTTCTACCAGCTCACAGTACAAAATCAATATCTTCAAACTTTCATACTTACTACATTAGTCCTCTTGCCGCTACATGAAGGCACGAATTCCACTCACTTCAATAGACTTAGCCCGGATTCGGTCATCATCAATGTTCTGGTCAATTATCTGGCTTTTTTGATTTCGTGAAGCTTTTGCAACTCACGATCTCTCATCGGGTTTCTTGGTTATATTCACTCCATCAAGTTATACGAGCTGAGTTTTTATCTGGGTGGAAGAATCTCCTTTATCAAGTTCAAGTAACGAAGACGGATGCGTCGAATACTTTTCCAGTACTCGACTAGCCCGGCTTGTCTTACCAAACTTTGCTTTCTCGTAGCGCTGATCATCTCGTGTGGTCACCTCGTCGGCGAGCTCGCGTTTGCCGTGGCTGCTACTTTTTTTGTGTACTCTTCCAGCTTGTCCTGTATCGTAAGGAAAAATCCCCTCTCCCCATACTGAAGAGGTAGATTTGTAGAAATTTGCGATGCTGATTTATGGTCACAAATGTCTTGCAAGAAGGCAAACCAAGAAGACGCCCTGCATCATGCCGGCGGTTTGTGATGCTGTTGGGCCTACAGCATAGACTTCTGTCATGCTGAGCGCCTAGGCCGAAACCCCTCCACTTAGGCTTCCTATAGGCCTGCAGTCCTCTACTGCAAGACAGGGCTGATTTGTGTACGCAAATCCAGCATCAGAAATTTTGCTTTGATATGGGGAGGGGGGATTTTTCCTCGCAATATCCTGGGCATTTTTCACGACCGTTTCCCGCTGGTCCTGGTTCAGCTTGGTCGCCATGTGCTCCTGTTGAACGAAGGATTTTCTCTCATGCGATCGCGGGAAAGCAGCTTGGGCTTGGCCCGGGACGACCGGGATACGAAATACTAGTCATGCAGCGGACTGTCGTGTAGGTGTAGATAACTCGGCTTATTCGAATCATGATGCGAAAAGGTAGAGGCTACCCCGAACAGCACTCAAAAAATTATACCTTCATGCTCTTCAGGGTCATAGACAGCATTTGTTCGAACTCAGTGGACATCGTTTCCATGCGGACTTTCAGTTCTTCGATTACCCGATCCTTGTGGCGGATGATGTCGTTCTTATCCCTTACGAGCTCCTGCAGTTTCTGTATGACTGAGGAAAAAGAAGGATGCTGAGTGAACTCGTCGCGAGAAGTGTAAAAACAACGCGACACAAACTTTTCTACCGAAATTTTTCCTTCCGCGTCAGGCTTTTGTGTTCCGCATACGGACTCCTCTCTCAGGCATGGCACTTCCTCTTCCAATTTCTTATACCTTTGTCTTCGTGGAAAATTCAGTCGCATTACATTTACATCCGGCATCAAATTTTGTTTTGGCATAGCTTTCTCCGCCTACTTAACTTAATGGCGGAGCCTTGTTTTTGCCTTTTGGTACAGCTGTTGAACATGATCCCTCTCCTTTTCATTTCATACCATGCTGTGACATATCCACTTCTTCTCGCTGTTCCGTCAACGTCGTTTCCAAGCCTGTTGTGCCGATTGATAGAATCTGCCGCAGGTAATCGTAAAAGCAGCTTACGCTTTCGCTTTCGATCCAATTAGTAGGAAGTTCTGCATCACAAATTCTGGCGTGTCAAGCAGCGAGCGTGAACCATACATCGTGAAAGAACAAGAACGCAACATCGATCACTGTACTGTTGATCTTGTGGATCAGATCCTCCTGCATGGCCTTGTATTGTCGCGTGAGGTCGGAAGTCACTGCGTAGGTAGTGCGCTTTTCCAGTGTAAGGTCCTCCTGCATGTTATCAAAAGGAACAATTCCCCCTCCCCATATCGAAAAGGTATGTTTCCGAAAATTTGCGTTGCTGATTCATTTGAGGCCACATATGACATTTGTCTTGCAAGAAGACAAGGGCAGAAGCTTCCGCCCCATTATGGAAGCGATTTGTCATGCTGCTGGCCCTAAAAGTGAGCCGCTTGCCATGCTGAACAACTAGACCCATACGCCCCTACCTAGCCTGGGGATCTGGCCGCAGTGCCTCTCTGCAATACAAACCTGATTTGTGTACACAAATGAATCCAGCATCAGAAATTCCGTTTTGATATGGGGAGGGGGGATTTTTCCTTTCGATACATGTGATCCAGCTGCGTTCGTGTTTTCATCGTCGAGGACCGGAGATTCTGTTGTATATTAGTTATAGTGCTAAACGAAAACGGAAACACAAAGATCTAAATCTATAGTGCAGAGAAGCAGCCTAAGCCGTCGTTGCAGCACGTCGACCATGACCGAAAAGCTGCATCAAGTTCAAGGACCTGGAACCTTATCAAAAATAAGTGCCGATTGCGGCCGAAAAAAATTTTCAAACGAAGTTCAAGAAACTAGACAGGTCGTACCTCTTCTATTCTCTTCTTCACCAGCAATTGCCGCTCCAAGGTTTCGATCCTCTTGGTAAATTATCGAAGCGAAAAATACAGGTCGTTGTTGCAAGGTATTCACGATCTTAATCTTTACTATAGAACGGAATAGGATTTTGACCCCAATTTGAGGGCAACGTAGACAACATACACACTCTCTTCATGATGGAAGACGAAGACGCATCTTCCACATCCTGAGCGAATAAGTTTAAGTGTTCCACTTCTTGCACATGACAAAGAGAAACACCGGCAGCTAAAAACAACCACGACCGGGACCAGCTTTTCCGCGATACGAGGTCTATGTTGTCCTCCTGCAGCTGCACATCGACGTAGTTTGGGTGGCTCGCCGGCAGCCTTGGGATCCCCGGCAAAGGTGGCCCCTTGTCCTTCTTCTTCGATTTTTTGCCCATCTTCGCGGGCAAGCTGGCTCAATTCTGTCAACCGAAAGGACACGCTCCTTCAGCATGTACTAGGAGGGGTACGAGGTTCTTATTCGTAACTTAGTGCATAACTCAACAAAACGGCGACAACAGAAGATACGAGAACGAAAAAACGCAAGTACGCAAGCGTCTCAAGGAAATGAAGCAAGTCGTTGCTCAGAAGTGCCGCGCTCACAATCAGATCACACAGTGGAGATCCTGGTTGTATTCAAAGTTAGTCCTCTAGTTGCTTGACTTGAGGACGTGGTAAGTACAAGTGCATGCTACTGCTAGCATCGTTTACGAACGCACGGTCCGCATAATATCCATAGATAATCACAGAAAGGTTCTTCCTCGTTTGTCCCTCCAACGAAGTATTTTTATTTCGCGCGAGAACAACAATAAAGCTTCAGCCCTGGAACTTCCAACGGCAGTGGCCAGAAAATACATGTCGTGGAGGTCTTTTTTTCACACCACACTTGCTGAAGATGCACTTTCAGATGTACCAACAGCAAGTAGGGATTTGTATTGATCGTGAATGGGAATCGCTCAACATCAACCAGTATTGCAGAGCAAAGCGGGTCATCTCGCAATAGGTCTACTTGTTCTAGTTCTCATCTGCTAAATTGTTTTTTCCACCTCGGATTTGGATTTCTTTGTTTCTCTTTGAAAACGATGAATCCGCTCAGTTTTCCTCAATCCTGGTCAAAAAACGGCCCAGAATGTCCGCGTTGCACAACACCTTTTGGAGCTCCGTTTCCCGCGAGCGGCAGTCGTGCGATTCGCAGTACTCCTCGTCCTCCGGTAGTAAATGCTCGTTTTGCGGGATCATGACCGTGAGTACGAACGATGTTCCGGGTCGCAGTGTGGTTGTCGGCTGCACCAGGAAGTGCGCCGGCAGGTCTTCGGCTGGCGAGGCGCAGTCGCCAAAGTCAAAGGCCCCGGGGAGGTTGACCCCCAGCTGCTGGCGAAAGGGAATCGTGTGGCTGTGCGGCAACGCGACCGACTGGTCGTCGGTCGCGGTGGTCCTCAACGTCATCTGCCTTGAGCTCGGGTCGTGGTGTGCATAGCTCGGGTCGATGATATGGAATTTCCCTGTATAGGAGGAGCAAGTGGAAGGATCTTCTTCATCACGGCTAGCACTTCTACTTTCCCCCCTTGAATTTTTCCCTCCTACTGCAGCTGCTGCACCAGAAGATGCTCCTAACTCCGGTGACAATTTGAGGCGGTACGGGATCTGGAAACGTTCCATGGGCAGGCGGCGGTAGCGTAGGCGGCGGAGATCAAGCTGCGCCAGAAACATCTGCAAGGGTTGGTCCTCGCCGGGAACGGTTGATGCCTGCACGTGGAGAAAGAGCACCGCATTCTTTTCCACGATCGTGTTTTTCTGCGTGTCCATCACGAACGTGTGACGCGAGGTAGGTCCTTCTCGGAAAGATTGTTCATCATCTAGTTCTTCGCTTTGGCTCGAAGAAGCAGGTGCACGGTCGTGTGCAGCAGCTGAATCGTTCCTCTGGACTAAGTGTTCCTCGTCTGTCGTCCTCCGGGCGCCGCCTTGTTCGTCCGCGGCCGATGGAGCGTTCATCATCTTTTGGTGTTCAATGTCGTTGTTCCGAATGAGCAAAACATTGACGAATCCCACACCGCAGATTTGCGCGTATTTCTGGAGTTTTCCCGACCCGAGCGTCGTGCCCACGAGACAAGAGCGTGGAAGCACCTGGACGACGACGGTTTTGATGTAGTAGAAGCGTCTCGTCCCGGTCGGCGAAAGGAAGTGGTGGCTTCGCAGGAACAGCGGCAGCGCGCGCGCATGTTGCGGGTGGTAGAAAAACGGCGCCACCCGTGCGTGGCCAGCCAACGACCTGGCCAGTTGCGGCCAGTTCTGTTTGGGGTCTTTTTGAAGCTTCTTTTCTACGATGGAGCGAAGCCAGTAGGCGTCGGAACACTCCTGTCGTACAATAGCAGTGACCTTCCAGTCGTGAAGAGCGCGCTCGTCTTGCGAAGCGAATGTACCGCATGTTCCGCGCGTCAGCTGCACATTTTTTGTACAATTATAATCCGGCGCTTCCTCGTTCGCATGAGACGATAATTTTCCTTTGAGTCTGTCGAAGTGAGTTTGTAGTGCCGCCGAAGGTAAAAAGTGGTGCCAGCCGTTAGAACGAAAATTTTGGATCGCGCTGCACAGCCAGAGCCGAAACCAGCGCTCTCGAGGTCGGAACAGGAGCCGAAACATTGCTGGTTCTGCGGACGACAGACACGACGAGGGCCCCCGCGAGACGACGCCATTGTCGGCACTGCGCTGCTGATGGAGAACTTCTAAGGCCAGGAGTTCCTCCAGCTCCCTAGCTGTGCCTGCTTCTTCTGGATCACACAATTCCCATTCTCGAAGTTCAATATTCCGAGTCCAGGTTTCTCGCTTCCATGTGGGATGATTCGTCGTTGCGAAAGAGGGACGTCGCCAGAAGCTGGCCGCTCGCGCATTGTATTTTTTATGTGGGTCAAGAAAAAAGTGCTTGCTCTTTGCGCCCTCCTTGCGCTTCCGCAATTTTTTGTAGTCTTTTCGCATCTCTTCCTCTCCGTCACCATCGGCAAACGTGACCAGGATGCGGTCCCGATCGCGGCGGATTTCCACATCGAACTTTTCCGGAGAAATAAGGTGATGCTGAGTAGCTCCAGTCGACGTATCACCAAGAAACGCCGAGATGAAGTTGGTGTCTAAGGTTCTTGAGTGAGAGTGGTGTCGCACGCACAACACGCGGTCCTTGCGGCAGAAAAAGACCCGGTCTGACGCTTGTCCCAGCGGAGCGGGAGAGGATGGTGCCACACCTCCTACAGAAGTGCTGTGCTCCTCGCCTTCAGGAAGACGCTCGACGTGCACTTGTGGAGGCGCCCCCGGCTGCAACATTTGTTCACATACTTTTTCCGAGAACAAGAGACGTTCCTCCTCGTTCAAGCAGATCTTTGCGTCATCGCAGCTGCCGTTGCCACTTCGCAGGAGGTTCTTATCGAGAATCTCGTCTGCTGCCGCGGCCGCAGATCTTTCGCCCGCATCGTCCATCCCAGCGGGGGTGGGTCTCGTTCCCAACCACGCACCGATCTTGTCTTCCCGGACAACCCAGAAGGAAAAGGAGGAGGCTGCATCATCGTCCAACGTGGTTGTAATTCCATGCCGTGCCATTTTGTATGTGTTTTTGCGTTGTTTGGTTGATCGCGACGAACCAAAACTACATCGGAAGATAAGAAAGAAATAGGAAATCAAGCACGGGGTAAATACCGGCCACCGAGAAGAAAGCCAACTAATTAGTTGTTTTATCTAGCACTAGCAGGAAAAAAATGCTGAGGCGCAGCAAGAGAAAGGAAGCTTTATTCGGGCACTGCAGTCAAAGTAGGACGAGGAGAGGGAGATGACAATGACAGAATTTAATAAACGAGAGTGTCATCAAGATTTTTTTCTGGATGTACTATTTCAATACCTAACGACCAAACCCAATCTATTGTTAGGCGAAAAACCGAAGCTGCGCACTACCCAGTATTTTCTCATCCCAAAGATCGCGGTAGAAAAATTTTTGCAGAAAATATGTTCTTCATGAGTACGATTACTAACAACTTAGCGTGCTTCTTATAGCCGTGATTACGACTGTTCATCTTTTGCTCGTAATATGCAGAAATTGAAAAAAAAATGAGCACTCAAACGTCGCACAGAGACCGACCAGAATGCTATGGTCGAAGCATACAAACGGCAGCATTTTTATGTTACTTGGAAACCAATCAGCTTGGTACTCAGTCACCGTGGCTGCACCTCTACCAACCTTGCTGCATTCATACGAGGGGATCGCAGTGTGAGGCGTCCCACGTCCAACCTAACACATTTCGAACATTCGTGGCATGCGCACGCTGGGTACTAGACCTCCGCCAGATTTGCAACTGGAGTGTGCTGCTACCACTTCTGCCGTTTTTATGAATGTGTTCATGGCAGACATCACAACAGGTTCTACTTTCTGCTCCTCTTGAGGCACGTGGAGTGATAAAGCGTCTCTGTGCCACCTGCCGTCAGGCCTGCGTTACGTAGTCGTAGTACATGTGTAGTCGCAATAAATCTTGTCGTCTTTGTGAAAAAAACCTGATCATCAAACGAGCTCGCTTCGCTTGGCTCTTGCTCATTCTCCCTCCACATGACCGGCGTACCAGGCGGTATAAGTAGATTATGGAAGAACCATTTTATACATCCACTTTGGCAGGCTGATTTTGATTTGGGTTTCTCACTTGGCAGGCTGGGTCGCGGGTGCGGCGGCACCTCCTGCGGACATGAGGTCCGTAAGCTTGACCTTTTTCCCCTCCAGGTCCTTCTCCAGCTCCACGATGACCTTGTCCGCTCGGTCGAGCTCTTCCTTGATGTAGTTCAGTCGCTTGTCCACGTTCCCCTTCGCGTATCAAAAGGAAAAATCCCCCCTCCCCATATTGACAAGGCACGTTTTCGAAAATTTGTGTTGCTAATTTGTGACCACAAATCGTCTCTGTGTTACATGAAGGCAATTCCACAGGCTCCGCCGCATTCTACAAGCGGTTTGTCATGCTGTTGCACCTACAGCATAGACGTCTGTCATGCGAAGCGCCAAGGCCAAAACCTGTCTCCTCAGGCTTAACATGGGTCCGCAGTCCTCGCCAGCAAGACAAATCAGATTTGTGTACGCAAATCCAGCATCAGAAACTTCGTTTTGATATGGAGAGGGGGGATTTTTCATTCTGATATCGCGTCCTCCAGGTTCTGGCGGACCAGCACGGGGCCGATCAACTTGTAGACCACACCGTCATACTATGCACTGCAAAAGTAATCGTACTACCTAGTATGAATTGCATTACAAACTTTCCCAAGAACAAAAATGCAATGAATTTGTCGTGCTATTTCAGGTAGAAAGTTGGATTTTTTATGCATATCTGCAATTAGTACGAGTACGATACTTTTGCACAGGATACCTGCTCCAGGATCGCGAATTCCTTCGCCACCGTCTGGTTCTCCTCCTGCTGAGTCAGCAGCTTCATCCGCGAATCGTAGTTCGTCTGCAGCTGTTTCTGCAGCTCCCGGAACTCGGTCGCCAACGCGGTAACCTCCGGTGACGGCTGCGAAACCGGACCCCCGCCACGCGCGTTACCGCTGCTTGCCACCATTTTTTTCTCTTTTGCGGACGAGGCTCAATTGATGCTGTTAGGTCTCTTGCTTCTAGTTTTTTTTGTGGCGGTGAAAGACGGTATTTCTTTGCTTAGTGTAACAGTCAAGTGTAGTCAGTCTTCTCGTCCAACTGGTGTGTTAGGGTCAGACAAAAAAGGAGACACGACGCTCGCTGCCGGATGAAATCAACGGTAATTTTTCTCGAGTCTTGGCTCGCTAACTCTTCATGTTGTGCAGTCCTGCTCGTGAAAATGATGATAATTTTTGTTCAAAAAATTGAAAATGAATTTGATGATGTAGTATTAAGTTGCCGTGTTCACCTTGTTGCTGAGCTTTTCCTTCTACTTATTTGATCCAAGATTCTACCAATCGATTTTTTCTTTTTTCCTTGCTTCAAATTCTGCTGGAGCAGTAGAGCATTGCATTTTCGAATTTCGATTTCTGAATTTCCTCGTGTTTGCATTACAAACGTGTGCACACTTCTGCATTCTCGGGGCGAGATCACCTTTCTGCAGTGAGTACTATTGCGCCACCACGAATTTTGGATTTACAGATCTTGTGGCCAACGCGCGCCAGGGCAACAAAAAACCAAAAGCTTACAGATAAAGGCCCACCAGGTACGACCGGTTTCGTAGAACAAAGACCATATTTCTTTTTCCACTCCTAGAAGTTGTAGGGGAAAACCCGAGGCCAGAAGTTAGATCCTACAACTGAGACTGTGAAGAAGTCCTGTCAGATTGGTTAGTCGGTCCTAGACCAATTCTGATTTCCATCTGCGCAACACAATTATGTAGCAAAGCTTGCTCTTGGGTTTCTATATTTTTCATCGCGGTTCGCATGGACAAAAGCGCCCCTCAACGCTAGCAGCAGGTACCCCTTCCACCTCGTCGGCCCAACAAAAATATCTTCAAAAATACACATTACCTACAACCTGCCCTTGCGTGCAGACGATCGAAATCGACGATACTGTGAGTGACAGCAAGAAGTTTAAATCTTTCTTTGTGTCTAGCTGGTGCAGTGCTGTATTGAGAGGGAAAAATAGAAGCAGATCCCGCCCCGTGGTTTGTTGTAGTATTCTCAAGACAGAAATTTCCAAAACTAAGTACAATATTCCAAAACTTCTGCTCGTCTATATTCTTGTTCATCCGGCAGTTGTAGATTGGTACGTACATACAACTTGATACCTACTTCGTAGAAGAACTTACAAAACGTTTGCGGGCAAAACAAGTGAGTGCAACAAGCAGCGCGATCTCATTCTTGTGTACACACCACAGTGCGAACGGCACATCTTCAGAAAGGGTCCGACGTACGAGAGTTCGCCTTACGGATCCAACGAACTACCGTCAGCAGGAATCATGTCCCAGTCCTCCCGCGATCCGGTCTCGTCACCAGATGAAGAAACCGTCCAGACGTTAACTATCGAAATGAAAATGATCCCCCTCCCCATATCGCAATGAGAATGACTCAGTGATGCAAATTTAATGTATTGCATTTGCAGCAAATAACAAGGCAATAATTTTACGCAGATGCTTTGCGTGTGCCGACAGTAGTACCTCTTGAAGATCATGAGTACAGCACAAATTATAATCCCGCTTCAAAAATCCTGTGCTGAATAGGGGATGAGGGATTTTTTTCTCGCAATATCGGCAGCAGCAGCTTCATTGTCGACTTGTCCTCCGTCACCCTGATTTTTACTTTCCGTTTCACCGAGCGGCTGAGGTTCTACTTGCGGCTGCTGGTGTTGCCGGGATGCATTTTGCAGCCCGTCTACTTCTGGGCCGCCCTGGGTAGTTTCTTCCAGTAACATCACCTCATTGGCGGAAAGTCCACCACCACCGTACTTGCTGGTCACCCAGTCGTATCAAATGCAAAAATGTCTGGGTCATCTGGAAGATTGCCAGGTTTGTCATGCATCTTTTGAATTACCCATGATGTCTGTGATGCATGCCCTAGCATCACAGATTTTTAGAAGACTTTGTGATGCCTCTACCGCATGAGAAATGCCCTCTCCACGTAGCACAAACTGGAGGCCTTTTGCTGGTCATGCAATACAAATTTTTCTGGAATCCAGAGACAGCATTACAAGTCTAGAATCTTCCAGACCCAGACACTTTTACATTTGATAAGTCGGACACCGGAGAATCCGCGTACCTGCGACGCAGGCCCGCGGCCTGCTCCGCCGTCAGGTTGGGTTGCCACTTGGTGAGCAGTTTGGCAATCACCTTGATGCCACCTGCCCGGTTGGTGTAGTAGTAAGTGGGGGGCGAAGTTGTAGTTCCGCAACACGCTTCTTCAGCCGCACCGGTGCTCCTCGTCGTCGCGGTGGGCATACTATTGGTACTGCCGTCGTTGTTGCCCCGCCCCTGCTCTTCGCCTGTGACGAGTGCAGCTGCTACCCCGGCGGCCCGTGCTGATGTACAACTCCCCACGACCGGGGAGGGAAGAACTCCCACCGGGACAGCATCCAGGCTGAAAACTGCAACGGCAGAGGACGAAGCCGACATCGCAGATGATGTCAACTTTGTGCACGCAGATGATGTCAGCTTTGTGCACGGCTGAAGGCCGAAGCACCAATCGAAGTTCAGCAGCTCGTCGAACTGGTCGTGCGAAATGGGGAAGTCCCACGTGTCCAGCAGGTGGTACATCAGGTCGGTGTTCTTGGTCGAGAGGATGGCGTCGATGTGGTCGGGGTGCATCTGGGTGGTGGCATCGAACAGTTTCAGTGCTGCCAGCGCCAGCTGGCTCTGCGGCGTGTCCACGTCGATGCCGGCATGTTTCCAGATCCTCATCGTCACGTCGCGCTCGATGTTCCAAGCGCCGGGCTGCGTATACAGACCCCGCAGAATGCGGAGCTTGAACGGGTTTTTTGCGATCGACAGACTGGCCACGGTGCGGGGGCTGCTGCAGCTGCTCGTCTTGCGGCGAGTTGTTGTACTAAAAGTTGCCGTGGAGTTGTTCTTGTCCGTGGTCCCCTTTACCACTTGTTCCACTTCTCCCGCCTGCGCTGCAGCAGCAGCGGAAGTAGCTGCAGTGTCGTACTCTGTAGCAGTTGTCGTACCATTCGAGTTGATAGCGATGTATCAACTGTAAAAATGTCTGGGTCTGGAAGAGTGCGCGATTTGTCATGCAGCTTTTCCATGACCCATGAGGTCTGGAATGCAGAGCCTAGCATTACAGATTCTGCGCGATCTCTCTCATGCTTATCCTGCATGAGAAACTCCCTCCCGACTTGGTCAAAACTGGACGACTTTTGGTAATCATGCAACACAGATTTTTGCATGCTTCAGACTTAGCATGACAAACGTGCATTCTTCCAGACCCAGACATTTTTACAGTTGATACGATGCAACCTTCGACAATTTCCAGTTCCGCTTCCTCCAACAACTTTTTCACGGTGTGTATCCTCAGTAAAAACGTACCCACACCAGAGTTGTAATGCAAATCTGCATGCTGAAAATGTTTCTCATGCGGAGCCCCATGAGAAGCATTTTCTAGTCGTGTTTTGTAATTTGTCATGCTCCAATCACCATGGTATGCTAGATCTGTGATGCTGCTTAGCTAGCTCAAACAGCACTACACTACGAATCCAAATTTGTCATGCAAAACAGCCAAAACTTGTGGATTTGTCTAGCCGATTCCCCATCTTGACTATGGTGTGGGTACGTTTTTACTCAGGATACTGTGGGTCGTCAAATCGCGCCGCGGCAGAGACAGAAACCTGGCCAGCACCCGTATGGCGTTCTCAACTGTTACATTAACATTCTCAACTGTTACATGATTTGTAAATGCAAAATCACAATCAGAATCGACACGATCAAGCTGCTTCGCATGACAAATTCTCGAAGAGCCAAACAGGCTCGGAATCTTTGCCAGATCTGTCATGCAAGACCCGCAAGGTGACCCCTTTCACTTTTGCCATTCTTGCATCACGCATCCGTGTAACAGTTGAGAATGTAACAGTTGAGAACGCCATAACCCGGTTCCGAGCCCCGGCCGCCTCCTGGTCAAGTGCTGGACCGTCCGCAGGCAGGGTGAGCGCAGCCGCCTCTGCGTCAACCTTATGGGAGTGCCAGGATCAAAATCGACAAAATCCAAAAGTTTAGTTAGTTGTGTATGCATAAAATGTAGGGCACGTAAGGCCAGTGTTGGGGAGCAGGCAAATGAGACCAATCGCAAGCCTGTTTAGGGGAAGACGATGGACTGCCAGAGTTTTCATGACAGGAGCCGTCTTCTTTGCGCAAACAGCGCGACAGACTGGATCTTGGTGCTCCCGAAATTCGTCACGCGCCACCTGGAAACAAACTGAGTCTGAGGGTCCAACTGGTATCCTCGCTTTTATGCATCACAAATTACTTATTTCGACTCTCTTGATTTCGATCCTGACAGTTCCATAGGCTTTCTCGGTCTCGTAGAACTGCTCCAACACCTTTGTGGAGACGTGCACGGGCAGTTTGACCCGGTAGTGGTCGAGCAGGTTGAGCAGGAATGGTTCGTGTTTCACCAGATTGGTTTTCCCGTTTCCGTCCGTGATATCAAATGCAAAAATGTCTGGGTCTGGAAAAAAGCAAGGTTTGTCATGCTAGGCTAGCAGGACTTTCAAGTCTGTCATGCACGGTACCCAAAAACCCTTTTTTTCTGTGATGCGAAGTCGGAGTTTGTCATGCCGAATAGGCAACACTTAGAAGCTCAGAAGCTTGTCATGCTAGGCAATCATTTATTGTGGGCTCCTCATGCTACGTCACTTAGCATTACAAGTTTCCAGACCCAGACATATTTGCAATGCATACAACGTGACGCTGGTAAGCAGCTCCAGAAAATCTTCCACGATCAGCGGTTCGAACGGTTTCACCTTCTTCGAGAGGTGGAGGTCTACTCCTGCGTTGGCGAACTTCTGCACGTACCGCAGGAGCCGGGCCTGATCGACGGCACTACCCAGGCGGACCAGCGCCGGTTTTCCCAGGTGCTCGCCCACCGCCGGCGGGCAGCTCCGAGGCGCGACGGCTTGCACGTCGGCCGGAGTCGTCAATAACCAGCTGTTCTTCTTGAGTATGGAGTCCTCTCCGACGATTCCGTGAAAAGCGGAGGGTTTAATATCTTCGTGGAGCGGATCGTATCAAATGTAAAAATGTGTGGGTCTTGAAGAATGGAAGGCTTGTCATGCTTGTCTGGCATGACCCATGATGCTTGTAATGCATGACCCAGCATCGCAGATTTTTGGAAAGCTTCCTGATGCCGTTTCCGCATGACAAATGCCCTCCTCGCGTAGCACAAATGTGGCTCCTCTTGCTGGTCATGCAGATTTTTTTAGAGTCCAAAGTTAGCATCACAAGTTCCAACTTTCCAGACCCAGACATTTTTGCATTTGATAGATCGCGCAAGGCGGCAAGGAGCGGATCGCTCTGCATGTCCGCGAGTTGCAGGAGGTCGTAGCGGGTTATCAAATGCAAAAATGTCTGGGTCTGGAATGTTGCCGGAAGTGTCATGCATATTTTGCATGACCCAGGATGTCTGTAATGCATGACCTAGCATCACTGATTTTTCAATGGCTTCCGGATGCCTATTCCGCATGACAAATGCCCTCCCCGCGTAGCACAAACTAGACTCCTCTTGCTGATCATGCAATACAGATTTTTTTAGAGTCCAAAGTTAGCGTCACAAGCTCCAACCTCCCAGACCCAGACACTTTTGCATTTGATACGGGTCCGGGGCAACCCATTCCAGTTCCGTAGAGCAAACAGCATGAGAGCCTCGTTCCGGCTGCTAAAAATGGCCTCCACCTGCTTGTTCGGGAGCTCTTTGTCCTGCGCGTTCAGAAACGGTCGTCGATGGTATCAGACTAAAGCATTTACGGGATCAGACTTATCTATGGAATCAGACTAACGGAATCAGGCTAAGGTATCGAATCCGCGTATCGGAATCAGGTTTACGGATGGAATCAGACTAGTGGAATCAGGCTAGTTTCGTTGCAGCATCGAATCCGTGATCTGGCCTGGTCGTAGTTTGTTGTCGTGCTCGGTCGTGTCGCCGCTGCTGATCTTTCCGTGGGCAGAGCGAAAGTTCTGTCGTGCTGTTAGTTATCCACGAACTGGTCGAACCTGGATGCCATCTTCTATGACCCTGCGACCCAGTGCCACTCCGCCACCGGCAGTCTGCTTCCGTAAGCGCGTCAGGCTTCGCAGCGACAATCTATCGACTCCGCGGGGGACTACCTGAGATTTGTATTTTTTGGAAGATGGTTCCGAATCGCAATAGAATGATTGGCGCAGAATCTACACAGCAACGTCTTTGCGCCTCGCACCACCGTTGCGCCCCATTCTTGCGCCAGGTTGCTGTTGCTGGGCCTCCACCACGGCGTCGTCGGCTCGTCTCATGCGTACGTACCCAATCATGCGCGGCCAGACCCCCACGCGAGATTCTCACCCGTCTCTCTCGGCAAACTGTCAGAAAACCGGCCTGCTGCTTTGCTTGAGTCCCGAGCGAACCAGCACACATATCCTGGATAACAACGTCCCCGCCCCATATGCTGATTTGCATCAACAGAAAAAACTGCAGAAGAACCTTCGCACGAAAAGACCTTGCAGTCGTGTTGGTTCGGGGGTTTGTAATAAATGCCATGAATAGGATGCGTAGGCGCCGCGGTGATGCGGCTCTCCCCCTCCTTGCTAACCCACACGACACTGCAGATGCAAATTTGTCATGCGTATCTCCCAGCAGAGCCTGGATTTGTATTGCAGATTTGCCACCTTGACTACGAGGCGGGGACGTTTTTGCACAGAATGGCATAGCCTGCCGCCTCATTTTTTCGCAAGCTCTGCTCACGTGCGGGCACGGCCGCTCGACTCCAAGTTGCGACACAGAGCAGTCGCCTGAACTACTCGACGCAGCCGGAACGTCGGGAGGCAACCCTCTGGAGAAGTCTCCCCCTCTCAAGTTTTCGTCCTCCTCGGGCGCCTTCCAAAGAGAGAGGGCACTCAACTGCGACTATAACACCTCTCAAGCGCGCCGCCTTAACTTGCAAACCGCTCACGGTGCGCAGGTACTCCTTGCAAACTGCAATCGTGCAGCACGTCGGCCATCCCTCAACAAGAACCCCACAGGAATCAGCTACACCGCCGCACTCGTTCCTCAACCGGATAGAGATAGAATCCCGAGCGCAACAAAATTCAAACTCAAGCACGGGGCACATAGACGAAATAATATAGCGTCGCTGTATCTAAGTCGCGCGGGGCGTTTTGCCTTTGCGTCTGCTTTCATTCGTCTTCAAAAAAGTGCTCTGAAGAGTGTGACTCCGTCTACAAAAAGAAGCTGTGGTGGTAGAGGAGCAGATTGATAACGAGTGAGTGGCTTACTCAAGTATGAGTCAGTAAATGAGTATGAAAGCGGTAGGCACGAATAAAGAGCACAAGCAGATGAATCGAGATGAACGTAGATGGCCCAAGTTAGTAAGTAGGTAGAATGTGAAAAAGGACACAGTAAAGACTCGCAACGAGCACGCTCTGTCTACATCTCCCGTCAACTTCAAAATCAAAAGCCTCCCCGACGCCTACTCGCCGTCGGGCGCCGACGCCGTCACCGATGGAGCTCCGAGGGTTGCCGCCGCGGTCTTGTTCCCCTCTTTGCTGGGGCGCGCTGACACCGATGGGGCTGTGGAGCTTGCAGCGCCTGTCCTGTTGACCTCTTTGCCGGGGCGCGCTGAAACCGATGGGGCCGCGAAGTTTGCAGCGGCGGTCTTGCTGTCCTTGATGTTGCCGCTGGCGAAAGAACTAGGAATGGACTTGACCTTGCCAGCCTCGCTTTTACTGCCTTGTCCTGTTTATTGTGTTGAGATGTATGCTCAGTGCAAATTGCGTGCAAATGCGTCTGCTGGGTCTGGAAAGTTGTGCTGTATGATGCGAGCGAGCCCCACTCTGTGCTGCATGTGTGCTCCGCATGAGAAGCGGCGTTTTGTCATGACAAGCAGGAGGACTTCTTCGGGGCCTCGCAATACAGACCAGCATGAAAAGGCTTGCTAATTTCCGACACCAGACACATGGATTTGTATTGCAAACGGCATAGCAAACTATCACACGCAATAAATTCGCGCGAGCCAGGAAAATTGTGCCGCTAGAGTGTGGACGATGGAAAAACTCTTTGATGCTACAGCAGACAGCTACTGGAAAGCAATCTAAAAGCACTACGATAGTACTACACGCACCGGCACTGGAGCCGGCCGCCGGGAACGGACCTATTGAACTCGTTGGAAACACAGCACCCCTGGAACCACTTACGACCGGAGCCTTTTTCGCCTGGGCGGGGACAACGGAGGAGCTGCTGCTTCGGTATCCTCTAAGAGAAAGCGCCCACTCTACAGATTGCGATCTCTTTTTGGGGGCTAGGGATGCCATTGCAAATGAAATCTTCATGCAAACAGATTCCCGCTCTGAAGAAGATCACCCACTGCAAGGAGAACAATGTCTCGACTCAGGAGCCCACACACATGACAAAGATGCGCCTACTTCTTCCCTAGACCATGACAGCACGGGTGTAGGCACACGCTCTGTAATGGGTGCGCTTTTCCATAGGATATCACCGCGCCGGCATTTTTACTCTTGGCACCGGTGTCCGTGGAGATGTTCGGGCTGTTGCGGCTCGAGGAAGCTGCTGGCGGCGGCGGTTGCGCAGCTGGCGGCGGCGGTTGCGCAGCTGGCGCTTTGCCTTGTCCCCTGCCGGCTGGCTTCGACGAAGACGCTGCTGCTTCCCGGAGGGGGACAAAAAGGGCATCATATTCCACGCGCCGCTGGCGACTGTCCGTAAATTTCAGGTGCTGGACGGCGAGAACATTGATGGCGACCAAGCAGTTGACGGCCTGCCCAAGGACGTCGCGCAACTTCGGGCCCGTGCAGCCTTTGTAGTGGCCATAATAAGTCTTGCTCCTTGATTCGCCCTCCGCAAGCAGGTGGGAGATGACGTCGTGCGCGCTGGGTCTGTTCAACGTGTCCACGACGGCCCTGACAACATCGGCAAAGTCGGCGCCCTGCGTCGCATCCTCTTCCTCCAACAAGCCTTCCTTCTTCTGCTTCAGCAGACCTTTGGCAACCGCCTGGACTTCCGTGGCCTCGGCGTAGCTTCCAAACTGCGTCGCCTTGGTGAACATTCTCAAGCCGATCCCGGCCTGGGAAACCTGTTTATTTGGTATTTGCGCTGCATGTTCAGCGTGGTGAGACTGATAGAAAACACAGGGCGTTTTCATTGAAGAAAAGAGAATGGCGCTCTGCGCGAGTCACTTTGTTCGCGTTGGAAATTATATAGTCGCGATGAGGCTGCTGCTCGAGATTCATGTTACCCCAACTGAAAAAGCAAAACAGCATGTACCTGAAAGAGCCGCAACGAAAAACCCGCATCGAGCCAGCGTTTGAAGATTGGCCGCGCGAGGGCCGTCCAGGGCGTCGGGGGGTCGGGGCACTGGAGAGCGTACTTCTGCAGGTTCATCTCCTTCCACCCCATTGCCTTTCTTCTCAGCGGCTTCCTTTCCTTCGCCTCTGCTGCCGCCGCGGCGGCTTCCTCCTCTGCCTTTTTCTTGTCCTTCTCCTTGGCGCGCGCAACCGCAACACCCTCCAGGAAGGTCTCCGCGCCCTTCTGCGCGTCGGTCGTCCCCTTCCTGCGGCCGCGCTTGCCCTTCGGGTCTTTTTCCGCCGTCCAGGTGTCGGTATAAAATGTGTGCTTGCAGTCCAACCAGATATGCAAAGATCTGGGACAACTGCAAGCCTTCGCCTTAAGCCTGATCACCTCATTGGTGCGCGGGTCCCGTTCGACCTTGGAGGCTATCAATTGCAAAGGTGTTTGGGTCTGGAAATTTGTGATGCATTTCAGTGAAAATCTAAATAAAGCACACTGTAACGCATCGCCAGGCATGACAGATTTATCCTTGGCTCCGTGTTGCGTATTCCGCATAACAAGATGACAGACGATGACAAGAGGAGCTCTTGCTGGCCACGCAATGCAAAGCCCAGCGTCATGCCCGACTAGCATGACAAACACAGATCCCACATTCTTCCAGACCCAGACACTTTTGCAATGAATAGAGACGACGACCGCACAATTTAACCCGAAGTCCCGGAGAAACTGAACGGAGTGGAATGGCGAGCAGTTGTCATCTTCCTCCCCCTCACTGGCACTGGCGCTCTCGCTTGCGGAATCGCAAATGACCTCGTCTTCGTCCCGATTCAACTCAGCCTCCGCCTGCAGAGATCCGTCGTGGTTTGGGTTCTCCCCAAGGGGAGGCCTCGGCGCAATTTGCAGCAGATGTTTTTCGAACTTCTCCTTGTCCACCCACTGCACCGGTTTCTGCAACAATCTCGCGGGGATGCCCAGGGTTAGCAGAATGTCGTCCGCGTCGACACCGAGATCGACCAGCGCGGCGCGGAGGGAGCGGCCCTCCTGAAAGTCAAACTTGTCGTCGTCGTTGAACGGCACGAGAATCGCGCTCTTGAAAAGTTTCATCTTCAGATACGGGTAAAGCTCGCGCCAGTATTCGAAAGCCGAAGGCGCCGCAAGAACAGCCGGGCGCTCGTCCTCCTCAGCTTCCTTTTCCTCTTCGGTAGGAAGGCGCTGGAATGTGATTTTCGGTTGCTATTGTGAGGAAGCGCCCCCCTTCCCGTAACGAAGCCAAAATTTGTGATGCTGCTTTCCTCCGCGCGACGGAGAACACCGATCAATCACATAGGTCAGACGCTCGAAGGAACACCAGCGCCGTTTCTGACTACAGAATGCTGTCTGACTACAGAAGGGCTTCAGACGCTCGAGCACCTCGCTCGGACTACAAACAAGCGCGCTTCTACCGCAATAGTTCACTGCTTCGTATACCGTAGAAGCATAGTAGCACGCTGTCGGGCCCGGCGACCGCGTTTGTGTTCCGGAACGGCCTAGCGCGCAACTTTTTGAGCATAATGCGAGAACCTTTGCGAGCCCAGTCGAGCACGCCGCCGTGTCTAGAGACGAACAGTGGACGTCGCCGGCCGGTAGCGGCACCGTTCCGCGACGAGACACGACGTTCCCGCCTTGCCGACAACGGAAAGCCTGGCCCTGGTCCGTATCCCTGTGAAGAGGAGCCCGAGACCAGAAACAGAGGGGGACAAGGCGAGGCCTAAGCTTGAAAGTCGCAGCACTACTTTTGAAGACTTGGAGCAAGGGTTCTTCAGGTTCCAGACTTTTGCAGCCACATTCCTACTGCTTTCTACGTTACTTGGCGCGAATTGTCCACCATAGCATGGGGACAAGGCGCGCCGGTTAGACTTACAAAGTTCCAGAAAAATGGACCAGAGCGGCGGCGTTTGGTGTGCTGCCTACTGTGATGGTATCTGGCGCGAGGTGATCAAGATAAGGTCAGCAGAGGACTAGGCGAAAGAGAAACAAGAAACAGGATTCGGCCGCTTTACAAACATATAGAGCCGAGCGCAAGCCGCAGTTTTAGACGCGGACAAGGCGCGCAAGCCGCGGCTTTAGATGCGGACAAGGCGCGACGTACGCGCTACGGCACAAGTGTGGTTTTGAGGAATGCATCTGCTCCCTTCATTCTAGTATGGTAAAGCTGATTTGTGGAAATCTGGATCACATATTGCGACTTCGATATGGGGAGGAGGGCTTTTTCTTCGTTCCGGATAGTTGCACTGGCTTCAAAGTTATTAGCTCCGGCGTCATCTTCGTCGCTTCTGCAGTGGCAGCGTCTGCACCAGTTCCCGTCGTGTTTGCAACGCTTGTTCTACTGGCTGCAGCTGCGGCACTGCCCTCGTCCGCCGGTTTCTCCGGAAGAACTTCCACCAGCTCAACCTTTACCCGGATCCCCAGCACGTCCCTGTGCGTCAGCTTCGCTCTGGCGGCTTGCGCAAATTTCGCTCCGGCACTCAGCGACGTAGATGTGGTCGGGGGAGGCTTTTGGTCGAGGGTCTCGACGTCGGGGTCGTCCCCCGTCTCCATCTCGACATCCTCCATCTCGACGTCCTGCATCTCGACGTCCTGCATCTCGCCGTCCTCTATCCCGACGGCGCCAGAGACTCCAAGACCGTGCCCGCTGCTTGTGGTCGGGAGCTCCAAACGACCCGGCTCCGCATCGCGCCGCCGACGACGCTCCTGCTTCTCCTTCATCTTCGCTTTCAGTTTTCGGATTCGCTCTTTCAGCTTCAGCGCCTCCAAGTCATCCTCAGAATTCTCGGACAGGGAATCTTCACTCAGCGAGGTTTCTTCGCGTTTTGCCATCACAGCGCCTGCCTTCGGACCCCGCGCGTCAGTACTGCCGCCACCTCCCAAAATTTGAATTTCCTCGCCGAAAGAATACTTTCCATCGTCTGCCAGCTGTGCGTCGAAGTCATCACCAGTCGAGTATGGGCCGCAAATGTGTCTGAGCCTGGAAGAGCAGTGCAGATGCAAAGTGAAAGATTACATGACATCACGCAGATGCCAGCTGAGCACATGACATGGTCGCACCGCCTGGAGGATGTCGAGTCAGGAAGCGACCACGCCAGCGACTCTCACACCCTAATCACTATCCTGCATACGACCGAAAGCATGCACAGACCGACTCGACATCGGCACTTTTCCAGACCCAAACACCCAATCAGCAGATACGGCCATCAACTGCAATCTTTTCGGATCGTATGCGGCGGTATGCACTGCAAATATGTCTGGGTCTGGAAACTTGTAACGCTGTGTTGGGAACAGTGAATGCTCTGTAATGCGCAGCCAAGCATGAGAAATATCTGTAGTTCTTTTTGTTACGTTTTTCGCATGAGAAACTGCGTTTTTGCATGACAGGCAGAAGGGCGGAAAAGGGTCTCTTCTACTTCTTGGACACGCATCACAAACTTTTTTGTCATGCCAGACAAGCATGACAAGTCTCGCAATCTTCCAGACCCAGACACTTTTGCATTTGATAGGCGGGGCCGTCATCGTTTCCACCACTTGCGCCCATCCTCTTGCCCTTCGGCTCCGCACGCTGCGAACTGAAACCGAGCCCGGCCGCTTTCATGTTCTTCTTCCCCAGTACTTGGGCGAAGAACAGGCTTCTCGTTTCCTTACTGCTCTTCACCGCATGATCAAGCGGCGGCCCGTGCGGGTCGTCCCCCGATGCTTCTGAGTCTGGCACGTCCGAGTCCATCACTTCTTTGTTGTTGGTATTGCCGGCAGCATGCACAGTGGCGTCCACACCCACACGTTGCTCGCGGAAGGAATCACCAGAAGCGGCTTTTGCATTCGCGGCGGGCAGGAACCCTTCCGCAGGTCCTCCGGAAGCTTCGCCACCGGCCTGCTGTGCTTCCGCGGCCGTTTCCGCCGCATCTTCCTGCGGAGGTTCGCCGGAACCCGCCTCCCCGGCCTCTGGGTTCCCACCACCCAAGCCATCGAAGTCCACTACAGGAACTGCCTGGCCCTCCTGCTGCTTTTTCCGCTGGAGTTCCCGGAACTCGCCCATCAGCTTCCGCACCTTCTTCCAGTGGTGCCGCGCCTCGGCTGTTCCGGGCCTGTAGTCGCTCAGGGGTTTGTAGTTCGGCTTCCCGGGGGAGCAATCCGTCGTCAACAACCAGCATGCCAGATCAAGCGAAAGGGCGTTCGGCGGCGCCGGGGCGCTTTTTTGTTTCGAATGGACGTAGTTCGGGAGGACTGTAACAAGGTATTCTTCATCTTCCCCGAGAAAGCGCTCGTGGATCTCTATTTCGCCTTTTTCCACACGGTCCCGGAGCTGTTCCCCGCTGAGCTCTTTGTACTGTTCTCCCAACCTGCTGCCGGGGGCGAAATGTCGGACGCTCGCCTTCTTTTTGCAGCTGATGACGGATTTGGAGTGCCCCGCGACCTCGGCCACGAGCGGCGCATCCCACCGCAACAGGTATCGGCCCGTCGGTTTGGGGACGGCGTTCCCGGCGGGACCAGTCTCGTAACGCAACTGCTGCTCGACATACCCTCGGTTGCGGTAGTGTTTGGCAGTTTCCACGCCGAAGTGTTGGATTGGGTCCTTGGCCTTCCTCGCCGCGTCCCTCTGCATCTGTTCAACACCCCAGGCGCGTTCGGTCGTCTGCTCCGCGTACGGGGGCCGGGGCGTCTTGAAGTCCATGCCAGTCATTCCGGTGCACCAACCGCTCTTCGCGACAAAGGTCCCATCCGGCAGCGTGTCGAATTTGGTGCCCAAGAGGTAGCGGAAGTCTTTTTCTTTTCGGCTGCGGACGCGCTGCAGGAGGAGGCAGGCCGCGGCACTAAAAAGGCGTGGGTCCAATATGAACGGAAGCCAGCGCCATACGCCTTGCCACGCCCCGACTTTATGCTTCACCGTTGTCCTCTCGATATGTGGCAAATCCCTTCTCAGGATCGGACGCGTGCCGGGGTCCACAAAGTCGCCACCATCTTCATCGAAAAGGGACTCCGCGTCGCTCAAAAACGGATCCGCTTCGCTTTTTATTCCCTCCCCCGGTCGCTTGCCTTTCGTCGCAACTGCCTTCATCGGGTCGATTTTGGAAACCAACGCCGCTGCGCTCTTCCCGGGGCGGTAGACACGGTCTAACAGAGCCTGGCTAATTGTTGGGGTTCCGTCCCAGGCCGCGACGGCAGTGTTGAGCGCCGAAACACCGCAACGGCTCTCCAGAAGACGCAGAAAGCTCTGCATTCCCACCTCGTAAGTAGCAGTCTGCTCCTCGACGACCCACGCTAAAAACCCGACCAGTTCGGTCAGGCAATACTCTCCCTCCGGGGTTTTCCGTATCTATCAAATGCAAAAATGTCTTGGTCTGGAAGGATACGAGGTTTGTCATGCACATTTTGCATGACCCAAGATAGATGTCTGCGATGTCTGCCCCAGCATCACAGGTTTCTTGAGGCCGTCCTGATGCCTATCCCGCATGAGAAGTGCCCTCTTCCCGTAGAAAAAACTAGGCTTCTGCTGCTGCTCATCCAATACAGATTTTTTATAAAAATAAATCCAAATGTAACATCACGCATTCCATTCTTTCCAGGCCCAGACACTTTTGCAATCCATAGTATCGGGACCGCGGCAAATTTCATAGCTGGCCGACCCTCCTGCGCCGTCGTGTCTGCATGGCAACAATCACCCGCGTGGATTGCTTTTATTTGATGCGGGTTGCGATCTTGTCCCAACGCCACAGAATGGTAAAACGCGAAAACGGCCAGCAGCAGGTCGCTCGTCCAGTAGCAGCCTGTTTCTTCGAGAAGGAAACAATACGGAGCCGGCGAAAGGTTGGAGAGGTCAAATGGAGCCGCGGGCACGGGGTTGCCCTTCGCCAAGTCCATGATGGCAGCAACGGTCTTTGCATTTTTAGACTGCAACTTCTTCCGAACATCCTTGACAGCACTGCGAACATCGCCAACGTGTGGAAATATCCCAGTCTCGTTGTACATCATGGTCTCGATGGAGCCAGCGGCCATCTCGGGATTCGCGGCCGAGATCTGCAGTGCCCGGCGGCGAGCTCCCGCGCGGTCACCGGGCAAGCGCGTGCCATGCTTCAAGTTGTTCGCCGTCAGCTCGAGGGTCCCGCCCCGGTTGCCCTTTGGCATCGTCCCGGTCAGCTTGTACTTACACTCCCGCTCGCCGCCCTTCGCTATGCTGAGGCAATTACGGCAGAAGACCGTCGTCTGCCCCGTCTCCGCTGTGATCTTCACGGTCCATAGCCCGCCGGCTTCCGCCGCCATTCGTTCTAAAATAGCCTTTCGGGCACCGCCAAGGTCCTGCTGCCACCCCGCGGAAATGGTGACTTCCACCGTCAAAGCCGGGGCATCGGATTCGCTGTCGGCCGCGGCGCCATTGCGACCTCCATCGGCGTATCCGATGCAAATGCGTCTGGGTCTGATTGAAGAAGGCAGTGAAGCAGGCGTCATGCAAAACTACGCTGTAGATCTACCGCGTTTTCCATGACCGGAAACCCTTCGAAACGAGCAAAAAGAAAAAGCTGACGCATCCTCTGAAGAATGCGCAACTCTTGTCGTGTCCAGATCTCGCAGCGCCAGACATAGACACATCTGCCACGCATAGAGCGTCCTGCTGCTGATCGTCCGCAACTAGCAGGGGTAGACCTGGGAGTGAATTGCTCGCGTCTCTGTAAACGCCACGCCCCCCGTGGCTTCGAAACGGTCATCCAAAATCCGAAGTGAAAAAGCTTTGCAAATAAAAGCGCAGCGGGTAGTGGTAGCCTATTTTTCGCCCTAAGTGCTACTGTCTCAGAATGTCACTGCTCCTGTCCTTTATTCATCCAAGTTTTGCAGCTGCTCTGTCTTGGTTGAAGTCGTTCCACACTTTGCCCTGCCTCCCTTCCGCGCAGCGGAAGCCGGGACTTCGCCTCTTTAGACAGAGCCGAAGTTGCGGCCTCCGCTGCGGGGAAGACAAGCAAGCTCTACAGCGCGTGGAGCGTGAGCGTTGGAGTACGCCCGGGGGCGCGAGATTTGCCAGGATTTTCCTGGAAAGTCCGGGAATATTGATCTCCCCGCGCCTGAAAAGGGCCTCCGTTCCTATCTAGACAGGGCGGGAGGCTATGTCTTTCCGTATTTTTGTAAAGGGCGCTTCAGTTTCTACCTAAAGGACGCCAGTCGTGGGCTCGTATCTAGACAGGGGCTAACGGTCCATTTTTCTGGGTCTTTTCCGATGGCTGGTTTTCAGTATAAGTCAGCCTTTTTACAGCGGTGCAGCCGTTTGGCGTAACCGCAACAGTGCTAAGAGAGATCGCAAAGCGTCGCATTTTTCTGGAACTTTGCTGCCCCCGATGGTAGTCCGGACAATGAACCTCTCCGGCCGTAGGGCCGCCAGCACGGCAGTAGCATCGTGTTTGCTTTCACCCACGACCTCACCGTGACCATGCTGAAGCGGGCCACGAATCAGGGCGCCGAGGTGAAGTACGACGATGCCGCGCGAACGACGGCGGCTTTCAACGTCCCCAGCCGCAAGCCAACGGAGCGGCAGTACGGGGATACGGAACGGGAGCTGCTGCTGAAGGCCCGCAAACCGGCCACGACTGCTAGCTACGCGAGGAACTATGAAGGGCTTCGGCAAGCACCTGATGGCATTTTGTGCCAGCCCACCGATCGGCGCGGACGGGCGTCCGCGCAAAATATTGGAAGACGACCGGCTTCAACATGTACACTGCGGGAGCCGGAGCTTCCTGCACTTCCTTCGACAGCGGCGAAGTTCCGGCGGCCGCGGCGCGAAAGTCAACCCAAGCTCTTTTGCTCTTCAAATAAGTTACTTTGCTCGCCCTCTTCCCCACAACGAAAGCCGGAACTGCAGCTTCGCCGCTTTCGCAGGAGGCGCAGTCTGTACTTCCGCCGCGTGAAAGTCAGCGCAAGCTTTTCTTTTCTTCAAGGAGGTTGCTTTGCTTGTCTTCTCCGCAGCGGAAGCCGGAACTTCGCCTCTGTCGAAAAGGCGAAGCTAAGCCGGAACTTCGCCTCTGCCGCAAGAGTCGAAGTTCCAGCTTCCGCTGGTGCGGGGAAGGCAAGCAATGCAAACCATCGCAGTCTCCTTGTCTGGGCCATTGTTTGCACTCGCATTCGGACCTCGCAGGGCAAAATCCGAATGCGGGACGCCGCAATTTGAAAGACACACACCCCAGCCTTCGCCCCATCTACTACGACGCCTGCTAGCCGGCAGGCGGGGGGGCGATAAGAAGGGAGAGCGCTGCCACTTCACGGCCACAAATGCCGCCGCCGCTAGCGGCCCCTACAGACACTCAGTGGCGCTCAATTAAACCGCGCCCGCCATGCGCTGGCTCTTACGACGGCGCGCTGCGGCCCCCCTGCGGAGGGCTGGGCCGGGAGCCCCTCCCCCGACGGCGCCGCTTTTTTCAGTCTAGGGCACGCGCGATCATTCACGAAAAGCATCGGCGCAAGGTGCTACTGGTAGCCAAAAAAGGCATGGCGCGCGATTTATTTGTACACTATGGACGACGCTCCGGCATCTTTGCACTGACATACCCAATTGATGAGCTCATACTGCGACGCACCTCTTTTATGATTGATTTCCAACTACGATACTGAGACCGAGACCCTTTTGCTGAAGCTTGAGAGTTCTGGATACATTATTCACACCGCCATCGATTTTCGTCGATTTTCATTTTCATGATTGATATCCATTTACTTGATTATCGATTCATCCACTATACTTAAAGTACCTGCGACGGCGTCACCATCCAGCAACGCGAGGGGGTCCGGAGGGTTCTTCTTCGGCCGCCCACGCTTCGGGGTGTTCCCCGATGGTTCCGGCAGCTTTTCGAACTCGAAGAAAAGGTTTTTTTTCCCGACCGCATGCGCAAGCTTCTGCTTTTTGCTTCGGGGCCCGAGCCCGTTGTCGCCTGCCACATTACTGGCACCACCGTCCCCCGCACCCGAAACCGAGGCAGCGCGTGTATGGGGTTCTCAGCTGTTGGCTACACACTCAGCCCCTACATCGATGAACTCGCGATGCTAAGTAGCCCGACCGAAGCCAAAAAGTATCTTTGCGTGATAAAGTAGTTTAGCCCGACGGATCACGAAAATAGTCTTTCATGAGAAACCCACGCAGCTGCTGAGTGTGTAGCCGTAACGCTTGAGAGTCCCATAATGCTCGCTTTTGTCGCCGGCGTCCCCCGGTGTTGCCAAGGCAGACAGGAGGCCCTCCTTCGCCGAGAGTTCCTTCTGCACCTTGTCCCGCTTGCGCCGCCGTTCTGATTGGGACATCTTGTTTATCCGCTCGGCAAGCTTGCGCGAGGCCGGCGGCGGCGACTGTGGTCCCTGTGCCTGCATGCTTTCCTGACCGAGCGACGGACGGAGGCGAAGGAAAACGGACCGACAGTCCTTTTGCGATCAGGCAGCTAGCTGCCAACTTTGTCGTGCATCGCTGGCAGGGCCTCGTCTTTGTGCTCTTCTATCTATGCCGCCCAGCTGAGTGGTCTTCGTTTAGGTGAGTTCATGTGTACTACCAGACTTAGCGCTCTACTTCTAGTTCTAGCCTTTTTTCTCCTCTAGTGAATAGACGAATCTCAACAATCCAGATGCTTGCGTAAGCTTTCCAAAACGAATCACAGAAGGGAGCCACTGCCGCTATCCGTTCGTTTACCAAAAGACAAAAAAAGCGGCTGAGATCTTGACCAATCAATCAAAAAAACAGCAAACGGCCGACGTCTTCATCAATCAAAAACCAGGATCGTCAGTCTGTGGCTATTCATACGCAGACGAGCGCATGGGCTCTGAGCCAATCTACACGCGCTTGCGTCATGTGTCATCGGGTTTTGATCTCGAGCTCGATTTTCTGTCTCTTCAACAAGGAATAAAGCGAGACGCAATGCGTTCGGAAATAAGCGCAAGCGGAGAGCACAACTTACTTTGCGAGGGCGAAGCTGTCGCCCTTCCAGTTCCGTGGTGCTGCGCGTAGGTGCGTGGTCATCGTGGTGGTGGTGCGAGGTTTCATGCATGGACATAGGGCATACTTCTCTTGCGCTTCATTTCAAGTCATCCGTAGTTGCGTCCAAAAAAAGAGCACAGCTACTGCATCATGGTAGCCGCACTTAATGTAAAGCAAGACTGTAGTACCTGTGCCGGCATGTCGTCGGTCGTCCGCGATCCGTGTGCGGTCTGCCAGCCGTGCCGTCACGAGAAAACAAATCGGCAAACAAGGTCCCGGCACTTGTGATAGAAGCCGACCCGGGATCGGTGGCCGCAACGGATCGCCAATCACAACTTATGCACAACCAAGATATACAATCATGAGAATTACAACAGAACCCTGCGCCCTTGTGTCTAAGTGTGGTTCGACTCGAAGGCATACACAGCATGCAAATGAAGTCTCATGGCCATCTCAACCCAAATAAATGCGCGGCAGCGAACATGCAAAGCCGAGCGATGAAATTATGAGAAAACGACTGGCCAAAGCGCAGGGGGACAACGGGTGCAATGCAGACGAGAGAGAAAGAAATGCGCGGCGAGCACCTTCGACTATGGGCACAGACTCCATGCATAATTCTGATGCTAGTATCTTGATTCTATCTTCTATCCTGATTCTACTATTCTGATTCTACCTCTAGTCTGATTCCATTAGTTTGATTCTACATTTAGTCTGATTCTATTAGTCTGATTCCATTCTATTAGTCTGATTCCCTCTCTTACCTTCAGAAACCGCTTCAGCAGTGCCACCGCGGCGTCTTGCTTGGCCTCCCGCAACGGGGCCAGCAGGCTCACGGCCTGCAACGTCTCCCCCCCGGGCGCCAGGAAGGATTGTGCCGCCGGAAGCAGTAGATGTTGATCAACACGACCCGCGATCTCAACAGAAGTTGTGCAGCTGGTGCCGGGACGAGCAGCACCAGCAGCAGCCACAAGAACAAAACTACCGCCACTACTAGAAGCGAGCAGGGACTCCTCACGCCCGGCCAGGAAAATTGCGTAGGAGCCGTCGTAATTGATGGTCCAGCCGCCCTTCATGGTGAGCAAGTCCTTCAGAATCTTCCACGCCGTCACATCTGCGCCTCTCGCCAGAAAGGCTTTGAAGATGGTATCGGTCAGCTCGGCTCGGCTCCAGTCGCCCCCGGTCAGCTTCGCCAAAATTTCGCCCTTGTACTTGCGGTTGTACGGGGGCCACGTGGACGAGTTCGTGGTCCCATCACTTGATGTTCTCTGATGTTTTTTATTGGCCTCGACGTCCGCCTGCTGCTGCGCCATAATGGTCGGGTGGGACCGCGTGCCGAAAGTGCTCACGACTTCCTTGTCCTCGTGGAGAAACTTGAGAATCTGGATCAGTTCCGAGGAGTCTTCGGGCACGCCATCGACGGTACTCGAGCCGATTTCTACCTTGAATTCCTTGTTCGCGTGCTTGTAGTAGCGGTCCAGGAAGGAAAAGATCTCGTCCTTGTTGTCGTGCGTGAGTACCTCCTGCCAGTCCTGGTAGGACAGGTCGTAGTCGACTTCGTTCTCTTTCTCGTGCAACAAGTGGTTGCGTTGGAAAACGCTGACCGTGCTTGATGTGCCTTTCTTGGCCCCCGCGGCGCCTTGTTGCTCGGCCCTCGACGCAGGACCGCGGCGGGAAAGATGAACGGCGTCAACACCAATGAGGCCGCCGCTTGCCACCTGCGGACCCCCGGTGGAGGTCGTGGACCACCAGCTGCACCCCAAACCAGACGACAAGATCGGCACAAGAGCGACCACTCTCGTCAACAAAGCCGCAGCCGGCTGGCCCCCTCCAGTCGTCCCGGTGTAGCACGAATTCTTCTTGCTACTCATAAGGGTCTTCTTGCGATGTAGCTGCGCCATGGTGGAAAAAATTCCTCGATCTTCCCTAACGCCAAATTCTTGATGGAAATGTTGTCGATCAGATTAAAACGAATTCTTCGGTCGGTCCTGTTCTCTTCGTTCGAACGACACGAACGGGTGCGATGTGATACGCTCTTTCTAAGTAAATTGGGGCGGCGTTCTTGTTTTCAAAAAGCTTCTGTTTCAAAAAAAACCGGGTGAACTACAACAGATGAGCCGATCTTTTCTATTAAAACAAAGGAGGAGGAGGAACCGGTAATAGTACTTATTTTTATCTTTACAATCAGAAATCAAATGTATAAATTCAAGTAGAAGTCAATGAAAGTTGGAATCGCTAAAGCAGCTGCTTGAAAAATTGTTCATCGAAAATTGACGTACAGTCACCCTAAACGCGAGGACAGCAGCGCGTCAATTCCAACCTCATTCCCAATCACCTTCGACATTGCGGGCGCTAAGTTGTAGAGAAAAGGAAAAAAACAGAAGGACAGCTCCGAAAACTTAGACTCGACTTCTGTCTTTCGGAAATGTACTTGTATCTGTTTGCGCCTTTCAAAGGGTGGTGTTTTGATCGAAGCAAGGACAGTCCGTGTCGAACGGGGATCTTTCTTGCTATGATCAAAGAGACTTGACAACTCCTGTCCGAACTTTTTGGCAGGCAGTCGCTCAGCTTCTTAGCGACGCTGGAACCGCCGTGTGGGCGGCGGTATTTGCTAATTAATAGCAAGGCCAAGATCATCGAAAGACACATTCGTTTTCGTACATAGAACTTCCCAGTAAAGGGTTGCGTTTTTGCCGTCCGCACGAGAGGGACCCAACAGCAAACAAACGGTTCGGCAGTACATCCACAGCAACGTACTAGCGGGAGGGTCGGCAATTCAATATACTCAATCGATAGATATGTTCCACTCATTGAATCAACAAATGGAAAGTACGTATTATAAATATTACTGGAACACGAGTAGAGCAGCAAAGGTACAGCAACCCCTAATGTTCATCTGGTTCTGGACGTGGGCAGAATAGAAATAGTGCTAACAGTGCTGGGATTCGATTGAGCTTGGGTACCACACTAAGCACTACGATTTCTTTGACACCTCATGTAGTTGCACGAAAAAACACTACAACTTCAAGTGTGGTGTAGTCCTCTGTGCAGATTCACGACATTGGCTTGCTGTTGCTCGTCTCATCGCCATCATGGCTAGAGTGTTCTTCCGTGATCCTGGCTGCTGCAACTCCTGATCAGGACAACATACTCAGCAGAAATACCTGCCAAGGTTGGCAACCTGAATTTGCAGCTGGTACTCGTGCCATGGAAAAAATGGATAAAAGCCATAGTATTCGCCAATGCAGTTGTTTCACAACTTCTAGACGCCTCGTCCGCTCCTACCTTGTTACGTTCAGGGTCGCGTTGACGACATCCAGCAGAGGGGGTGGACACACCGCGCCTTCCACGCAACACTTGCATATCCTGTGCAAAAATTGGTCTATCGTATCTGCGTACTATCCACGATCGCATGACAACGCTTCCTGGCTAGAAGATTCTTCTTCTTCTCGTCTAGCATGCATGCTCATGCATCCTATTTCAGCTTCGGGCAATCATAATCCGCTTTTTACTGACTCTGTTGAGTCGAAACTTAGAATTCATTCTCATTGCGTAGTAGTACTTACGCACATGATCAGAGATACGTATTAATTTGTCCATCGTTCGTTCATAAAGCTGAAGGCTATGACTGCACTTCGTTCGCAAAGGAGCTGCAGTCTCGCGAGAAGTAGGACGATATTGCGATGAATCTTCAATGCGTAAGATCCAGTAGATAGTACTTAGACACGATACTACGATCAGACCATGTGCAGTTTCCCTGGATATTGCAGACGGGCATCCCGGTGAGGGAGTTTGGGGTATCGTGGATGCCGATCTGTACGACGCAAATCACCGTGTAGATGAGGGCGATGACGAGCGAGATCCACTGCATGATCAGCTCCCAGTCCTCCACCACCACGTTCTTCACACCGTTCAGCGAGAAGAAGAACCCGAAGAGCGCCCCGCCGACGTGCGCGGCGTGGGACACCCCGGTCCCGGCCTCTATGTCGTCCACCATAGACCAAGCCATCGTTGCGGAGATGATGCAGATCAGCAGTAGCCGGAAGTAGTTTTCCTGCACCCCGTAAATCTTTTCGTGTCCGAGCTCGTCCCAATTCAGAAGCACGCCGGATACCTGGATGTTGAAATATAGGGGCACTTATCTCATTTGCACGGGTCAGAAAGCAGTACAGGTTTTGAAATCGCGGACATACACATACGGCAGAGAAATGAGGAAAATAAAGCGCAGGAGGTGTCGTCGCGATTCGAAATTAATGCGAATTATGCATGATATTGCTTATCAATCCTTTCATGTAGTCGTGGTTCTTTTGCAACAAGGGAAGGTCCTCCCGCAGCGCTAAGCAAAAAACCTCCGAAAAGTAAGAAGGTGGCGCCAAATCAGAAATGATATATCAAAAAATAAGTACGTGCATGGGCACCAAGCCCCAGACGTAGCCAGACGAGCCGACGACTCTGCCTATTGGATCCGTGGCGGCGCAGGCAAGGGCGCCACCGATAATCGCGAGAAACACCAGGGGAATAAACCGCACGTGCCCGTGAACCATCTCCAAGCTGGGACCCAACAGAAGCTCGAAAGTATCAGTGAGAAAAGGAACAGCGCCCCAGTCGTGCCCAAATAGTACAAGCGTCAAATATTTCTGTTCGCAAAGCTCGTTCGTTGTTTTGAAAAATTGTATAACATTTAGTAGACTCTTTGTTTGTACACAAAAAAACTCTTTGAACCTAAAATAAGAATCCGCGTGCATTCCTTTCAAGACAAATCTTGCCTGCTCCGTGCGGCCCCGTAACCAACACAGCGGAGTTTTTCTCATTTGCTATTTACCATGCCCATGGCTGCACAACCACAATTTGCATATGATGAAAACAGGTCTTTTTTGTTGGGGGGGGGCTAGAAGCGAGGGGAGCTGCGCCTTTCACTTTGGATAGAAGAAAGCGTTAAACCACACGTGATCGAAATCTACGTGGCACAGGCTGTAGGTGACCGCTCGCCACACTTGACTGCGCTGGTCGGTCCAGGCCGGGCACCCCCCGTGCACGTAGGCATTGTATGGAAGCGTCAAGGAAGTTGTGGAAATCACAGAAGTGGAAGTCGAAATAAGTAAACCGTAACCGACCGCAGCTCCTACGGCACGATCTTCCGTCAGGGTGGAACCCTTCCATAAATAGCCAGGCCGCTGGAGCGTGGCGCATAATAAAACGCGACGCACAAAGTTTGTGCTTGTGGTGCAGAGAAGGCAAGCGGCTTTAGTATTAGCTTAAAGCTACTTACCGCTACACCTGCGAAGGACCACTACGGCAAAAGCCGTATTTCTATTTCATCTCGCTCTTAGTTATACCAAAGCGTATACAAATTGGCGGTTTAGGTGTTGTTCCAAAGATTTGTCATGCGCCCCTTGAATACTAGAAATTGTTTGTGGTCCAAGAACTGAGATCCATTTTAATATTGTTCCCTTCGCATGACACCAAGGTCGTCTTCTCCTCCACGATGGAGACGATTTCTAACTGTTGACGCTAGCATACGTTGCGGGCCTTGTCTATGTCGCAGCTGGAATCGATCCACCACTCCTGTCCTAGGTTTTTGATCCAGTTGGTGCAGTAGGCCGGATCCGCGGCGCAGGTGTAGAACGCGTTGGGCCCGCTGTCGATGCCGTCTATGTCGTTGGTGACGTGGAAGATAATGATTTGCGATATGGGGAACAGAACTGAGAAGTATGGGCGGTAGTGCGCGTCCAGCTCTGCGAAGGCGTCTATCCTGAGTAAAAACGTACCCACACCAGAGTCAGGATGGGGATTTTGCAACACAAACCTAGGAGTTTTGTGAGTCACGCATGACAAGTTGCACTCCGCAGTGTAGTGCAGGTTAGCAAGTGCAGTCGCATGACAAACCCATCTCCTCGTCGTGTTTACAGCATTACAAATGTCAAAACACGACTGGAAATGCCTCTCATGCAGATGCGCATTACAAATGTTCCTGTCGTTGCAAATCTGCATGACAACTCTGGTGTGGGTACGTTTTTACTTAGGATAGCGTCCTCGCCCTCGTCATCGGACTCCGTCTCCACCTCGGACAGCCCGTCGGACGCGGCCTTGCTATCGCAAGAAAAAAGTGTTACAGTTACACATTGTGTTGCAGGCCAAGCAAGACAGACAAGCTCTGTCATGCCGGATATGCATAGGCGCCTCGTTTCATAGGTGTTTTCCCGTAGGATTTCTGCATTACAACTTTTCTCTCTCATGCAGAGAAATTTGTGTTGCTGAATTGACTACAAATGTGTAACTGTAACACTTTTTTCGTTGGATACTTGCTGCCCTCGGTGGAGTAGCTCGACCCCGAACCCGAGGCGTTGTCGTCGTTGTCCTCTCCGGTCTTATTTTCCTTCTTTTTCTTTTTCTTCGAGCCGCCGGGCGTCGTGCTGTCTTGTTCCGCGTCCTTCGAGTCGGACCGCGCGCTGTCCATTGAGCTGCTTGATGAGGACGAACTGGCGAGCTCCTCATCCTCGCGGATAACGGCGAATATCATACAGCAAAGTAGTACACCCGACAACGTGCCATTAAAAATTGCAAACTATTTTTCATTTGGCAGCTTGTCTATTTCGAAGCGTCACACTACACAGCCAGTGTTTTTCATCCAGCAGTCCTGTTTGCATGCACAGGAGCAGCATAAATATTCCTAGTACCTCTACTGTGATTTCATTTTCCTATGTATATACGTAGGTAGTGCATTCTGCGTTCTACATGACACCAGCAGATTGTTTGTAAATGTTGCGGCCTCCTCGTCCGCATGGTCCCAAAGTTGACCTTGACGTGTTTGGCTACACGAGGAATTATGCCGCCTTTTCTGGTGTCACGGGTGTACTTCGCTTTCCTGCTGGATAGCCAGCTCTAACCCGCTCTCCTGCGGCGTGGATCCGGTGGGTGCGGACTTCGGCGTCGATTTGGACGCGCTGCTGGCCGCCGCCTCCTTTTCCCGCCGCTTCTGGGCCTTCTTTTCCTCCTTCGCCGCGGCCTTCTCCTTGGCCTTCTTCTTCGCCTCGAACCGGAGCTGCGCGGTATCCTATCTAAAAACGTCCCCACCCCATAGGCAAGATGCGGAATCGGCTAGACAAATTCACAAGTTTTGGGTGTCTTGCATGACAAATTTGGACTCGTAGTGTAGTGCTGTTTGAGGTACTTCAGCAGCATTAAAGATCTAGTATATCATGCTGATTGGAGCATGACAAATCCCAAAACACGACTAGAAGATACTTCTCATGGGGCTCCGCATGAGAAACATTCTCAGCATGCAGATTTGCATTACAACTCTGGGATGGGGACGTTTTTAAATACGATACGCGGCCGTCATCTTCTTCTTAGCCGCCGCCTTCGCCTTCAGGGACTGCTGCGGCTTGTTGCCGTCACCCGTGGCTTCCCCCTCTCCCTCCATGTTGGACTTCGCCTTGCCCAGCTTGATCGGCGGCAGTGCGGTATCAAATGCAAAAGTGTCTGGGTCTGGAAGATTGTGAGATTTGGCATGCAGGTTTTCCACGACCCATGAGGTGTAGTATGTAGGACATAGCATGACAGATTCTGCGAGACCTTTCTCATGCCTATCCTGCATGAGAATGAAACTGCCTCTCGATTAGGTCAAAAGTGCACAACTTTTGACAATCATACAACACAGTTTTTTGCCTGATACTGATTCAGATTTAGCATGACAAGTTCCAACCTTCCAGACCCAGACATTTTTGCATTTGATAGGCGGACTTGGTCATCGATTTCCCCAGCGACCCCAGTTTCGACACCGCGTCCTTGGCCCCACCCGCGGCATCCACCGGCGGGAGCGCAGACTTCGTCACGGACTTGCCGAAGGACCCAAACTTCATCACCGCATCCTTCGCGCCGCCGGCAATGGTCGCGGAGGACGAGGAAAAAGTATGCACTTTTGCACATATCATGTCAGGCTCTGAGAAAAAGAATGAAAATTTCTGATGCTTCCTGTAACTCACACATACACGAAATCGAAACATTTTATTTGTATTGCATGAGCAGCGAAAACGGTGCGGTTTCTCGCGCTCTAACAAGAAAGCACTTCTCATCATGCGGCATAGGCTTGGGCTTGGCAAGGCTCTGGCAAAAAAATCTGTAACGCTAGGCCATGCATTCTTGACCTCGCGGGGCCACGCCAAGGCCTCCACTTTCTGCATCAGCAATTTCTACATTCTTCGTCTTTCAGACCCAGACATCTTCTATTTTGCAGTGGATACGAAGCTTTTCCGGCGCCTGGATCCGCTCCGGTGGTGGAGGAAGATCCTGCCGCCGCGACATCGATCACAACGTCGTCCGGACTTGCCGGAGTTGATTTCCCCATGCTCCTGATGACTTTACTTTTGCCTGAGGAGAGGTAAGAACAGGAACGCGGTAAGTTCTGTTGAGGTCGCGGAAGGCGTTGTCCTGTCTCGCTCCTCCCTTTCGAGAAATCTGCTTTGCTGTGGTGCTCCGCGAAGTAGGGTGTTCGCTACAGGTCAACGCATAAACCACCTCGAAGATAATTTCACTTGCTTCGTTTTCAGTTCACAGTTTCTCTTTCTTGTTGCGCTTTCTCACGAACGGAGTCGGTGAACGGGCTTGTCTGGTGCCTACAGGAAGCGTAACTACACCTGGAGGCTGGATTTCTGTTCAGAAAAAGTCTCTGCAGACGATCCACTTTCTAGACGAGGAGGAGGCGATTTCGCAGGCTGGATTTCTGTTCAGAAAAAGGCTCTGCAGACGATCCACTTTCTAGACGAGGAGGAGACGATTTCGCGTCCGCATGTGAGGACAGGGACGACACCGTAGTAAATTACTAAATAATCTGGGAAAGAAAGTAGGTTCTTTGGTGACATCGTCGTGAATGGAAAGATATTAGGAAAAGTTGTGGGTAACTTGTTGTAGAGGTGATGTTCTAGAGAAGGGCTGACAAGCAAGCTAGCTTAGCTTGGTTGAATGACAAACCAAATTAAGTAATATACATTACAGATATTTTGTGCTAGTGTACTGGTGGACTACAGATATTAAGGAGACAGAGAAACCTAGTTTGGAAGGATCGTGCAGGGGGTCCTGAGAATAGTGAAAGGCAGAAACGACGATTTCGAAGGCTGCTAGCAGATCTAGGTACGGCAATTCTTCTTCTATCTACAAAGACAAGTCCATAAGCGATAAATCGAGCTTCACGAACCGAACGTCGTCGTACTGTATTTGTTGCACGAAAAGGTGCTGGTGCACCTCGTTTACAGACAGAAGTCATCGCGTGGAACGAACCGACAATATGTGCTGCACGACACGAACGGTTGAATTTGACCTTCGTTCCTGCGAGAAATTCAGTCGCATCAAATAGCTAAGAGACGACTCATAGGAGGGAGGACGATGGTGGTGCAGTACTTACTTTACTACCGACGGTGCGGACGGTGCTTGGACCGACTGTGACCACAGTCAGACTTCTATATTCTTCTGCACGTCGTGTGGTTCTATGCTCTTTTGCTTTTTCAGTACATTCTTACTTGTTGCTTTCGTAGACCTCGGCACCGACGACAGGAACGTGGTAGTTCCTCGCATAATTCAGAACACGGATCATAAAATCTACTTTAGACTCCGAGTTTTATCTCGGGTTCAACTTCGTGGTCAAGATTTTCACGTAATTCGTGCGGCGCAAATTAGTAAACGTGACAAATCTTTATAATTTCAGAGAGGTGACTGTGCGCGTCGACAAGTGGCCAGCACAACTGCTCCTGCAATAATTTCAGAATCACCTAGTTATGATTTTCCTTTCCTGGTAACTACAAAATAGCTCTTTATTTGCAGGAGTAGCGGGAACGGCTTGCCGTGCGGCACCGGTCTGCGGTTTCAGAACATTAAAGCGACAAGGGTATTTTTAACAAGAACGGTTTGTCATCACACATCCCTGTCCTTGTTCAATACCGTGTTTTTCCCCACGCTGCCCTCGAAGCCGCCGCGTCGCTTCGGACCGACGGTGTTTTTTCCTCCCTTTCCCTTCTTTCCTGCGCCCTTCTGGTTGGTCCCTTTATTGCCACTGTTCATCTTTCCACCGCTTTTATTTTCCCCCTTCTGCTCCTTCATTACTTGTTTCTGTTTGTTTTCGAAGGCTTTGTTCCGCTTCTCCTGGACGAGATGCTTTTTGGTTTTCTTCAGCTTCGCGGCATTGTATCCCGTGTAAAAACATCCCCACCCCAGAGCTGTCATGTAATTCTGCATGCAAGTAAAGTTTCTCATGCGGAGCCCTATGAGCAACGATTTCTATTCGAGTTTTGGAATTTGTGACGCTAGAATCAGAGCGCTATGCTCGATCTGTGATGCTTCTGAACTAGCTAAACAGGATTACACTACAAGGACAAACCTACCATGCCAAACAACCAAAGCTTGTTGATTTGTCTAGCAGATTTCCCCTCCTGCCTCTGGTGTGGCAACGTTTTTAATCAGGATACATTGTCCACCGTTTTCACCTTTTCCCCCATGGCGCGCTTCAGCGCCACGTCCATCTTTTCCCGCTGCTCCAGCTCTTTCCGGGTCGCGTCGTCCAGTTTCTCCAGTTTCTTCTGCTTCCGCTCCTCGTCCCGCACCGCCTTGTCGATTTTCTTCCACTTGGAGCCCTTTTTGTTCTCCTCGTACTCGGTCGAAAGCTTGGCTTTTTCTGTCTTGACATTCCCGAAATCCAGGTCGCCGACGGCGGTGTCCTCCTCATTGAGATCGACGTCGTCGCGGTCCTTGGAGCAAGTTGCTGTTGCAGCTGCTCCGGTTCGTTTTGCATCTTTTGCTGCAAGAGCCCCGTGGTCTACAACTGCAGCTCCGGTTAGAGTTTTATCCTTGTTGCTGATGCTGGCCGTTTGCGTCGAAGTAGCGTCTTTATTGTTGTGAGTTGTTCTTGAACTGTGTAGAGTAGTAGGCTCCGTCGTTCCTCGCTGTTCGTCGGTAGATGTTGTACCTTTCTTTATCTTGTCCGCTTTCTTGTCGTTGTCCTTCTTGACCGCCTTCTTCTTCAAGTCCCTTTGCCGCTGCTCCTCCTTCCTTTGCGCCTGCATCTGCGCAATTTTCTCTTGCATCTTCGCCCGCAGTTCCGATTGCGATTGCGGTTTGTTTTGCGAACCATTACTGCCTTTCTGCTTCTTGTTCTTCGCTTTCCCCCGCTGGCTCAACCGCTGCTGCGCGAGCTTGTGGATAACCTGGATGAACAAGAGATGATCGTGATTGATGTTTTCAAGTGATTTACAACGTTTGAAGGGTAAACGTAAACCCCTTTGTGGTTTTTTTTAAAGTTTAAATGCATTTACTTCTTTTATTTCCTGCATTAATCAATGTTGACTTTGTCGCGATGTGTTCGTCAGAAAGGACGCCGCTCGTTTTTTCAGTCATCTAGATCAGACAACCTAAACGATGAAGAAAGTTGCGATGCGTTTTCATCATGCCGATACAGCAATTTGAAATTCTTGTTTACTTACTTTGATAAGTATCCAGCACGATCAGGATCATGATCCCCACCATGGGTTTGCCTTTATGCACAACAATATCTTGACGAGTCCGGTGTAGTTCACGTCAATGTGCAGCATGATCTTCAGGCCGGCCCCACAGTTAGTATGTAGGTATCATCAACCACTCTAAAATAAATAAGTACCTCGGTGGTCGGCGTGGCGTCATCAACGCTTGGTAGTTGTCTCCAATTTTCCTCATCGTTGAGGTAGTACCGTGGCGGAATCATGTTAATCAAGTCGTCGAACATCGCACTAATTTTCCGGATGCTGTCCATCTTCCGACTGGTTGTGAAATTCAGCGCCGTGGAGGTCGTTGTACCACTGTTAGCACGACCGGTTGCCGCAGTCGTAGAGGAGCCAACATGATCCGCGGTCCTTGTCGTGGAGGCTGAACCGAGCTGCAAGGTGGTGGTGGATACCATGGTGCTATAAATTTTCTGCTCTTTTCGATCGGTACTTTATTGCAACAGACGGTAAAAAAAAATGTCGCTGAAAAAGGGACTAAAAACCATACGCGGGTCCAATTCGAAAGAACAAGAACATTTCCCTTTTATACTAAAATGCAGTCCAAACAACTCCGCCAAGGAAAGTACTAGAAACAGTGAAAAAGCGCCTGTCCTGATAATAGTACACCTGAAAAAAGAAGCAGAGTGATTGAGTATGAGTAGTTCTTTTTTAGTGAAGAAAATAAGGACAAATTCCGTGGCGCCGAGAATGATAAGTACGTCTGAGTACCATTTTTTTTCGATGACTTTCGAGCAAGGTTATCACTACATCCTTAGAACAGGGTAACAAGGAACTTAGACGTGACCGGGGGGGTCACGTCCGTCCGTCCGGCCGGACGGACGGCACGTGACCGGGGGCAGTCCGGCCTCGGGGCGAGTTCGGCGCTCCTGAATGCCGCAGCAACTGTGGCCCTCGGTAGCTAGAAGTCCCCGGCCGCGTCACCGACGGCGGACCAGCGGCAAGAGCCGCGCCTTTTTCCGTTTTTCCGTGAAAGACCGAACTCATGACCTTTTTTTTTTAGTTGGGCGCCCGAGCTAGGTAGCTGACACCCCCCGGCCGCGTGACCGGGGGCGGAGCGTGACGAAGAAGGCAGTTCTTCAGTGAAGTGCCGAGCTCATGACCTTTTTTTTTTTTTTTAGTTGCCCGGCCGCGCGGTCCACCGCAGCCACCTCCACCTCCTCCACCACGACCGACCCCCGGTCACGTCACGTGCCGTCCGTCCGGCCGGCCGGACGGACGTGACCCCCCCGGTCACGTCTAGGTTCCTTGTTACCTTGTTCTTACAACTTCTATACAGGAACGTCATCTCTACTTGCCGGGGATCTTTGCGTCGTTCTAGATTCAGATCCCGCAAAAATGCTCTCGTTAGCTGAACGGGACAAGGTGGCATTGTTTTTATTCGATTTTCAAGCACATCGAGTCCACGGCGTCGAACCTTTTTCAAGAGAACCCTCTACAGCTCATTTGCAATTTTGATCGGTTTGGATCAAGATCTTTGAAAAGTGAGCAAGTGAACGGACTGCCAACTACGGACCTGTAAGCTTGCTACCCTACGTGAGGCGGGCTTGCCATTATTGATCCTTGTCCTTCGTTCGCGCAGACTCGAGCCCGACAACTTGTTTATATACAAGCAAGCAATGGAAGATGCGGGGCGTCTACTTCTCCGCCGTGACAAGACCACACGCAATCCATTTTCGATTTCTGTGTGTATGTTTTGATTGCGCGACTTTGATGAATTTGACCTTTTTAATCTGTTGCATCGGACACATCTCGTTCATTGATTTTGCCTGGTTGTTGCAAAAAGATTCAAGGGCTGAATAGAATATAGAAATGGAACGAATAGACCCTGCATCTTCATCGTCGTCCATATTTCATATTACTGTCATTCCAGCATGACAAATCCTAGAGCCACTCGTTGGTCCGGCAGGGTACATACTTTGATGTCTCAATCTGAATCTAACACTAACTCTGTCTGTGTCTATGGGGGTAAGAAAGTAGAAAAATACTACTGAACGACCTGCTTCCTCATCCCAGCAAGTCCTTTACTGAGGACACGAAGGCGACCTTGCACGACGCTGCTTCCTCCTTCAAGACCTCCTCGCCGCGACCGCTCTCATCGAGAACCGCGAACGAGTTTTTGAGCTCCAGCAGGCTCTCCTTTTCCACGTCTTCTGGTGCGCGATCGTCCTCGACCCGCGGGGAAACTGGGGATGCACCGGGCAGCTGCACAGTAGACTGTGGCCCACTACGGGGATGCTGTGCTATTTGCGAGGAAGATGGGACGACAGCCCCCGCAGCTTCCTGAGCAGGGCTGTCCGTCGTGTGACGATGAGGGACGACGAGATGACCAAGAGTAGGATCGTTGATGTGCTGAGGTCGTGTTCCGGGTGTTGCTAGATGACGTCCAGCTCCGCCTGGACATGGGGCCCCGCCCGCTGTTGGGTCAACAGCACTGCTCCCGTTATAATTCGATGTTTTCAACATCGTCGTGGTACCACTACTACTTCCAGGCTCGGTGCTGATCCCCTCCGCGGCTTTGGCGAGCGCATTGACCCCACCAAAAGCAGCGTCCAGCTTCATTTTGCGCAGGTTGATTTCCAAAACTTTTTCCTCGATGGTTTTCAACGTGAGCATGTAAACGATCGTGACGTCGCGCTGCTGGCCCATGCGGTGCACCCGGTCTTCGGCCTGCCGATTGTTATGGATGTGTCAGAGTTGAAATCGACAAAGTTGAAATAATTTGTCATGCATAAAATGAAGGCCAGTTGGGGCCCAGTTTCCAAGTGGCGCAAGACAAATTTCGGTGGTCCCTAAATCCACTTTGTCATGCTGTTTAGGCAAAGAAGAGCGATTTTCTCATGCTACTTTAGCAGCTCGAGCTATAACCCCAAACAGGCTTACAATCGGCCTCACTTGTCTGCTCTGCAACACACGTGCCTCGGGTCATGCATTTTATGCATGACAAACTATTTCAACGCTGACGATTTCAATCCTGACACTCCCATAATTGTTCTGCGGGTTGTAGTCCATGTCCATCAACACGACCATGTCGGCCGCAACGAGGTTCAACCCGACCCCGCCCGCCTTGGTAGACAGGAGGAACACCTGCACTGGTTTCTTCTCTGGTGCATTGACCACCGGTACTACTGCCGCAGCGGCTCCGACGGGTCCTGGTTGTTGTAGTTGCGCCGCCGCCCCGCCGAGGTCGTTCCCCTTGTCCGCCGGAAGTTCTCCATCTTGAGGAGCGTGCGCAGTAGCAGATGTCGAAAAATCTTCCACGAGTTGCTGGCGGTCTTCACTGGCCGTGGACCCGTCGAGCCGCACGTAATTGAACCCCTTGAGCAGCAGGGCCTCCTCGATCACGTCGAGATACTGCGTGTACTGGGAGAACACCAACGTTTTCTCCTGTTGCCGCTCCTCGAGCAGCGCCAGCAAGGCCTGCATCTTCCCGCCGGCGCATATCTCCTCCGCGGTCGCGCGGTACGGGTAGGGCAGGTAAAAGCACTTCGCCGCGTTGTGCACCTCGAAGTCCGACCACTGGCGCACCTGCTTCTCGATCTTCTGCAACCCAGCTTTGAGGAAGTCGTCCCGTTTGGGTAGCAGCAACTGCGCCAGCTCGGTGTACTGCTGCTCCGTGAACTTGGTCTGCGCCAGCAGCGGCGCGCCGCAGATCCGGCGGAGCCGCGAGTAGATGTTTTTGAAGGCCGTCGCGGTGCCCTTGTCCAGCTGGTTCTGCTTGCCCAACGGCAGCAGGTGCTTCCCGGACGTCGTCGAGATGGCTGCTGTATTAGAGCTCGTTGATGTCGCTTTAATATTCGCAGCGATCTTCTGTCGCGCGCTCCGGGTGGTCACGCCCCGGTGGTGATGTGCTGGCTTCACCAGCGAGCTGCTCGCGCTGCTCGCACTGGAGCTCAAGCTCGCGGTGTCCGCGGGGGGAGACAGCAGGGCAGAACTACAAGCGCTGGAGGAGGAGGCGGAAGCTACGCTCGAGGTTGTTGTGCCGTAGCTGTAGACCACGGACCCGCTGCTGCCCTGGAACTCCGCGATCTCCTTCTGATACAGCAGCTTCTGCGACGCCGTCAGGTCGGTCGCGAACACCAACACCTTTTTGTTCGGCAAATCCTTCAGCACGTCGCTCTTCAGCCGGCGGAGGAGAAAGGCGGAGGAGAGGTTCTGCAGCCAGTTGAGCTTGAGTTTCTTGTCTTTCGCGGTGTCCAGCTCGGTCAAGGCGGAAAAAACGCTGGGCATGCAGAACCAGAGCAGGTTGCACAGCTCGTTCAGGCTGTTCTGGATCGGGGTGCCGGTCAGCAGGATCCGCTTCTCCGCCTTGATCTTGTGCATCTCCTGGACCCGCTTCGTGTTCGTGGTCTTCAAAAAGTGCGCCTCGTCCGTGACGAAGTAGGAAAAGCGCAGCTGCATCAGGAAGGCCTTCCGGTCCTCGCGACTCGCCAGCACGTGTTGGGTGGTCAGAATGATGTCGTACAGATTCCCCGCGTCCTCACCGTGTTGCCGAATGTGGTTGTTCACCTCCCGAATGTACTCCGCGGCCTGCTGCCACCGTTCCTTCTGGCTGGAGCTGTGGTAGCGGAAGACCCGCATGCCGGTCCACTTTTCCGCCTCCAATTCCCAGTTTCGCAGGAGCGACATCGGCGCGCACACGAGGATGGGGCCCATGCGCGGCCCCTGGCGGAACTTCTGGAGCTCCAGAAAGGTGAGAATCTGGGCGGTTTTGCCCAGCCCCATCTCGTCCGCCAAGATGCCGCCGTAGCCGGCGTTCGTCAGCGTCGTGAGCCAGCGGACGCCCACCTTCTGGTAGTCCTTCAACTTGCCGTAGCTCGTGTTTGCAGATGTTGTACCCGTCGTTAAAGATGCTCCTGGGTCGTGAAGCGAGGTGGAGGGTGCACCACCAGCAGTAGCAGTACTTGAAGATGCCCCATTACTCGTCGTTCCAGTTGTGTTGCCAGCACTGGTCGTCGGAACAAGTGAAATCTTGTTCTGGGTCACGAACCCCGCGTCGTTGCAATTTTCTACCAAATTCGTGCGCCCCTTCGCGATCGCCTTTTTCACCCGCGCGAAGCCGTGGATGCTTTGGGTTTTCGCAAATTCCTTCTGCACCAAGAAGACCACGTGGCTCGCCGTCTTGCGCATCTTGTCCACACTCGCCTGCCACGACTTCGCCTCCTGCTCCTGCTTCTGCTGCTGTTTGCGCTGTTTTCGCACCGCGCGGCTGTCGTACTCTGGGTCCTCTTCGTCGGAGGAGGAGGCCGAGGGAGGGGAATACTCATCGTCGGAACCGTGGTTCGCTTGCTGTTTTCGCTTCTTCCTCTTCTGGCCACCGGGAGCAGCGGGCGCGGGGGCGGCCAGCTGGTGCACTGGGTCTGGTGCAAAATGATGAACGTGGGGTCGTCCTGACCCAGAAGCTGCGACTTGTTGCTGCCGCCGCAACGCCAGCTGGTGCTGCGCAAATTGCTGCTGCTGGGCGAGCAGCAGTTGCTGCTGCCTCTGTCGCTGCTCCAGCATCTGCTGCTGGGTGAGTCGAGGTCCTGCTCGGCCACTTGTTTGCACAGGAACTTGCTGCTGCTGCTGCTGAAGTTGTAGAGCTGCTTGATACTGTGCTCCACGATCTCCGGGAACTTGAAAATTTCCATTTCGTTGTTGTACAACTACCTGGCCATTCACTTTTCCTTTACCTTTTCCCTTATTTACCATTCCATGTATTAGTGTGCCGTTTTGTGCTTGTTGATGTGGAACAGTGGCTGCATTTTCTTGCTGTAGTCGTGCTGCAGAAGATTCTGGCGGAAACGAGACTTGGCCCCCGGCGGCTGCTGGAGCTGGTGCAACAGGTCTTATCATATCAACCATTGGCCCCGACGACGAGGAGGACGGCGCTGCTGCCATTGCCTCTTCCGGCGGGGGTCCCTCCAACCCCGCAAGGAGGTTCGTTAGCCCCTGGCCCAACAGCGACGGAGGCGATAGTTGTACCGATTGATGCTCTATTCTCATGTCTTGTGCAGCGAATTGCAGGTTGGAACTTGATGCTCCTCTACTCGTGCAATTACCCCCAGGAGGGGCTCCTGCAGCTGCCCCTGCCGCGGCGAGGGTTGTAGTAGTCGTACAACTTCTACTGCTAGCGGTGCTGGAACTAGCCGGCGCGTCTAGCGCAGCACTTCTAGTACCATTGCCGGGGGTCGGTAGTCGGTCTGGATGGTGCTGGTGTACCTCTTGCGCGTCGTTTTTCGCTGGTCGAGGTGCAGGCGGAAGATCCTCGTCCTCGTCCTCGCTGTCGGCCACAACGCGACGGCGCTTCTGCCGCCGCTTGATCAAAAGATCCTCACTGTCTGACATAACAGACGAGAGCAGAGCCAGGAGAGAAAAAGTAGAGTCGTGCTAGGACCCGATAGCTAGTAGTAAATTATACAACTGTGAACAACTAATTGATACGAAACGTACATGAGGCATGGGTAGCGCAAATGAGCAGCAGAATGAAGAACCACTCCAAGTATAGATAACCGCTCGAATCGCTTCCGGTTCCACCCCTGTTTACCTATCACAACAGAAGCAGATTCAACCACTTACAGGAGACCTTCATTTGCATTTTCGATTTACATCGATGAGATAACTTACTACATGGAAGATCGATAACGCAATAAATGCACCCCTACCTTGTTGGTCTACCTTGAGCAAGTGAGGGCACTCAACAAATCTTAGTGTATGTTGAAGTACGATGGCGATCTGAAGAGAACCCCTATCCAGAAGAACGTAAAGGGGTTGCAGTGCCAATTTTTTCATTCTAGAAACTAATTTTGTATCCATAACCTCTGCATCCATTATATTTTCGAGGACAACACTTCTCACTCAGCTTTTTTACACGTATCAAGATCTTTCTGCAATGAGATCTTCTTTCATGATAGATTTTCTTGCGACGGTTCTCTGTGGCCTTGATCTAAGCTCAAGATTTCGTTAATACGTGTGCCAAAGGAGCAGTTGCAGTATACATAAAAAAAGCCCGTCGGGCGGCGATAACTACTTTTTTGTCGGTTTTGCCGAGCTTTTTTTGCATCAACAAGCACTGCGCTTTGTATTTGAAAGCAGAGGAGGACTACCACTTTGTGCCTATGTATACAACCTCTTGATCGTCAATGCTACTGAGGATAGGAAATGAGAATGAAACACTAAATATGCGCCACACTAATTACACTGTCACGGTTGGTGACAGGAAGTCTTCGAAGTAAGTCGGCCCGGTGCCGTTCATGCAGGGGTGTACTTGAAGCCAACACGATTGATGAAGATCGATGCCATGGCTACGTACTTCTATTCGCCGTTTGGAAACTACTATATTTGTTTGTCTTTGCGGAAAAAAGAAAGAGCTGGTGGCATCAAATGTTTATTCCTGATTATGAACTCTTGTTTCAAGTCTGAGTGTAGTGATCATTTGCCAACATCACGTCGATCCTTCGTTTCACATCCAAACCGAGGAAGAATTATGGGATCGCCTCATTTTTGAGTGCCATGCACGACTTTTACAATCGCATCAGTGGACGCCCTCCAGTAGTTTAATTTGTCTTCTGAGACAAGCGGTTCACCCATCCATGTTGAAGTTCTGTGCGTTCGAGGGCGAGTACTGATGAAACCGCGTCATCAGATCGTGGCACAGGGCGGCCGGGTCCCAATCCACCTCGTGGCCGTACTTTTCCAGTGTGACGGCTTGCATTTCCTTGCAGGCCTATCAAATGTAAAAATGTCTGGGTCTGGAAGATTCTGAGACTTGTCATGCACGTTTTGCATGGGCCATGATGTCTGTGATGCATGCCCTAGCATCACAGACTTTTCGAGGGCTCTGTGATGCCTATTCCGCATGGCAAATGCCCTCTCCGCGTAGCCAAAATTGCATTCCCTTTGCTGCTTATGCAAGCCAGATTTTTTTGGAATCCAAATGTAGCATCACAAGTTCGGATTCTTCCAGACCCAGACATTTTTACATTTGATAAGGCCTTCCGGTAGCGGTAGGAGCTGTTCCCGTTCGTGACAGTATCGTAAGGAAAAATCCCTCCTCCCCATATTGAAAATTTGTGTTGTTGATTTGAGGTCACAAATCGCATTTGTCTTGCAAGAAGACAAGGGTAGAAGCTTCCGGCATATTACGGAAGCGATTTCTCATGCTGTTGGGACTAAAGGGAAGCCCCTCCCTAGCCTGGGGACTAAAGGGTTTTCCATGCTGAACAACTAGACCCATACGCCCCTCCCTAGCCTGGGGATCTGGGCACAATGCCTCTCTGCAATACAAAGCTGATTTGTGTACACAAATCCAGCATGAGAAATTCCGTTTTGATATGGGGAGGGGGGATTTTTCCTTTCGATACACAGCCGGCTGGCACATCGACTCCACAACCCGCACGAGATCGGGGCCGCTGATCAGCTGCGCCTTGCGGTTGCGGAGAAAGTTTTGGCAGGCGGTGAACCCACGGGGCGTCTGCTTTGTTCGGGTGCTTTCATTTTCCTCTTGCTGCTGGTCTACTTTTTGCCGCTGCTGCTGCTTCACCTTGGTGTCGTCCAGTGTTACAGCTACTCTTGTTCGCGCACGTCGCTCATCGGCAAGTCGTTCGGATTTTGTCTTTGCCACCGAAAGCAGCGCGGAAGTGGATGCGGCGGCAGTTCTGACCGCGCAAATTTCTTCAACTGGCTGCCAAAGGAGCAAAAACGCGACAAGAACGATACTTCTCAAGAACGTGCATGATCCCTGTAAAGAAAAAGACACGATATTATGTGTCATCACAGACGGTAATGAAAAATCTGCATTCGGTTTGCGACGGCGCATGGTTGCGGTAGAGGGTGAAATCTTTCTTCTACGAGAACCTATAGGACAACAGTGTTGAAAAAGATTTTGATTTGCGAACCGTGAAAAGATCTCCTTGAACTTTCGATCACGAGAAGGGTTCGGTCGCGTATGGAAATTCTCATCATGCAAATATCGGATTCATGACCGTGGCCTTGGAAGAGAGCGACTTTCACGACAATGAGTTTAGACAACGAAATAGGTGGAAATTATGTGGTGGTGGCGGTGCCTCTTGTACAGAGCCGCACCGACTTGTGCTACTTGCATAAGGCGTGCCGGGAATGGCCGCTTCATTCCGGATGAACATCTAAATCATACAAAAGCGACTGTGTACAAAAAGATTCGTCGCAGGGACGGAGCAGCATCAGCCCGGTGGCTGCTGATATTAATCTATTGCGCAGTGCTTCCATTTTATTTGCACTTACAAGCGACACAGCGGGTTGAAACTGTCTTCAAAGCTAAAGCCTGTTCCTTTTCGTTTTTCATTGCGAATCAAGAAGAACTCGAGCGAGAAACGGAAACAAACGAGAGTGAAATTTCAAAATTAGCTCAGGAGAAACAATCCAAAAACTGCTTTGCAGCAAGAAAAATCCTTCATCGTTACAACGTGGTCGTACTCGTAGCAAGTTGTTGCATATCAACAATTAAGTTCTTGTGAGTAAAATAGTCTCTAGAAATTCCCAAAATTTGATCTTTAGGTTTGGAATAGCAGTTCTGCCTGGTTCTAAGGAAGCGGCTCCGGCTGCTTCTCACCATATCACGAGAAAAAAGTGTTACAGTTACACATTTGTTGGAGTTTCTGCATCACAAATTTTCTCTGTGTGGCAGAGAAAACTTGTAATGCGAAGATCATATTAAGGGAAAACAGGAAGGAAACGAAGCTTCGAAGCATTTCCTGCATGAGAAAGGTTGTCTCTGTTGCCAGTCTTGCATGACAATGTGTAACTGTAACACTTTTTTCTTGCGATACACCAGCAGCGAGCGGTAGTACTTAGTGCCATTTGGTGAGTGTGTCTTTAGATGTGTCCTCCGCGTGCTGATCTTCCCCGAAACAGAAGCAGAAGCCAGGAGCGAAAAGGAAAGTGAACATTAACATTGTGCGGCTACAGACAGTGCCTACGTCGTGGTCGTCGACACAATATTAAACATGCGCAAAAGTAAACCAGTTCTGCAGATTGATGAAAATGAAGCACACTGTCATGATCTTTTGCAAGGGCTACTTCGCGTCCACCCCGCACACGCAATCTGGCCATCGACCAGGAGATCAGAAGTCCGCTCGCTTGCGTTTCTGCCGCGGTGCTTCTTGTTGGAGCAGGTTTGTGGTGATGTAGCCGATTCCCAAGGCCCCGAGACAGCCCATCGCGGCGTAGGAAGCAACGGCGTTTATCTGGTGAAGATTTTTTGATCATGTTCTTGTGAATGTGCTGCCATCAACACATGAAACTTACATTGATATGCTTATGCACTTTTGATCCATATGAAAGTCTCTATTTCTTATACCCGTTTCTTGATTTCCCGATAGCCGTACGTGTACTGCAACTCTGACGCCGCGTTCCAAATGTTATCATCCGGGGAGGCTGGCAAAGTTGCCGGTGCCTTGTGGTGCGCATAAAACGAACTGGCTCTCCCTGCCATCGTAGTTTCCGCACGGCGAGAGCCGCCTAGTTGTAGTGTCGGCACTGCTGGGTCGACGTCCTCCTGCAGCCCGCGCGACACGTTGTAAGCTGCAGAGATACTTGCATCATTAATTGCATTTCTTGTGTGCAAAAAACTTGTTGACGTCGACGACGCTGATGACATTGACCCGCCCGTGGCGTTTCGTGGTCCCAACGTAGTTCCTGGTCGCGCTTGCGAAAACGGATGGGCCGTCGTCAAAGCATGCTGTGCTGACGAGAAGACAGCAGATGCTCGAGGAGCCGGAAGAGACACCATGTCCCCTACTCCGGTGTGCGAGAAACAATCGAATTGCTCCGGAAGATGGTGCGGCGCCAGGAGCTGCTGCAGAAAACCCATTTTGAGCAAGCAGAAGGGCTGAGGACTCGTGCAGAGATGATCTTAGAGTCTGGCTCGGGAAGGTGGTCGTACACGACCTTATCCTACTCATGAATCCGAAAAAAAACGTCGCCGTTCCAAAAAGTTCAGTATACATATACAACAGGTTCTTGCATTATAAATATCGTGAATAGAACTTCTTCGTCAAGGCGTACCAGGCATAGGCGTATTTTCTTCACTCTCCTTTACGAGACGACGACAATGTACGTTTTTCACGCAATTATGCTCGCTCACGAACGATTTGAAATTCGTCCTGGCATGTGCTACTGCTACATGATGAACATGTGCGCCTCGCCCTGCACGAACAACTCGTAGATGAAAGGAGAACAACATCATATGTGTTCTTGTTCAGCAAACCAGTTAATATTTTCGCTCCATTCAAAGAGCGTCCTTTTACTCTTTCCGTGTATTTTCTTACTCGAGTTGAATATTACTTTACTCTGACGGAACTGTGGTCTTTTTCGTAGTCGCACCAAAAACTGGAAACCTTCCTCGTCAGTTTTTCCATATCCTGAAGCTCGGACTCTTCAAGAAAAACCGTACAACTACTAGCGCGCTACAGCAAGAAGCATGTGCGAGCTCCTGCAAATTTCATGCTTTTAGCCATTTTGACTGGCAAATGATAGCGGAAAGTAGAGGAGGTAGCCCAAAATCATCGACAGGAGACGGAAAGACCTGACGTCTTTTTTTTTTGACCACTAACCACCTGAAGTACTAAGCAGATTTCCCACAGAATAAGACCGTTGCGAGCAGCAGGCTGAGCCAAGCAATTAGGCTTTCAGTGCTGCATGCTTAAGATTGATTAAGTAAGACCAAATCGTGAAGATTTTTGCACGGCATAATTACAAATTGTCAAATGATAAAGTGAGCAACACGGCATCCCAAAAACGACAGCGGACGATTCATTTGTATATTGCATCACTGGACGTGTTAAGGAAAGCCCCCCGGCCCGCCGCCGCTCCCCGGGGGCGGGCCCATCAGCATGCCGCTGTTGTCCGGGTCTTGCATCATGTGGCCCTGGTTCAACTTTTTGAAGTTCAGAATCTGTGAGAACACGTGCTCCAGCACGTGCTTTGCGCTCCTGTCCGGAAGCTTCTCGCTCACTTGAAGAATCTCACCCGCTTGCATGACGTAGTAGTCCAGGTCTTCATCCGTGCACTGGAATTTTTATGTGGTTGACTTACTTCAAATGACAAAAAAAACAACGCAAAACTATCTGTGTCGGAGGAAACGCAAAGCAAAAGTCGTAGTCGTTCCATGCCATACCATTGCCATATCTGCAAGTGCATGACAAAAACGACCAGGTGAGTACCTTGTTTGTCAATTGTGCGAGTCTTGTTTTCTCGGACGCGAATTCCTCATCCAGGTCGTACAAATCGAGCGGGGGCCCTGGTGGTTCTTTGAGCACGGGTGGGAATACCGCTGGCCGTAGCTGCGGCAACGGCGTCTCAAACTCGGGCGGAATTAACGTCAATGCTTCATGCTTCACGCCAAGCGTCTGATAGAGCCTGGACGAAAGGGTAGGTTTTGGTTCGTTTTGCATTTGAGTTTGGGTTTCCGTGCGTTGAAGTAGGTTTGCGAGTCGTAATCAATTAAAAGTCAGTAAAGAAGGTGAGTTTTTGTTGACAGTAAGCGAAAGCCAATGAATAAAACAACCATAATTTTCTTCGGTTGTACTAAGTACAGACATTGACAAAAGTACCTTATTGCTTCTGGTATCAGGCTGGTGTCAAATTTGAAGAGCCGGTCGTCAAACATTTCTGTGAAGTCGCGTGGTATGACATTCCCTTCCTGGAGGCAGGACTTCAAAGATTCCTATGGTATTCTCAAACGTTACATTCTTAACTGTCACATGGATTTGTAATGCAAGAATGGGAAAAGTGAAAGGGGGGGCATTGCGCGTCTTGCATGACAGATTTGGCATAGATTGTCAGCCTGTTTGGCCCTTCCAGAATTTGTCACGCAGAGCAGCTTGATCGTGTAGATGATAGCGGTGGTTTTGCATGACGAATCATGTAACAGTTGAGAATGTAACATTTGAGAACTCCATAATTCCGCTAGCAATTGTGTGTGCGGAAGGAAGTGGTACTCCGATATGTCCGGCTCCTCACCATACCTGGTGCATTGGATTCATACTTTTTTCTGCCCCATTGCATCATGCTCCAAGTTGTAGTTTTTTCGAAACTCCTTGCAGGCGCAGCGACACTTCCAACAATACCAATACAAATACCCCACTGAAAAAATCGCTTCTCAACGCTACACATTACCATTGGGTGAACAACGAACTACTACATCAGCATCACACGACAGTTGTATCTATAAAGGTATTTCGTCGAGTACTTGTAGCTGAGGTCGCAGTCGTTCATTCTGGTGAGCCACTTGATGAGCAGCTCGCAGACTTTCGCGTTGTTCTCCTTATCCAAGTAATCGTCCGAGAAGATGTTCCAGGAACCCAGCACGCAAAGCCTCCCGCCGTTTGCATTTTCGTGCACCGCACATACCGGCCGGTTCAGTGGGTAACTGATGGGGCCTGATAGAGATGAAAAAAGTCGAGGTGTAGTTCTGTCACACTTTTATTTTTCATGCGCTGGAAAGTCCTGAAAGTCGATTCGTGCTGTAACTGTATTGAAAAACTAGGCATGTCTCTCATGATCTCCGACTCCGTGACCGTGGCAGCATAAGAAATGGCGGAACAAAATGTTGTTTACATCAACAATTCCTTCTGCTTTCTCACCTGTGGACAGCACGGGCACCGCGGGTTTTTGAACGTTCATCGTGGCACCGAAGGGATAGACGAACTCCAAAGGCGACTTTGCTCCGTGCTGCGGCGCGTCGTCGACTGCGGACCGGCTGACGGCACCTGATGGGTTTTTTTCCTGTTCAACACCTGTGCAGTACGTGTTGTGCCACAGCTTCGTCCTCCACCAATTTTCGAACTATTATCTTGTTCAGAGCAGAAGTTAGTACAACGCCAGTCGAGCAGAAAAACAGGCTTGCAGTTCATCTTCTGCCCCTGCAGCGCGCACCACGGATCAACAAGTACCTTTCGCCCCCGCACCTCCCCCGCCCCCGTCCGCTTGTATGGTGTCCATCAGTTCCTTTGCAGCCCCCTTTGCGATCCGGAGCAGATCTTTTGACAGCACCCCGTTGCAGACAAACGCCTCCTTTGGGTGGTGGTACTTGCGAAAAGTGGTCCGTATCACCGAGTCGCTGTTGCACATAATCCCGAACTCCTCCTATTGTGAGGAAAAATACACGCTCTCCATATTGAAAACGCACCAGAAGAAAAATTTGCGCTGCTTACTTGTGTACGCAAATGGGAATGCCTCTCCTTTGCATTAACCCTGCAGCAAGCGTCTTCTTGGCTTGCTTCTGTTTGTCTAGTACAAATCGCGCATCACAGCTACAACTTCCCCTTTGAATATAACGTGGAGGGAGTTCTTTTCCTGACGATACTTCCAGGAGGTAGTTCACGTTGGTCTGCAGCCTCTGTTCGCCGCCCTCCGCAAGTAGAAACAGCACCGAGCCCTTGTGGTCCGGGCCAATGTACTTTTTTATCGCCTCAAACTCCTCCGTTGAAAACATTTCCCGGGGCCCCGCGAAGATCACCAGGCCGCAGGTTTTCAGCCGTTCCAGCGTGATCAGATCCTTGTTCAGTCCGCATTTGTAGTCCGATCGCAGCTTGCGCACCAGCTTCTTGTACACGCTGTGCGGGTTGCCGAGCTCCTTTTTCGACACGTCAAAAAGAATTTCGATCTGTCCCGACCCCGTCGCAGCCTGGTTGCTGGTCAGCAGGCTCATCGGGTCCTGCGCAGCGGCCATGTTGAATGTTCTTGCTGCTCAAGTTGCAAGAACGACAAGATGCGCAGCGTGAAAAAATGTCGGCGTACAGAACAGCCAATATAGTTGCCGGCGTCTCTGTCGTTCTATCGCCTCTACCGTGTCGTGGTCCCGGCAACCAGACTCCTCTTTGTTCGAGCCTTTACCGCAGTCAATCTGGACCGCGCAGGTGTTTCTGACGCATGGTGGTGAAGATCCGCATCATCTTGTTCCCTTACTTTTGATACACGAATAAACGAAAGCACTAGCACAAGGAAATGGATATTACACTACTTTTTTCTATTTGACGACCCGTCTGTATCTCTTTTGTTTTCTTGACTCCCAAAGTCAGTGCTACACAATAACTCTCGCCTCCTCGGAAATAGTTTCGGAGTAAAGGTCCCGGGGTGGTAGTCTCCTCGCAGTTCTACTACTTGCACTCATCCAAGTGCAAAAATAAACCTGACTCGTGGCCTTTCACTCTCTGTACAGCAAGAAGGCCGCGGCCTTGGTAAGCAATTACAAGGGACAAGGTGCTGCCTGCAGAACCAGTGCCCGGCTGTTAAAAGTGGATAACAGTACTTCAAGTTCGTTCTTCTCTCATCAGAAAATACAACAATAAGCATAAAGAAAGCAAACAAAACACTTGGCTTCGACGAGCACAGAAATACAGAACGCCCTGTGAGAATAAAAATGCTTGTGAACTCATGAATCCCTTCGATTGATGTTTGTCTTCATGTAGTTGCTTCATCCACGACATGATCCACTACAGTTTGTTATTCGATCTCCATATGATCTACAAAATGACTGGTGGGTTTTTTTGGAGTGCAAGACGAGTGCTTTGTGTCTCGCTGGTTACTAGCGCTCCTGGGAGGACGTCGGTCGTCTTCGTGCACAGAGACCACTACAGGACGTTGAGCAGTGCTTTTCTTCATTTCCCCCACTCTCGTCGTCGTCGCCCGGTCCTGCACGTAGGCCGCGTAGTCTTGGTAGGTGAAATACGGCTCTTCTGGATGTCCCGTTAGTTCGTTGTGGTCCAACGACGTGGTCTTGTTGCGACTCACCGCCCGCACAATCTTGCTCGCCAACTTCTCGGACAGCAGAGGCGGCCGTTGCGCGGAGGGTCCTCGACCAGAGCTTGATGTACTACTGGTATTCCTCGTGCTCCTGCTCCCTCCACTCCCCCCCGTTCTTCCCATTTCCACCGTCATGAGATCACTGACACGGACCTGCCCGCAGTGTTGCACGTCCAGCGCCGAAAATTGCTGATACGCGGTCCTACTCCCACTAGTCGTGCAATTCTGCAGCAGCTGCTTCCGCTCCTGAACCAGGTTCAAGAAGTCCTGCTTGCTGGACAGGAAAAATTCGGCGTCCGAAGGAGGATCATCAATCGTCGTAGAGATCATGTTGACCTTGTTTGATGTTGTTGTACCACCGGGGGCCGTGCTTTGTTGGGATTCTTGCGCTAGTGCAGCTCCTGTTTCCGCGGTGGTGGACGACGTGGCTGTAGTAAAAGCAGGCGTTCGCTGCTGGTGCAACTGTAGCAGCAAGGCCTTGTTTCTAGTACTTGCTGAGAACGAGCTCGTCGTGTGATGTGCTGTTGAGAGGCCGCCTAATTCTGGCTGTAGTGCCCCCTGTGTCACGTCAACAGAACAAGAACCAGTAGGAGTAGAAGTCGTAGTTTTATTCCTACCAGCTCCACCTATAATCTCGTGTGCGCAAGTGTTGTGGCGGCAGATGCTCATTTTCAGATCGTATTTCTTGAACTTGAAACCGAAAATAGCGATCATGGCACACGACAGGTCCGCAAGAGAGAGCGTTTTCACCTTTGACGTTGGGTCGTTTTTTTCGCGGCTACATTTTTGCTGGAGTTGGTGGTCCTCTACCGTATCGGAAGGTAGTCGCAATCCCTGGGGTTGCGGCTGCGCATACAGCTCCCAAGCCTCTTCGGGCTCCATCTTGGGAAATTTTCCGAATGGGTCAAGAAGGTGCAGCAAGGAAATGGAACTATAGCTCAATGAAAAGATAAAAATCACTTCGTATTCTTGAAGGCCGCGTCCTTTGCCGCTGCCGCTGCGACGTCAAAAGTACTAATTGTTTCCTGAGATGATGACTTCGTAAACGCGAGGCAGAACTGAAAAAACCAACTCGTGCCCACAACGCAAAACGGAGTCGGAGTATTTGACACGCTCGCAAACGAAAGGAGATAAAACAAGTCTCGTATAGAATTTGACATCACTCTCGCGGTCAAAAGGAAAACTCGTACTCGTTGATGTGGACATATATTTTCGGGGAGAGGACACACTATCGTCCACACTCTTCAGCAACCACGAAATCTTGAAGATGGTAGACGTAGAAAGATCTCTGATTTCGGATCACGAGAGGACCCCCGCAGCTTGAATATAAAAACCTCGCACTGGACGAGGAACTACAGCCCGACTACATCAATCCTGCTCGAAGCAGAGAAGAACCCAATCATGGATGTACCGTAGCACGGTGCGGCGAACAAGAAGGGAGAAGGTTTTGGTGCCCCCTTGGTCTTTCCTGTTGTTTCATAAAAATTTGACAAGGAGTATTTTTCGCTGGTATCATTTGTTCAGTTTCGCCTCAGGTGGCAGCAAGTATCATATGAACAGTTCACTCGTAGTTAAAGACCTACAAGGAGCGCAGCCGCATCGCTGCTCCAATTGAAGAACAAGGGGAAAGCCATTAGCAGCTTTCTTTCGCGGACTTTAGACTCTCAATATAAGTAGTTCTCGTTCCTTCCATAAGACGAGAGGAACTCTACGTAAATACATCCAGCGCCGGAGGTGGCGCCATTTAATATCCATCTGAGGGTCACTCTCCTGATACGACTATACCCAAGTAGTGCAGCAAGCGCTTACTCTGACAAAGACCAAGACCTCCTCAGGCAGGGGTGGCAAAGGACTATTCTTCCGCGGCTCTTGTTTGTTTCGCCCGAGATGAAGATTGTCACGGGCGAAACATTGTTTCATCTCGTCGTCATTAAGGACGAGGTGGACGGCGTGACGCCTACTGTACTAGAAAAATTCGTCCATAGATAAACGGCTTAGTTGTTTATTCCGCCCGCCGTCAAATTGAGTCAGTAGAAAGCCTTTCCTTGTACCTTTTCGGAAACATTAGGGCAAGCTTCCCCGACCCTTGGCTCAGGCTAAGGCGGAGGGCTGTGTTCCTTCGGTGGATGGAGTTTCTAGAGAGTTTTTCTTTTTTTCCTGCAGTATTTTACTGATGAAATACAAAACCACGACCGTAAGCGTAATAAATGCAAATCCCATCAATAACGACTCCCTAAACTTGTAGAGCGGTCAACCTTTCTTCACACTAGCTATCAAGACTCTTTTGCCAATCATTGCACGCCGTAAGAAACGAGGCGGCTGAAGGAAGCGCTCCAACTTCTTCCCGTCGATCTTTTGCGACCGCTGGGAGAGTAAGTTACTAGGGTTCTAGAGCTCTCCTAGTGTGACCAAATAAACTATCACGACTTTTAGAAATATCATTCTTCACTCCGAGAAGAAATACTTGTTGTACTCTACCCCATAGTACTACTGTTGTAGCGCTTCTCTTAATTCAAAAACTGACGACGTAATTATAAACGATTCGCTGTGCATCTCGGTAGCTGGACCTCTTTGATGTTCTTTCGGTAGTTTCATTTGAAAAATAGCTCTCTGCTCCTGTTTCCGTGATTCGGAAATAAAATCGCCTTCTTCATAAAATTGACTCACTCTACTACTTAGTTCTTCACTGCCACTGGTATATTTCTGAAACAGAACGTATTATTTCTCGTCTTCGATATCGCTATCGCCGTTCTTGAACGTCTTTTTAAAATAAAATCGTATAATGTAGCTGGGGGAAATTGGAACAGAGCAAGGGTTGTTCATGATCTTTGTCGACTGCTAGTAGCATCTACCTGCAGAAAGCGATCCAACGCCGTTGTTCGTTCGTTCGTTCCAACCGCCCCGTAGAATATTTTTCTTAGTACACGTCGCCCTCCTCGACCGTGGAGAGGTGCGTGCCGAGCAGCAACATGTTGCTCGAACGCGAGGACTTGTTCTTCTGATACAGATAGTTGCGACTCAGGGAGATCATAGATTTTCCGTTTATTGTCGCCGTCCTGCTGCTACCGGGTTGATGCTGTTCCCCACCCGCTCTCTATCAAATGCAAAAATGTCTGGGTCTGGAAGAATGCAGATTTTTGTGATGCTGTTTTTGCATGACACAAAATGTCTTTCATGGAAGCCCTAGCATCACATCTTTCATGGAAGCCCTAGCATCACAGATTTTGAGAAGCTTCCGCATACGCATTGGCATTGCTTAATCCGCATGACAAATCCCCCACTTTGGTGACAGAAAGTGGGCATCTTTTGCTACCTATGCATAAGAGATTTTTCTGCGTTCTGAAATGCGCATCACAAGATCGCATCCTTCCAGACCCAGACATATTTGCAATGCATACACTCGTGGCGCTGTACAAACTCCCGGAAGGGGCTCGGTTATGGAACTGTCAGGATCGAAATTGACAAAATCGAAAAATTTGCGATGCAAGAAATGCATGACGCGAAATACGTGTGTTGCAGAGCAGGCAAGTGAGGCCGATTGTAAGCCTGTTTGGGTTCATAGCTCGAGCTGCTAAGGCAGCATGAGAGAATCAGTTCTCTCTGCCTAAGCAGCATTACAAACTGGATTTAGGCACCGCCAGAATTTGTGATGCGCCAGCTAGAAACTGGGTTCGAACTGGAATCCAGTTTATGCATGACAAATCATTTCGATTTTGTCAATTTCGCTTCTGACACTTCCATATCGGTTGTTGCTGCTGTAGAGAAACAGTCTCCTCAAGCTGTTCATCCCGATTGGCATCCAAGGGAAATCATTTACCGCACACGACACACAAATCAGATTCTAATTCTCATGATTTGATTCTCCCAGGGCATGACAAACGCAGAAGTTTTCGACGAAAAGAAAATGAAAACTCATGATTGATACTCAGCATGACATATCTACTCTCACTTATTCGCTTGGCAACCACGTTCTTTTCGACGCGTCTTGTTCGTAATCGTATGCGGCAAATTTTTTGTGTAAGCATAACCGAGGAACTACTATTGCTGGCATTTATCTGTTGCTCGGCCAAATTTTCGATGACCGTCTCTTCCTCGGACCCGCTCGACGAGCTGTCTTGCGTGAGCAGCACCGGGAAGGCTGCAATGATCAGGTTCTGCAACGAGCGGATCAACGCGGATGGGTTTTTCGCGAGGCGAAAAAAGGTTTTCATCACGGAAAAGTAGAAATTTTGCCGCATCTCTTCGTCGAAATCTGGATCCTCGCCGGTTAAAAGAGAATTCTGGTGATAAAGTCGTGGATCTCCTTCTACGTAGTAGTTCTTGTGGACCGAATTCTTGTCCCTGGAAGATGAACCAGTCGCCAACGTCAAAGTAGAGTTGTAACTTCCTGGTACTACGGAGTTCTCCAGTCCGTCCACCTCTTCTATGGTGTCTCTACTTGTCCCGTACGAGGAATTCCATCTGTTCCTACCTTGGATTGATGAGGAGGAACTTGTTGAGGCACCACCGCTGCTCCTGTTATGGTTATAATGCTTCGCCGTGAAAGAACAGCCCGCACTGCTCCCACTGTAGCTGCCACCACTGCTACCACCGAGGCCACTTCCACCGGCTATCCGGGGTATGGGGCGGGCTTCGGGGGGGCGAACGCCGCGGTACCGAGTGCTCGACGAAAAAAGTTCCAGGTTCGGGATGGGAATCGTGTCGAGCTCGGACGAAGAGTCTGTAGAGGATGAGAAAGTTGAAGTTTATTGCAGAATAAAGACCAGCACGACATTCATTTACGACAACGCTTGGACGTTGACCGTCTTTGTTGCAAAATAAAGGCTAGCCCGAGCATCTTCATCGTCTGTGACGTGCAGGTGCACAACATCAAAAAGCTGCCCTATGTCTCTACTTAAACAGCAAAACGAAAATGCAATCAAAACGAAGCAAAATGAGCAGAAAAACATATAAATAGACTATACGTCTTTTCATTCCGCGGCGGTGCTCCAGAGTATCCGGTGATCCCGGGGAATCTGACGAAGTCGACGATTCTGTCGGATCAGAGTAGCTGCTGCTGTGCTGTTGTCGGACCTTGGTCGTTGTACTATTATTTCCTTCCAGTGCACCTGTCATGGTCGACGGAGAAGCAGTGGCTGAAGGACCACGACTAGAGGGTCGTTCATCTACTTGCGTAGAAGAACCAGTATCGTCTTCGTCATCCATTGGTGTCCGGAAATCATCATCCTCGTCGTAAAAGTTGTCCTCCTGAAACATCATTCTGGTGCTCGGCGGCGAGCGCCGCGTGGTGGCATGATCGCCTCCGTGATGTTTTGTCGAGGTTGATAACGCGGCTTTACTTCCACCAGCAACTACCAGTCTGTTGCTAGTAGATAACCCTGCCTTATTGTGTCTGGACGATTTGTCTTGCGACACAAGATGTTCTTTCGCGGCTTCGGACCTGCTATCGGTAGAAGTTCTACTCTTCTTTATCTTATCGCCTTGATAAAGAGAGTCCGTCTTTAATTCTTCGTCTTGCTTCAACACAATTTCCTCATCTGTCAGCACAAGCTCACTCTCGCCGGCCTCCTGCGGTATCGAAGAAAAAAACATTGTTAGTGTAGGATTTTCGAAAATGCATGGATTTTTTTCTTAGTTCAATCAAAATTATTTTTAAAGCAAACCCGCCCGGCCATCGCGCAGCTTCGGGGAGCTTGCGTTATAAATCTGAGTGGGCCAAACTTGCTTTGGCTGCTTTTGTGGAAGTGAAACAGTTAAGGAGGCTAGACTGCTCGCCAATGCCGCGAGGGGGAGGAGACGATCAGCGGGGCTGTGCCGCGAAGTCTGCTGACCCGCAGTCGCGGATCGCTGGTCCTGTCTAATGCCCGAGGCCGGGCCTGCCTCCGACCGGGTCGGCCGCCAGCTACAGGGCGCGCGACCACGCAAAGGCCTTCCGCAAAACGACCGTCACCATGTAGCTGCTTTCTGAGCTCCGCAGCTCCGGACGCATCTCGCAAAGCCAGCGACTTGCGTCCATGCCGGTCAGCGATGGGCGCGCTCGGGGACTTGCGCAGCTCCCTTTCGGATCTTGCCAGTTCTTGTTGATCTCTTGGCCCAAACAGAAGAAAAAGCTCGGAGTGTAAATTTTTATGCGGGTGGGCGACTGTTGGAAAAATGCGTGTGCTTTTTGACCCTACCTCGAAGGGGTCCGCTACACGAACCTTAAAAACTACACTAGGTTTTTTCTTTTCTCTAATCCCCATGGTATATTAAATTTTTGAAGTAGTGTAAATTGTTAGCCGCGGCGGAGATTGTTAAAAAAATAAGCGAAGTTTTTGACCCTACTGTTGACCCCTCTTTTTTCCCCTGTAAAGACCTACACTCCGAGATTTTTCTTCCTTTGGTTCATTTTTGGAAGCCTCAAACGAGCCTCATCCGAATCATGCGAAGCAGCGAGTTCGCCGCCCGTGCTTTGAATGACCGCGCAGCCCAATATTGCACCAAAGGCGGCGCGCACGCCCGTGATTTCCCAGAATAATTTTGCTGCGAAGTGTCAAGCTGGCACCCCTCATGGGCTGACAGTAGACAAGCGACAACACACTCACCGGCAGGAAGATGCGACGTTTTCAAGAATGCGCCGGATTTTCCTGCCCTTTGCTGAGTCTTTAATTATCGCGAGGCCGGGCCAGAAGCCGCCATAGCGATAGGTGACACACCGGCCCGCTCCGCTGCAGAGGTTTTTGCATTGCCCTGCCTCCCCAGCTAGCTAATGTAGTGCCCGGAGCGGGGTAGCCATTAGATTCAGCCATGACAGAGAATCCAAAACACCAAACGGAGAATAGACAGGAGTGCCGTGCTTTAAAAAAATTTCACACCTTTGTGCCAAAAAAAAATTTACTCATTTCAGAGAATCCTACACCAACAATGTTTTTTTCCTCATCTGTCAGCACAAGCTCACTCTCGCCGGCCTCCTGCGGGTTGCATTAGAGCTTGCAGAAATTAGTTCCCAGAGCAGTTCCGAAAGGCTTCGGTTTTCAAAAATTTTGAAGCAGGTGCGCGGGCTCTACGTTTCGACCGGTAGTCCCGGTCTGACTACACACCCTACGCACGCGACTTCCAGGAATTAGTTCCCAGAATTCCCGTGTTTTTTCTACATCGCCGCACTTGGACACGCGGATCGAACTTTCACGAGCAGGGCGCCAAAGTTCGGCACTTTGCGCGCGAAAGTTCTCCTGCAGCTCACATCCGCGAACCTTTCGGATGTGAGCTGACATCCGAGGAATTCTCGGACGTGGGATCCTGGGAACTCATTTCTGTAAGTCGGTTGCGTAGGATCTGCGTTTCGACCGGTAATCCCGACCTGAGTGCAAATCCTACGCAACGGACTTACAGAAATGAGTTCCCAGGATTTCTTCTAGAATCTCAAGGCGCCTCTGAGGCACCTTGAGACTCTAGAAGAAATCCTTTGAGAGTCTAAAAGAAATCCGTTGGATTTCTTTTAGACTCTAAAAGAAGTCTTCTTGACTTCTTTTAGAAAAGGTCCCGCGGAAACCCCTTTCCAGAGACCCTTTCGCTGACCCCTTTCGCTGACCCTTTTATAGCTCGCGATTAAGGCACTTTGCGCGACCCCTTTGAAGACCCCTTTGCAAACCCCCTTTCCGAACACTTTTTCCGGAAGTTTTCTTCTAGAAACTGAGTTCCTAGAAGAAAAGGCAGCTTCTTCTTCTAGAAGAAGCTGCGTCCTCTTCTAGAAGAAGCCGCGAAGTTTTGTCTTCTTCTAGAAGGCTGGTCTCCCTGTAGAAGACACAGACCTTTTTTCTTCTAGAAGACGCAGCTTCTAGAAGAAGCTACTTCTTTTCTAGAAGAAGCTGTGTCTTCTGCCTAGAAGACAAAGCAGATCGCTCTGCAGATGTGTTCAGAAGCACACTTCTAGAAGGCCAGGAGGAAAAAGCTGCTGCGCGAGTTTTCTTTACCTAAGAGCAGAGCAGAACTCGCGCTCCTACAGCTTCCGCTTTCGTGCCCCAAAGAAATGCACTTCTGGGATTTGCGTACTGCGTCTCCAGTCGCCACACTTGGACACACTGATGATCCTCGTGTCCAAGTGAGGCGATTGGAGACGCAGCACGCAAATCCCGGGAACTAATTTCTGTAAGTTTCCTGCATAAGATTTGTGCCCAGATCGGTATTACCAGTGAGAAGACAAATCTTACGCAGGTAACTTACAGGAATTATTTCCCAGGATCTTCGCTGCGTCAAGAATTTCGCGATGCGGCGGAAATCCTGCAAGCCAATATCTGTAACTCACCTGCGTAGAATTTGTGCTCCAATAGGTATTGCCGATCAGACCACAAATCTTACGCAGGTGACTTGCAGGAATTTGCTCCCAAGGATTTTCGCCACATCAAATACTAACTCCTGGGATGTCAACGCATGTCCGAGGAGTTCTCTGATGTGAGCTGACACGCGAGGAGTTCTTGGATGTGACTTCAGGTCCGGGAACTCCTCGGATGTGAAGTCCTATCCGAGAAGTCCTCGGATGTGGAATCCTGGAACCTAATTTCTGTAGGCTGCCTGCGTAAGATTTGTGCCCTGTCAGCACAAGCTCACTCTCGCCGGCCTCCTGCGGGTTGCAACTTTCAGTGGCGCTGTAGTTCGCGAAATCTTCGCTGCGATCGGTCCAGAGCGGGGCAAGGGAACCACTTTCCTCGTCTAGTTCGTCACTGGTGGTGGCGGTTCCTTCTCGAATAGCCTCTGCGCCTAATGCTGTGGTCTCGGAAATTTTTATTTCCGGAAAAGGTTGGTGTTGTGTCGTTCTTTGCCCCCGAGTACGGTCTTGATCTTCCACAGGAACTATGGAAGAGGTGGACTCGTCGCAGTCTGGTGCTTGTTCGATGAAGGGAAAGGTCAAGTCTCGCGCACCCTCGGAGGTCCGGGCTCGCGCACTTCCGTCTGCGGAATTGGGAGTCGTGGTAGTGTCCGTGGTCGACGTATGGTCGCTCTGCTCTTCGGCTTCGGAAACGATTTTCTGGGACGTCGAAGCTGTAGAAGGGTGCCCACTTGGAAAAGATAAAGATGAATCTTCTGCTCGCGTAAATGTACTGAAATAATTACTATCGGACGCTGCAGGGATGAAATTCAAATTCTGGTCCTGGTCTTCTGTCGCGAAGACACTGCTGACATGTTCGACAGGGTCAGCTTCCGGATCTTTTTCTGCATTGGCATAGCCGCATTCTTGGTCCTGCTGCTTTTGCAGCACGAACTTCTTTCGGTCACCAGCCTCGTTGTGAGCAGGCTGACCTGCTCCCGCAAACGCGTCGACGTCATCGGGAAGATCTTTTTTATATCGTTCCTGATGTAGTTGTTCACTACCACGACCGTCTGCAGACGCAGGAGCTCCTGCAACAGCGTTGCTATAAGACAGCAAGCTCTCATGCTCCGCAAGGAGCTCGTGCGCCGTCGCCTCATGACTGAAATCCTGAAGACTCTCAACATGGTCGTCTTCTGCTGCGAGCTGGTCGAAATTTTCGAGCTGCTCGTACTGGTTGATATGGTCCTCGGCGTCCAAGAACTGTTCGTCGTCGTCAGAATCGGCTTCCCACGGTCCGAGCACCCCTTCCACCAAGTTCGAGACGATCCGGGTGATTTTCTGGTTCGGATCCAACAACGGCATCAGCACCGGCGCAACAACGGGCTGGTGCTGCAAAATCGGCGAAAAGAACACGGCCGCACTGCTCGAGCTGCCGACACCCCCTGCCGCCGAGCGATGGTCGCTTATTTCACTGCTTCTTTCATCCGCGGACCAGGAGTCGTATGGGCTGCGGCTGCTGCTATGAGTTGGTGTACTTCTCGAGGTCGTGGTTGAGGAATGTTGACCTCTCGTCACGACCTCAATGTGGCCTGATGAATATGTTCTTGATGTTGATGATTCCTCTGCGGATTTTTTACCGGTTTTGAATCTGTTAAAGTTTTCGTTCGCTGTTCGTCCCACAGATGACCCATGATCTAGTCGTGCTGGTGCGCTAGTATTATCGTCGTCCATGTGGCCACCGTTTGCAGCGTGCTTCAACCGCAGGCCCGCGCCCGCGTAGGGCTGCAACTCGCGCACGCACTCCCAGGCTCCCATGGCATAGGCCAAATGGAGCGCCTGCTCGACGTTCCACGGGATAGTAGGAAGGAAATCTTCCTTTTTGCGCAGGTCTTCTTGTTGTCCACCGCTCCTTGTGATCCTGACCGGGAACCGCGACATCAGCGGCTTGATCAGGTTCCAGTAGCCGGTTCGCACCGTGTAAACGAGCGGATCGTTGCCCTCTTTGTCGATCCAGTGAAAGCTGCCCTCGACGCTGTCAGCGGCGCAGGTTGAAGATGATGTTTTCGTCGTCGTAGAAGTGGTACTTTCGCCCTTTACTTGATCTACACCAGCACCAGCACCTCTCGACGCTCCCTTGTCTTGTCCTTCCGCACTACAACTAGATGTTCTTGTAGGAATATTAAAGAACTTGTCCATCAAGTAATCCACCATTCTCCTGTTGCCACTGGCCACGGCGTAGTGCAGGAGCGTGGCATTGGTGTCTGGGTGCGTGATCTCCAACTTCCCCCCGCACTCGACGAACAGGTACAAAAACAGCAAATTCCCGCTGAGCACCGCGGAAAACACGTCGTAGGTCTGCCGTGGATCTTCCCAGAGGGAGAGCTGCGCCTTGTTGTTCCACCAGAACTGGTTTCCCGAGTTGGTCGTGATCTGTTTCCACTCGCCCAGCACCGGGTGCAGCTCCTTCGGGAGCTGCCACTGGGACGTGTTCGTGTACGTGTTGTAATAGTACAGGTAATACGTGTCGATCAGCACGCGCCACCCCTTCCACGGGTCTGCATCTGGCGGGTGCCTTGAACTACATGTCGTTGTCCCACCTCCAGTCGGTGAAAGTATATCAGAACTGCTCTTGCTCCGCACCAGACTGCCGTGCTGGTCCGGTAGTAGGCCGCTAGATGAGCCTTCACTTGGAGTCAGCATCTTCGCCGGCTGTTGTCCTTGGTAGCTGCGGGACTGCGGGCTACAATTATCGGTTGAAGACGTGGCACCGCCGGATTGGAGTTCTTGGAGAGATGAACTTGCTCGCGATGATGTGCTATGGCAGTCCGGGGTGCTCACCGACCTGCGGCTGACGAGAATGGGCGGGTGATTCGAGGCGGTATCATTTTTGCTTGGATCTAGAACTTCTTCTACAGGTGCAGCAGCAGCAGGATTGGTGACGTCGAACACGGTATCCACACCGGGCTTGCTGCTCCAACTTGACGCATTGCCCGTCGACGAAGAAGAACCACTGAGCTCGTCGTGCTGTGTCGAAGGCTCATGCGCTGCACCGGAAGCTCCTACGATCCTAGTTGTACTACTACTACCGCCAGAGCTACTACAATTTGAGTAGGAGGACGCAGTGGTGTCGATGGTGGAGCAAGAGTCGTTCCCTTTCAACAAAAGATTAAGATTGCTGCCGCTATTACAACTGCTACTACCTCCCAGTGCAGCTTGTTTACAACCTGTCGTGCGGGAGCTGGCGAGGGAAGAAATCGTGCTGGACGTGCTGCGTGTGGTGTTCAACACGTAGGTTGTGTCGCTGCTTCCGAAGAGTGATGTATTGTTGCTGCCGTCGAATATCAAACTGGGGTCTGCTACCGCATCTTCAGCTGGTCGCTCTCGTGGTGCTCCTTCCGGCGCACCGGAAGTTGTACAACTGGATGAGCTCGTCATTGGTTGAAGATCGGTGTCCACGGCCTCCTGGTCAACATGCTGAACTTCCGCGGAACTTCCAGACGCGTTTCGATTCCTCACCTGAACAAGCTCGACGTCAGAGCTAGTACCCGAAGATGAAGACGTCAGGTCTTCGCTCCTCTCTTTGCGTGGTGTTGTTCTATCTAGTACCTGCTGCGCAACAGGCGCTGATGCAGACGCCTTAGAGGACGTCGCAGATAACAGCGATGAAACACCAGGGCGGTGTCGCGCGTAGTGGTCGTCGGCACCGCTCGTCAGAAAACCTGCATGATCACTAGTCGTCCCAAACCTTGGGGAGAGGTTGATCTTCTCGATGTAGTCGTTTCCTTGCAAGAGCTGCTTCTTTCCACCTTCCTCCTTTTCATCAGGACCACCAGCGCATGATGTTCTTTCCAGCACCGTGGAGGTAGCAGGTGCTCCTGATGTAAAAGGTACCATACCAAGTTTAAGAACATCTACATCAGCAGGTCTCGTCGACGTTCCACCGCGCATAGATGTTGAACTTCCATCTTCCGGCACCACGAAGCGACCAGGGGTGGACAACAAGGAGGTCTTGATGCTGTTCACAACAGTAGAACTACTCGAACCGTCTGTCGTAACTTTTGCTACTGTAATTCCCGCTCCGCCTCCTGCAGCTCCGGTATTTTTTGCACTTGCGGTCGCTGCCAGCCCGGCCAACTCGGAAGGCGCGGACCTCGTTTGTCGAGGGAGCGGCTGCAGGAGAGCTGTTGAACTGGAAGTAGATGTTGAACTGGAGGCTGCAGGACCATTTTGATTGCTACCCTGTTGCTGTTGGTCAACATCATCTCCATGATCTCCTCCCACAGTTGCACTCTTGCTATAACAACTCGTCTGTGGTAGAACCGGCACAAGCGTGAGCGTTCCCGTTCCCCCCGCGGCTTGGTTGTAACTGTTAACTGCCGTAGCAATCGTAGATAATGGCGAAGCGGGGGCGCAGGAGGACGAGAGGCTTCTACCGCTGCCGGTGGTCGTGGTCGCGGGCGGGTCTACTAGTGTAGTTCTTGACGCAGTCACAGAAGTCACACCGACACCCACAGGCATGATTTCCACATCATGTTCTCGTTCGTGTTCCACTTTGTTGTTCATCGCAGGATTCAAAAACTTGTTCAGCCGACTTGTAGCTCGACTCTCTCCTTCCTCTGCACAAACACGACCTCCTACCCGCGAAACTGCGCAAGACCTGGCCTCCGCTTCGTCAAAGGACGGCGACGCCGGAACGCGACTCGCCCGGGTGCGTGCCGAGTTGGTGCAGCTCGGTGGGTCGGGGTACCAGGCAGTTTGTGGTGAGCTAGTACTACATGCGGTTGTATCAATGGAAGGCGCGTGCGCGTGGTGGACGACGTCCATGGCCTCGACGTCGACTTCCACGTCCTGGTGGCCCTCATGCTGCGCGTCCGGCACGTCGCTGACATTTTCCAAGCTGTTTTGCCGTAGAGGAAAAGCAGACGGCACAGCAGGGTTGATCGTCGACGGATGCGCACTTAGCGCTGCTGCTTGTGCTTCTGGTACTGGTTCTGCTGCTTGTGCGGAGGAAATATTATTCTCAACTGGTGAGGAGGGGGAGGAGGACATTGGCAGCTCGTCGGTCGGTATTGTTTAGTGAAAAGAACTACTAGCTTGGAAGAAAATGCTGCTGCGATCTTCCCTTTCTTTCTAGTATTTATTTTCGCTCGGGTGTAGTAACATTTTTTTCGTTGTGTATCTTCATTTTCGCAGCGGCAGCATCTTCTCTCGTCTGGCAAAAAAGCCTAGGAGGCGGGATTTGGCACGAAAACTTCAAGTCAATCAGTGCAACTTGCGGATAATCGAACAAGCAGTGACGAGTCTACGCGGTTCATGCAACAAAAACCGCTGCACTCCGTCGTCTTACTTCTAATTACATTTGATTTTGGTTTTCTTGCATGCAGATAAAGTTAAAGGAGCTTAGTAGATCGATAGATAATCAAAAAATAACTGGAGATGAACTCTTGGAAAAAAAATCTACGGACATCAGTTATGGAAAATGAAAAGGCATGAGTTGTGATATAAAACAAAGCGGCGTGCAAAAAATTGTGTCGAGGTGTTCTTGTTGATAGACGAGCCTCAAACTTTTCGATTGCGACGAGGCCGAGGTGACAACGAGTTGTTTATCCCCATGACAATCTCAACTCTTACACGAGTTAGAATAGATTCGCTAGTTCAACTAATGTAAGTGCGTGACCAGGCAATCGCACCCGCCGGTGACTACACCCTAGGGCTGTGGCTCTTCCGAAACAAACCCCCTGGAAATAAATGTAATTCTGTTATACCGGTATTGACTTACTTGCGAAGATGACACACGAGCAGCTACACGTGACTGCTGTAAGTCACTTGATGCACCTGCTCCTGCCGTGGCAAAACTGCAAGGATTTTAGATTTCTTATTCTTACGTGCACGTGAAATAAAATAAAACGACCCAGAGACGTCGAATGCTTTGCTACGTTGCGCGGGGAGCACGGCAATTAAACTTCGCAGAAAAAATTACGCCCGAATCGACATCGACGATACTCCCTTACATCAATGCCGTTTGTGGTCTAACTCTGAAAAGATTGAATGCCGTGCTACTACCTGGCGCAGGAAAATCGCGTCACTAACGTCATATTAGATAAAGCGTAAACTACTGGTGGGACTACTAGTAAAAGCAATGGGTCGCTCCTAGTGCAGGTGGAGGTGCAGCAACATGTGGGTTTTGTTATGCTGGGGCTCTTGCTTAGGGGAATAATATTCTACCTGAGCCCCGCATTCCTGCGTCCCGCCTGTGATGAAATAAGAGAATGATCGCGAAGAAGTCTAATTTTCACATACAACATGCGGCGACTTTCACAAAATAAATCGATTTCCATTCATAACCGATAAAGTGTATTGAGAAGGCACTGCTTGCAGGGCAGGCCGTTCCTCTCTGTACCTCGTCTCTCTACTTTTCGTCGCACTTTGTCCTTTCTTTTGCTCTCGTTTTGTCACTTTCACGCTCTATGTCGTTGATGGGTTCAACGAAATTGTCTCTCGAAGATGTACTACGCGTTTTTCGAAAAAACCATAACAAAAATATCAGAATGATACATTTTTTTCTGCAATGAAAATTTCGGCTAAAAACGGTGCTCAAATTGCTTGTTTCCGCCTCTTGATTCTCTTGTTCTTACCTTCTTCTGACTGTGGTAGATACTAGAAATTGCTTTGCGTTCACGTTGCGAAGTAACCAGGGGTCATGATGAAACCTGTTGTGTCTGTTCAGAAATCGTGAAAATAAAAGACAATTATTGAGCGCAGGCGGATCTGGATTTTACAAAGAGTGTACTTCGTAAGTTCAAGTGAGTAGCTCTGCTCTTAACTATTTGAATTTCTATTCTCTTTTCCAATATTGTCGCTGTAATAGCGGACGTACCCGCAGCACAGCAAATCAAGAAGCAGCGTAAAAAAACCTGTAGATATCAAATATAATAATGTCTCCTCCGTCAACATGTGTGAAACGCAACCTTACATTGGACCGGAGAAAGAGGAAGTTTTGGTTGTCCCTAGTATGCTTTATGCACGGAGTCTACTTCACTGTTTGAATTCGGTTGTCTGCGTTTGTTGAAAAACTACGACCACCAGCACAGCGACCTTACTTAGTGATTGTCCGCGTCATCCATCTCAGCGTAAGCCAGAATCCACGCCAGATCCTATCCTGTGCAAAGACGGTTGGTTCCCGTGTGCTCGTAGTTCCCAGAACTCCCAGAAGCATAATCTTCATGCACCATGGGAAAGGACTGTACTCTACTAACTAGTATTATCCAACGTCCTCGCTGCTACAAGTCATCATACCATTTCCGCGTGAAAAACATGCAAGTGGTGGGAGTTGTTGAACCTTTTTCTTTTGAACACTAACACCATGTCCGCAAACATACATGAAAAGTAACAGACACCACATCGTGGGACTGAAGGTTTTGAACAGGATAGAATCAGCGCCTGATCCACGCCGGGCGCGATCTCCACCACGTAGTCCTGCGGGGTCCACTTTCCCGGGAGTTATCGCACGAAAAAACTGCAGCCTATCAACAAGTGTCATTGTAACCGGTGCAACGCAGAAAGTAGCTCTGGTCTTCTTGCAAGAAGATATGCAAGAGCGAGTCCCACATTCCTTCCGCCCATGCACAGACACGAACGAGGCAGACAAACCTTCTTGTTTAATGTTTTTGTTTATTGTAGGCCGCAAGAAATAAGCTCGCTTGTATAATTTCTAAAGTCATCAAATCGATGTCTCTTAACGAAGTTCGACTACAGTTTTCTCGGGCGATAAAAGGGCAAAGCTCTTCGCAGTCACAGGCGAGTACATCTTGGCGATGCAAATGGCCCCGGTGTCCGCTGGGCTGGCTCCCTCTTTACCGGAGGTCTCCAGCGGGCTGGACGTTGTGTCGGGGTTCTTCAGCAGCCAGATAGTGCCTCCGCTGTAGGCGCAGTAGGACATGTGCGACTTTATCCTGTGAAAAAACATCGTCAACACCTCCCCAGACTTGTTTTATGCAAGTCTGCAAGGAAGACTACAGCGCTTCTCATGTGCAACCTCACCATGATCAGCATTTTCAATATTCGAATTTTCGTTGGCTGCAAATTTTTTTCACACGCTAGATGATTCCGAATGACGCGATCGATTTTTTCTGGTGCAGCTACACAACTGGCTAAACACCATGACGCTTTGAGCCCAAACTTGTAGTCATGAGCGACAACCAAAAGCGGTGAGTTCTTGGTGTAGAAAAAGGCCCATGTTGACTTTGGGGAGGGAGCCGCTCTTTCACACTGGATATACTTCAGGTAAAACTTGTTTTTCCCGGAAATGCCGTCTTCCGTGTACTGGACCGTGTTGGGGCAGTTGGAATTGATCTGTGAAAGATGTCGTTTTAAACATATTTTCATTTGTGTATCGCGAAAAATCAAAACGCCACGAAAATATCCTGATCATGAGCTGAAAACAAGTGCACGAAAATTACGATGTATCCAATATCGTCAAAAAATCTATGGCATAATATACAGTGCAGATGTCCTGCTCCCCCTCTTCCTCCTTCGCGTCAAGCTTTTTGACCGCTTGCTTGTGGTGGAACCAGCCCGTGCCGAAAATGGAAAACACCGGCTTCCCGTCGCTGTCAAAAATCTTTTTCTTCTGCTTCCGCAGGGACCACTTCTCTCCCTTCACCTTGAAAGCGATCTTTTCCTCCTTGTCGTCGTTCATGTCCATTACGTCATAGTCGTTTCCCGTCATGGACCAGAACTTTTGCTTGACCTTCAGCACGGAATTCTTTGCGCCGCTGGTCACATACTTCTTGCCGAAAATGGAGTACTTGTCCGCTTCGTCCTGATGAATCGGACTCAGCTTCTGCTCGTTTAATTTCAAGGACTCCTTGCCCGAGCAGCAGCATGAAAATGCGGCTTTCATTTTCTGATCAGGGATGACCACTTACTGCCGCTAGTTGAGGAGCCTGAGATGAAAAGCGAAAACCGCGACAGAAGCTGGAAATTCGTATTTTCTTACGATCTTGTTCGAAAGACTTCTGCAAATACCACTACGGAATACCCGCTCAAAAGTGTTAATAGTAAGTGAAATGCTACTTAAACTTTTCCTGCTTCAAACGGCAAGAAAATGACTCAGCCGAGAAAACAAAACAAAAAGCTCGACTGTATCTTCGGAATCGAACGATAGCTCCCTGCCACTACTAGCGTCAGGGAAATGGACGTCGTCTTTTTCTGTCGAAGTTGCAATCGATAGAAATAGGTCGTCTTCGTAGAGGATGGAGTGTAGTTCCTCTCACTCTACTTATAGCAGCCAGGTGCGCCAAACAAACGACGACGAATTTCGAGCGCTCTCTCGGCTTTTGGAGTTTCCTTTGCGAGACGAGAGTCCGCAGCTGCAAATGTCAACATTTTTGGTACCGAGCAAGTGCAGTGCCTTAAAGGCAGCAAGTTACCGACCATGAAAAGCATCAGCTTCAACTTCGACGCCCAGGAAGTTCGCGTTCCCTCGCTGAGACAGAGAGGGTTCCTCCTTCTTTTGTTTTCGTACCGAGGGCGCTTTCGCGCGAAACGCAGCGAGCAGCTTGTTTGTCGACATTCGTCCACGACTGTTTTCAAGAACTTGACTTAACCTGAGCAACATACTTTCTTGTGGTCCGACCGAGGTAAAAATGGCAGTTCTTTATTTGCGCGATTTAATCATTGTGGTGATTTATGACGACGCCGATGTTTTTTTTGTACCTTCCCAACTGTGAATGTTTGAAACAACTTTCGAACAAGAACAGAGTCGAGAAAAACCTTTGATCCCGCTTTTCTCGCAGAGAGTCCTCTAGGCAAAAGAAATCGGTCACCACCACCAAGTTGTCGTCTTACAACTGTGATGGAAAAAATGGCGAAAGTAATATTAGTGTCGCTTAATATTCGGTTCTCTCTATACGGTGTTCCAGCCTCCAGACTGGTTTCCCGTACCGCGTTCGTTTTTACTTGCGTTCTCTACTTCTGTGCGTCTAGTGGAAAACGAGGTAAGAAGTCACAGGGCGGGCGCGCTCCTTTTCTTGTTCCGCTCCGGATGGAGGAGCATGCGGTATGAGGAGCTTCATGTATGTCAATTTTCATCCCATTCAAACAGACAACAGGACTGCAAATACTAAAGTGCTTGCAGTTCCGTGTCTACTTCTTTCCTCAATCCACGTCCATCCCGTCCTCGATGTATCCTCCGTTGGTCGCCCAAAACTTGAACGTCCGGTCAAAGGCCACGGAGGCGACGAGCGCGGACAAGGCCCGGCCCTTGCTGCTCAAATTCTGTCCGACCGCGGGACAGATTGCCGCGCCCATCACGCGGGCCTCGTGGCCAACCAGGACCTTCACGCAGTGCCGGTCGTCCACGTTCCACAGCTTGACCGTCTTGTCGTAGCTGGAGGTGAGAAAGTACCGCCCCGTGTCGTCGAACTGGACCTCGGAGATGCACTTGCTGTGCGCCTATCAAATGCAAAAATGTCTGGGTCTGGAAGAATGCAACTTGTGATGCTGCGTTTGGATTCCAAAAAAATCTGTATATATTGCATGAGTACCAAAGGAAGTGCCATTTTTGCTACGCTCGTATCGTATCGCTTTGACATTTGACTCCTGTCAGGGTGGCGTTAGAACAGATTTAGCCTCTGCCAAAGCCGTGGCGTTAGAACAGATTCAGCCTCTGCCAATACCCCTAGGTGGACACCCGTTCCACGTCCTACAGGTACCACCCGACCGCATCCGCTGAACCGTTTCCGATTTCTTACGCGTGTATACGGCCTGTGGGCGTTAGATGTGGCTGACCTGATTTACCATCCAAGCCCGCGAGCAAGGTGGAGCTCCAGTGTTGCCTTGCGGGGTTATTCTTACAAACGTAAAACGCTACTGCTTTTGTGGTCGGTTGCGCGCTATGATATACAGGGGGTCTATTGGTCACACACGTTGACCCTATCACGATGCCGGGCAACCCCAAAGCATGCCCCTTTCAAGCACTTTACCGACCTGCTTCCGCGCACCCTTTTTATGCGCATAGGTAGAATCGGACTTTGAAGCTCCGCGTTAGCAGAGCCGCCACCGCGCCCGCCCCGGGGGGCCCCTTGGGGAAGGGGGGCGCTGCCTTAGCGCAGTCTTTAACTTAGCAACCCTGTTGCCACCTACTAGTAAAAGGGACGCAATGACGACGACGGGATAGCAGCGCCGTGCCTACCGGCTGGCGAGGACGAAATGATTAGCAGCGCCGTGCCTTTTAGCTGGCGGAAACGGAGCCCTTGCAGGCTAGCTGTGACGACCAAGGGAGCCACTTTCTTTCTTCTCTTTCTTTTTCTTTCCTCTGCTTCCTCTCCCCTCCGCCGACGCCCAGAACACTGTGCCCCCATTATGCGTCCTTATGTTTCGTTCTCTGTTCTCTTTCTTTCATCATTTTTGGACATTTCCTTCATCATTATTTCTCAGCGCATGTTCCTATACCTCTGGGCTAACTCATCTTGTAATGGATTTCCATACTTCAGTCTTTTCATAGATCTCCATTCTTCCTGCCGCTTGCGCTCCTCTTCCCGCTCCGCTGCCTCTTCGCGGTCCCGCTTCCGGTCCCTCTCGTTCAGCTCCTCCAGCGTTGGGAATCTTTTTTCTTCCTTTTTATCTTCTTTGTTTTGCCATCTCTGTTTCGCTTATATCTTTAGCGATTTTCTTCTTCAGTCCTCCAAATCCCCCTTCTCCACCTGGTTCTGCTGCTTCTCGTGCTGTCGCTTCTGTTTCGTCCTCCTTTTCCGGCACTTGGCGCACTTGCTGCGTGTTCTTCTCATGTCGCGTCGCATCTCCTGCAACTTCTTTGCTCGCTGTTTTCTGTTCTTTCGAAACTTCCCTCTTGGGCAGTTTGCCTCCTGGCCCCCCTATCGTAATTTTTTGAAACATCTCCCGCGTTGCCTCCTCCGGTCCTTGATCCTTATAATACCCCATGCCAAAATGCCCAAGTTTGTACACGTATCCTGGGCGGCTTCCCTGATACTCCTGCGCCGGGTAGAAATACGCATCTTCCTCTGTTTCGTCCTTTTCTTCTTTTTTTGATTCATTTCGCCCTTCTGTTATTTCCGGCACGTCTCTCCTGGTGCTGCTGCTCGGCGTCGCGCGGGATTCTAGTGGAACGTCTTCGGCTGTTTCTAGTAGGTCTGTGGCTCTTCCTATTATATCCAGCGCCCTCTGCAGCATTTCACTTCCTTCTTTTTGTGCTCTTATCTTTTCCCCTTCTACCATTTTTCTGATTGTTTCTGCTAATGACCCGTTGCCTATCTCCCTGCTCGTGTCCATCGGCGCAGTGTTCCCCTTGGGGCCTTTTCCGCAGCGAGCGTTTTCCTTCGCACTGCTGCCTGCCCCCTTCCCCTTCCTCTCTCCTGCGCTGCCTTTCTTTCTGCCGTCCCCGCCTTCACCGCTTCCCTTCTCCGTTTTCTGCCCTTCTTTCTTTTCATCTCCTATAATCTTCCGGTAGATGTACACTTGTCTTTCTATTTTTGACATTTCCGGCCATTCCCAGACCGGTTTTGTCGGCACATTTTTTGCCCCGAAATCGTACTGAACCCATTCGGCATATTCGTCGTCGTGCTTCGATACGTTTGCCACCTTCAAGGGTATCACTTCTGTATAGCCCCCTTGTGCTTCTCTCTTTGCGAGGGTTTTGGGCGCGTTCTGCTTCCCCCAGCGCCTGGCTACTATTAATCCCGGGATCTGTTCCTCTGCTTTTTCTATTTCCTCCTGCAGCTCTAGCGCTATCCCTTGTTCTTTCCGCAGGAGCCCCCGCGTTTTCTCTTTCATCTCGTCGTAATCCAGCAAGCACACGCACACACCTCCACTCCCTTCGCGTTGCTGCTTCTTCACCATCTCTATCGCTCTCATGGCGTTATTGCAATACGCTACGAATTTTCGTTCTTCTGTCCTAACTTCTGTCTTTAGGTGATCCTGCCTCGTTTCAATTGTTGCCATGTGCTCTTCTTTCCCTTTCCATTCCTCTACTGTTACCGTCGTGGCCTCTTCCTTTTCCGTGTGTTTTACCCATATTTTCGTCATGCAGTCACTTTGCCCTTTCTTGCCTTTCCCCCCTTGTTTTATTTTGTCCGCAAGCAGACTCCTGTCGCATCTGTACACGTGCTGGCATTTTTGCTACGCTGGGAAGGCATTTGTCATGCGTAATAGGCATCAAGAAGCCCTCAAAAAATCTGTATTGCTAGGGTATGGATCACAGACATCATGACTCATGCAAAACGTACATGACAAGTTTCAGAATCTTCCAGACCCAGACATTTTTACAGTTGATAGCGCCTGCAGCGTGTTGGCGCACTTGCGCTTCCGCAGGTCCCAAAAACGCACGGTGTTGTCGTCACTCGCCGAGTATCCAGTGCAAAAACGAACTTTATGCTCGCGGGTCTGGAATAGCACTAGGTAGTAGCGTACTTACATATACAACGACCAGGATCCTTCAGCTTCAGTAGTCGCCCTCATGCAGAGTCAGAAACTACAAGCAACGTAGTGGCACAAACTACAACAGGCCACGAATGGTCTTACAACTTTCCAGATCCCGAAATGATCCAGTTCAAATTCGCACTTCGTACTGTCGCGAGCAGAAAGCCGCGCTGGTTAAAGTCGCAAGCGAGGACTTGCTCGTAGTGGCCCTGTGATGAAATAAACCGATTAGGAGTGGAGATCAGCCATCGATGAGAGATTTCTACTACTTCCAATTTGGATACTACCAAATGCAAACTCGATTGTGAATTGAATTGTAATTCAATAGCGTGAATTGAAATGAAAAGAAAACAGGATCTCGCCCTTACCTGCAGTGGCAGCACGGTGCGCCCTGTTCGGAGGTCCCAAACGCGACAGATGCCGCCCAGATCGGTGGTGCACAGCAGACTGCCATCCGGATGTATTGCGAGTCCGTAAACACCTGCAGAAGTGCGATTCGGAAAAATGATGTTGCAATCAAGTCAACATCATTTTGGTGTTCGTTGCAACTACAACACACCCTCAACTTCTATGCACTTGCGCGACAACTAGACCAACAACTACAACGTGAACGAGCATGCAAACATTTTGTGATTTTTGCGCAGAGACGAGAAAAGGTTGCAAAGAAAACTTCTCAGTATGCTGCCAAAAAAAACTGTACCACTGGAATGGCCCTCCTGACAAAGCAGCTCTGTTTGCCGTTCCACGTCCCAAAGCCGCCAGGTCTGGTCGTGACTGGTGGAAGCGACTAAGTTTGCGCCCGACGGGTGGAAGGCGACCCGGTTCACGCGGTCCTCGTGGCCTATCAAATGTAAAAATGTCTGGGTCTGGAAGAATGCAAACTTCTCATGCATATTTTCCATGCCGCATGAGGTTTGGAATGCAGGACCTAGCATGACAGGTTCTGCGACGTCCCTAGCATGCCTATCCTGCATGACAAACTGCCTCTAAACTTGTTCAAAACTGGACAGCTGTTGGCAGTCATGCAACACAAATTTTTGTACGATCCAGACTTAGCATGACAAGTTCGCATCCTCCCAGACCCAGACATAATTGCAATGCATATGGCCCTTCAGTGTGCAAAGCGGCAGCTCCTGGTCGCTGCGCCAGACGCACACCGAGCCATTGGCCATGGCGCCCGCCAAGTGATGCAGTCGCTGCGGTGGACCAGCAGAATTGTCGCTTGTAGTTGACGCAGCAGCAGCTGTATCCATCAACGCGGTGTTGTTGTCCAGATTGGCGAAACAGACCCCGTGCGCACGGGTCTCCACGCCGGAGTGCAGGGTGCGAAAATGCGTGCCCTGCGGGCTGTTCCACAGTTTTATGTGGCCGGTCCAGCTACTCGTGGCGAAGACGTTTCCGTCCTTTGAAAAACGGCCTTGCGTCAGCGGCCGCGTGTCGCCGACCTGCGACAGCTCAATGGAGACGGTGTCCGTGACGTGCTGGCAAAATTTCTCGTTCTCCTCTTCCCGCGCGGCGCGAATCTTTTCGTCCTCGCGCTCCTGATCCAACCGCGCTTGCGCGGCTGCGAAGGAAAACCTAGAGTACAGGGTTTTCATTTTGATGCGATTTTTCCTTGTAAAGATACTTTAGGAGTAGAAATAAAATGCTCGATAAAGAATTCCCTTTACTCGGCTTGTTTTTTTTTTGGTCGTAAAAATCATTATCATAATATCATACTTTGCTATTCCTTTTCTTCGCTCCCTCAAGAGGTCGCTGCCGACGGTAAGAAATAGTTCTCGCTGCTCGTCGTCCTGCGGCGCGCCGCCGTCCGCATCTACTTTGCCAGACTCCGTGGTGTCCCGGCTCCCGGTCATTATGCCGCGCAGACGCTCGCGCCTCTCATACCTGCAGTGAAATCGAAGATCTATTTTTTTTTTCTCACACATGATCTTGATGCAAGAAACAAAACAGTGACGAAAGTTGTTGTAGAAGACAGTACTTACGAGGACATCAAGTATCGCTCTTCACACACTGCAACATGACGAGCGACTCGGATTGCAAAAAATCAAAGAAAAAATACGGTCCTTCGCCGAAGAGCGTGATGGGCACGCCGTAGTCGCGCAATTTCGCCCGGACCGCCTCATCGCGGGTGGGCAGCTGCAGTGTCCGCCTGCCCTGGATGTCCGCCGTGATCATGGACCTCTCCCGATTAAAAAGCTCCCGCTTCGCGGCCATGTGGTCAGCGCGGAGCTCGACCGTGTGGCCCTCAGGGACGACATCCTCCTTCACGTCGAGGGCCATGGCCGCACCATAGTGCAGGTGCGATGAAGAAGAGCCACCACCCTCCATGTTGTTCATGTCGGATGGTAAATGTGCTTGTGGTGCGTCGCCCGGACGAGCCGTAAGTAGTTACTTTATGTTGAGGCTATGAGGACGAGAATCCTCTTCACCAGACTGCTGCTGCTGCTGTAGGTGTACTGGTAGTTGCGGCGGCGCCACGGAGTCGGGGCAGCTCCTGGTGTGCAGCACTGGTTCCTCCTACGAATCAATTATTGATTCGCTGCGCATTTCCATTTCGTTCTCCTTCGTTTACGACATTCAAATCAATAACTTGAACGCTCTGTCGCTACGTGTTATCTGAATAAATAGACTATAGACCACTCTAGAAGCAGCTCTGCGCAGGTTTGTATTTCGCGAAAAAAGTGTACAACTGTCGTGGTTATGTATATGATAAAGGAAAGAACGAGATTGGAGGAACGAGCTTGCTACACAACAAGTGAGACTTCGCGATTTTGGTGAAACTAAACTGTCGCCATCAAACTAAACAAACTGTCGCCTGAAGAGAGAGTATAGAAAGATCGGTGAAAAAGATAAAAATTTCAAGACATTTGCATCGGAACTTCTTTTTCGATAAACAAAAATGGAAAAGCCTTCTTCTGTGCCTAATATCAATACCAATTTCTACGTGTGTAAAAAGTGTTGGTCTCGTTGCCGGTCGCTGCGGCCGACTCCGACAACAGGGTCGAAGATCATCGACATTATCACCAGAAAAATGATAAGTAGATCGTTCTCCATAGCCAAAGGGCAGATCGTCCTCAAAATTAGATTGATATGATCGCGGCGAAAAGTAGAGAAATCGCTGGCGACGTTCTTGTTCATCGCATTCGAATTGTGTGGCAGTGCGTGGCTGAAAGGTATTAGACCATGTTGTATGAAAACGGAACAAATTCATCGTGTGATGTGGAGATATCATTGTAGCAGATCAATCTAAGAATCTTCACGCAAATTATGTGGACGTTGAGAGAACAAAGGATCGTCTCGAAGAACCAAAGTTCATCCACTTTAACTTCATGCATCAGCGCAAAAATAAAATCGAGAACGCAGTGACAGTGACTTCAGCAGCTCATCTGGAGCTGATCTGTGCATCTGCAACCGGTCATCGACCGGTCGCAAGGTGCACGTCCACGTCGCTTTTCTTTTTCACACACTGTTCAATAACTTTTATGCTTTTCAGCCGCCGCTTAATGCGTCAGAAATTCTCTTGTTTTCCATCCCATCTACTGTAGTTCTTTTCGCATCATCTTGTTCCCTGTCAGTTTTCATCGTCCCTGTTTCTTCTTTTTGTTGTTCGTGGGAGGTTTTAGCTAGTTTATTTTCAGCTACTTCAGCAGCAGATTCTTCCTTTTGCGGCAGAATGGACAGCAAATCCTTCCGCATCCGCTCAAAGCGGGCCACCAAAGAGACTTTTACCACCGGCTGCTCCTGTTGTGCACCACTTTTTTTGCTGTCCTTCCTCGTGGACGAAGAAGGGTTCTTGACATCGCTAGTACTCGCACTCGTTGTACTCCTCGTCGTCGTTCCAACGTCGGCTTTATTTTTGCAGGCAATGTCGATCTCCTTGGCGTCAAACAGGACCGCGAGCGCGTGGTAGCGTTCGAGTTTCGTGAGGAACACCGGCACCAAGCGCACGACCTCCTCCTCCTGTTTCAGGGCGGTTTCCTGGATTTTTTCCTTCACGCGCTGGCGCTTCTCCAAGTCGTCGCGCAGTTCCGCTTGCAGTGCCGGGTTCTCCGCGATGGCGTCGTCCAGCTCCTCGTCGGGCATGTCGATGGACTTCCGCTGGGCGGACTGAAATTTCGTCAGCAGAAAGGTCTTCACCGCGAAGTCGCACACCTCCAGAAAGTACTTGGGGGACAGGGTCCACAACTTGTCGTCCGTTTCCTGCAGCACCCGCAGGACCGCACTGGGGGTGGTCGGCAGCACACACGACTGCTTGAACAGAGTGTACAGCAAGTCCTGGTCCGCTTTGGTCAGCTGGATGTGTGGCCGAAGCTGGTCCTGCTGCGCGCCGCTCGCCACGCTCGGACGGTCCACCAGCGTCGGGATCTGCAGCAGTACCTCCACGGCGCGGCCCTGCGGAATGAAACAGATTTACATTTGACTTTAACCGTGGGGAAACGATTGAATCTGAATGAAAAAACGGGGTCCCAGGAGTGCGTCGCTTCGAAAAAGAAATTCCCTGCTAGCTCTCTAGCTGTAGTAGAAGGAATCAAACAATAAAAAACCCAAGCGTTGCTCCCTCGCGTAGTTCAAAATTTGTTCGCGATTCAAAGCGGGAGCAACTGGATGCTACTCCACTCCTTGGATTCGAACAAGAAAGACCACAGTTACAGAAATCATATCAGGCGTAGTACGTGCTTTCCCAGTTTTTCCCAGGCTTCGCTGGCGCGCAGGTAGCCTTTCAGAAACCCCGGATCCGTTTTCACGGCTTTTTCTGCTTCTTCTGCCGCGCTTTTGAACATTTTCTTTTTCAAGAAGCACAGGCTCCGGTTGCTGTGGAACAGCGGCGCTTTTTCCTTCCGCAAACGAGACAATGTTTCGTTGGACGTCATCACCTGCAGACCGAGGTCGTACAGTTGAAGCGCCTGATCGAAGTCCATCCGCTGGACGCAAATTTTGCCCTGCTCCTGCAGCTTCGAAACACGGTCTGCAACCTGTGTGGAGATTGGAAACGCTTTTTGAACAGCCACCGGTCTCTTCGTCGAATGTAGTTAGACTCTACTGTGAGAACTGCACGACCATCATGCACCATGCAGATGCACATCACTTTGAAATTTCTGTTACTCAACAGGAACAGCAACAACATGATCTCCGTCACTACAATTGGAATGATTGATGTTCAGTTATTGTTCATAATGTGACCTCGTCTTCAGGTGTAGATCGAACAGACGAGGACGCGCTCGCCTGTTGGCGGCCAGCACCAGCACTAGCAGCCGCGGGAACTGCTGCAGACTTCTTGTTCTCGTCGTTTATCAGGCCAACGATCTGGATCCCCCGCATGAGGTTCAGGTTTTCCACACGCAGCCCGTGCGTCCCGTCGTACAAAATCTTGAACCACGGCTCCTGCAGGGTGATACGGGATCCCGGCGGAAACTGCCCCTGCATGTCCGCCAGCGTGAACCGGACATTGCGATCTTGTCCTTGGACCCGATCTGCCGCGGTGAACGCCGATGCAGTTTTTGCCGAACAAACCGATTGTGCCTCCGTGCTAATCCTTTCCTGCGCTTTTTTCTCTGCCACCACATCCGTACTAGAAGTACTACCGCCCGAAGATGTTCTTGTAGTAGAACTTGAGGCCTGCTCTCTTTCTTCTGTATTGTCGACTGCAGGTGTTGGAGATGTATCTCCGCTGCTGTCCTGAACCTTCTTTTCCTGCGTCCCTTCGTTCTTTATTTCCTGCGCTCGTCCTCCCCCCTCCACTTCCTCCGGCAATCTTGCTCCCTCCTCCTGCTTGTTTCCACCTATGACGCACTTTTCGACGTTCCTGCCCTGCAGCACTACCAGGCGCAGCCGGTCGCCGTTGTCGTCCTCCAGCAGGGTGGCAAAAATCTCTTTGCCGCCCGCCGGTACCCAGTTGTCGACAACTTTGGCGTGGACCAGGCATTTGGAGTGAATGCGGTCCAGACGCAGGTCCTTGAACCGCAGGATAAACACGTCGCCGAGGTCCAGTGGCATAATTTTCTGTAGTATTCCGTTCACGGCTCGGAAATAGGTTTTTCGGTGAAACTGAAACTCATGTGAACGACGAGGACATCAGTCGACTTCACTTTATCCGTCGACTTCACTTTGCTTCAAAAAGCAAAATGCTTGGATATGCATATGTGCTCGCTGACGGCGGAGCGAAATCAAAATTATCCTCACAGACATTCATCGTGAAAGAGAACAACGGGAGGGTCACCGTCGCGCTGCCCAACTTGCATCATCATCTCTCCACTGCTCAACCTACACGCGGGGTGCTTCTGCTGTGAAAGCTCGCTCACCTGACGCAGCCGCACGAGGCGGGTCACTCAGGAGCCAGCGCATGCCTCTGGTACAACCTTCTTCAGGACTTGCGAGCTCCTCGTGCCCGAGCGTGACGAACACTAAACTACCCTTGTTCTACTGGTGTCGCGACGGCAGACGGCGTTCGGGAAGGATTTCTTCTTTTCATTTGCACAACCCAAATTCGTCAAGAGCCGATAGAATGAGTGCAGTTGTTCTGGTAATGCAACTTCTACTGCTAGTTCTGCAGCCCCGGTGAAATTGCCTTTTCTCTCATGGTGCAATACCGCTCAAGAACAACAACTAGTCCTCGAGAACTTTTCAGTGGTTTTTCTCGTCGACCTTCCTCACTGCGAGGGTTTCGGCTTGCTCCAGCCCAGAGATTCGAGGAACTGAAGGCTCGAAGCGGATAATCCGACGCCAGGAGCCGAAGATGCTTGTCCTGTTCCTGGTGGTGAAGGCCGACTGCAAGCTGGCTTTCCTAGTTCCGTCGCACTCGCGGCCGCGGCGGGCGAGGATCCAGCAGCGTTCATCATTTTGTTCTTGCTTGCCGTCGTCGCACCGCCACGCCCACCGGCTTTGCCCATTTTTTTCTTCGCTGCAGAAGGTGGTGGTGGAGAATCATGACCTGCTTCTACTTGTTGTTCCTTACCCGTGGTCTTGTCTTGCTTGATGTGTGCCTTCTGCTTCGCTTTTTGTCCGCCGTCGACGTCTCCAGTGGTTGCAGATGTCATGCCCTGCTGGAAATTCGAGGTGGACCTATTGCTCACCATGTTCATCTTGCCTTGCCTCAGTTTATTCGAAGCCTTCAAGACTTTATTGCCTCCCCGTAAAGGGGTGCCCTGCGAAGACTGCTGCGAGTTAAATGCGAAAGCGGAAAAAAAGTCGTCGATCTGGTTATTTCCATCGGAGGAAATGCCTCCGGGTCGTGGACCGCCTTGCTTCTTCTTCGCACCGGGCTTCTTCAAAATGTTTCTGTTCGGTTCGCTTGCTATAGGAAGCTGCTCTTCTTCCTTTTCACCTGGATCATCATCGTCGCGTAGATAACCCGCTGATTCCGGAGACGGGACAGCCGCGCCGACGACCTCGCTCGTTGTCTCATGGATATCATTCTTAGAACCCCCATCGCCCGCCTCAACATGATCCTGCCCACGCGCACAAGATGAAAGGCTGCCTTGTTCTCGTTGTGCCGTATTAACGGTCTTTTGATCGTTTTCTTTTCCGTCTGTTCCCACAAGAATATCCGTGTCGACCACTGGTGCCCCCCCGTCAGGAAGGTGCTGGCTTTCGTCACCGGGCTCAGGCTGCCCTTGTTCGCCAGGACTGCCAATCTCGTCCACCTGTTCGCGAGCCACGTTTTTCCCGGCCACCACCGATGAAGTTCGCCCAGGTATATTCTTTTCCTGCTGTGGTTGTCTATTCCGACTTGGACCGCTGCGGTTAGACAGTTCCACTTGTTCTTTGGGGGGTCCAACAGTGTCACGCAGGTCTTCCCCTCTGTGATGGTGTGCCTGATCGTCCACCTCGTCGTTCTGGTTAGCAAATTGTGCTTCGAAGGCGTGCAGTCCGGCGTCCGTCCCTCCCCCCTCCTCTGCGAGATAGGTGCGCAGTTCCTCTTCTTGCCGGCCGCGAAAACGGCGGGGCACGTACGGCTCGGATGAGGATTGGTTCTCTTCTTCACCGGTCGTGCCGACATCAAGCTTCCGTCGCTTCGTAGAAGGACCTACTTCATCTTTCTTCCCATTACCGACCGATGCAGACGTACCACCGGCCGTCCTTTTCTTCTGCAAACTTAACTCCTTTTGCTGCTTCTCGGTCCGGTTTGTCAACGCCACCGGCTTGAAAAAGGACAGAATACTGATCTGGTTGGGATCCGGATTTGTTTCGTCTTTTTTCTTCCCACCACCTCTCGCGCTATTGTTGTTCTTCCGCACTTTTGTCGCGATAATGCGGGCCGGCAGCGCGGGGCGGGACGCGGTGAAAGAGCTACTAGCACTCGAAGTATCATTCCTCGTCGAACCTCCCGCAGAGGAGAGAACCGCACCAGAACCAGAACCGCTCGCCGCCGCCGTGGACACGAGGTGAATTTTTCGAAAGGTGACCGGATGCATTTTGCCCTTTGCCACTTCGCGCGCCGTTTCCGCGTCGTACCGCCGCCCACAGAAGGAAACCAGCATCTCCTCCGGGTGAGCCAAATTCTCGAAAATTTTCCGGCTCCCCTTCGCATAGTGCGCAAAAGCTCCTGCTTTAGAAGTACTACAGTCCGCGACCTCGCGCAGAGCCGTGAGCCGGTTCTCCTGCGCCGGGTCCGGCCCGGTCGCGAAAATGGTCTGGTGGTGGAAACAGAGCCAGGCCTTGGCAAAATTCTTCACAAAATCTTTGCCCACATCCAGGCCGTCGAAGCGCGCGCACTTCGCGATCTTCTCGGGATCGTAGCCCGCCTTGGCCACCAGGTCACAGACCTTCTTCGGGCCGGCCTTGGGGATGGTCGTGTCCCCGTAGTCGCAGCCCAAGAGGATGCAGGCCGCAAGGAACAGCCTCCGGTAAAATTCGAACCGTGTCTCCGTCTCCGAATTCTCCGATAAAGAACCGGGGTGCTGTTGGCCCCCGCGCGTAGAAGTACTAAGCTTAGCGTGCTGGTCTGGAACCACGAACAGTTTTTCCAACGCGGAATCCTTAATCCTTTTTTCGAAGTCCTCCGCTGATTGCAGCGCGACGAATTTTCCGGTCATGGAGGAGAAGTCCAACTTGTACAAGACGCGGTTCCGCGGGTGGAACGCGAGCAGGTCGCTGTCCTCGGTGATCAGAAAGTCCACGCGTTTGTTTTCCATCAACCAGCTGAGCTGCGCGTCCGCCTCGTAGGGCGCCACCGTGTAGGCGATGCCGTACACCTGAAAGAGCTTGCAGCACACGGAGGCCATTTCCGGCACGATGTCGTAGGCCGAAGCGAAGGCCTTGAAGGCGCCCTCCTTGTCGTTTTTCTGGAAGTACAATTCCAAGCCCTTCTCCAGATTCTTCCGCCGCCCCGCGTCGCGCTGTTTCTCCTCCTTCTCTTTCATCGGGAGAAAGCCACCGTCAAACACCACGTGGCACTGCACGCCGTGGGCCATCAACTTTTGGCAGTAGTTCTTCACCACAAACTGTGCCATCTTTTCGTAGATCCGCATCTTCCGTGGCGACAAGACAGTAGGCGACACCGACACGGCGCTGGTGCTACTGGCACACTTCTCAGATTCATCTGCGGTCCTCGTCGCGGGGTTTTTTTGCTCATTTTCCTGTTCCGACGTGGAGGAGGAAGAGACAAAATGTTGTTGACAGACTCCTGGTTCTTCTTGCGGCTCGTCCCCAAGATCCTTTTCTTCCTGCTCCACCAGCGCCAATTCCGTGGCAAAGCTGTAGGCTGCCCGGTGGAGCCACACATAGCCGTCGATGCCCGCGGTTTGCCCTTCGAACTCCCGGATGTGCTTGTCCTCCTGGACCGAGTGCAAAAGCGGAAGGAGCCCTTTGATTCCCATGCTTTTCGTAGTAATGATGATGATGTCTATTTCAACATGGCATGAAACAAAAACTTCCTATCTGATCAAAAACTGGCGCTTTTTTGTCGTGCTACGTCGGGCGGACCACGTCCAGACATGTAAGCTGACCTCCAAACTGAAACTCGACCCACATGACGAGTCGATGAAGTTAAAGACGATTCGATTGTAATTATCTCGCAGCTCTTCACTTTATTTACTTCGGGTTCCGGCCACTTTGTGCAGCGCCAGCGTTGCACTTGCAAGAGAGATTGCAACAGGAACAGTGACAGTCGAGATAAACAAAAAATAAAGCAGACACTTCTTTCTACTAGATGAACTTGGAGTCTAGCACTTGCTCCGTAGTTCTGAAGCGAGGAAGTGCACTAGACAAGGCGCAACATGTCGGATAAGACATGTAGTTGGATGAGAGAATCAAACGACTCACGACGGTCTCGGTCGTCGCGGCCTCTTTGCATAGGAAGCAACGCTCGCACGAAAGCAAGTGCTGTTTGAACATTCTTGCAATCTCGAGAATGAAAGATACTTACTAGAAAACAGCTCTGCTATTGCCGTTGATCTGTTCGAGCCAATCAAGATCCTCGTTGCCAAGAAGCCAGCGGAATCAAAATCATCAAGTGAAAACTGACATCATCAATTTTCATGCGCAGCAGAATCAATGTGGGTAGACGAGCCGGTGCTTTCAGCGCACTCTACTTTCTTTGGGTGATAGATAATGATGCTCACACCTCAACATGGAGAGCTGCTTTCCGCCAGCTGTTCTACTGTCACCACTCTATGCCCATAATTTTCCCCGCCGGATCGAACTCCTCGAGCTCAATTTCGCGGCCGACCTTGCGTTCGAAATCCTCCTCGGAAGTCGCTTCGTACAGCGCCAGCGGGCGACTGAGAAAAGTGATAGGGCCGATCCCTGGAAGAACCACGTCGTACTTCAGTGCCCGCACGAGTATCGCACAATAAACAAACATTGCTGGTGCGCGTGCGTCGTGCGCGATCATTTCATAGTGGAATCTCGATCATGACTATTGATGGCGCAATGAAAATGCCACTAGATGAGAATTCATCGGCTCGCGGAGGAGAGAATTTGTTGCCCGTCTGTTTTTGCATGACAGATGTTGAGACATTGGAATTGGAAAACGTAAACGTTACAATTTATCCACGCTGCATACAACAATATTGAAAATTTTGTGTGTGATAACAAGCTTGCCCTGCATGAACGGCGGCTTCTTCCAGCGGTCTGACTTGCAGTTCGCGTTGACAACGTAGTCGGCTTGAACTTGATCAACATCCTCTAATGTTCTGGGAACAACATCGCTTGGCCCTGTTTGCGTATGCCTGCTTGACTCCCCAGCACGGTCACCTGCGCTCGTCGCGGCTGAGGTTGTGGTACTACCAGAGGACCTCCTGGCCCGTACGGCCGCGCGCCAGCTCCTGAGCAGCCCCAGGCCGACCCACAGGAGGGAAACCGCGCCACATCCGAAACTGATCAGCGAAGAGGGTGCCAGAAGTCGCTCGCTGGCGGAAGAAGATTTTATGCTGGTTGTACTCGTCGTTGCAGGGGAATTTGTCGCGGAAGTCCCAGCGATCGTCCTCGAGTCGCTTTCGCTATCGGGATCAGCCTCGTCGTCAAAATTCAACGCCACCTGATGCGAGACCGCAACGCCAAGCACGAGCAACAAAAGCCCGGTGCCGCAGCTCATTGACACCCGGTCCAGCTCGGTGAGAAACGGCAGCCGGGGCAGGCGGTCCGCAATGGTCCACTGGATGGCGAACAGGGTGAGAATGGCTGCCAGCAGCCCGCTGAGTTTGTCACCCGCAAAGTCCTTCGAGTTGAGGCCCACCGTGCCGATGAGACTGACACAGAAGACCAGCAGCATGGGCAGCACGCCCTTGTAGAGATAGTATGTGGGGTCGCGCTTGATTTCCACCCGAAAAAACAACTGACGAAAAAACATTCCGGAAAGGGGGGAACGGTTTTCGCCCATGCCGTAGACGTATTACAATGAAAAATGCCCCCTCCCCATATCAAAGCGGAAATCTGTGATGCAGATTTGTGGTCGCAAATCAGCTTTGTGATGCTAGAAGGGAAGAGATGCGGACTGTAGTGCTGGCTGGCGCAGGAACGCCTTGCGCCTTCAGCATGACAGAAAGCAACTGGAAACGGGAAACAGCGTGACAAATTGCCTCCAAACGAGGGAGCAGCTGCGTCTCTTGGCCTTCTAGCAATACAAGTCGATTTGTGTACTCAAATACAGCAACACAAGTTTTGTTGAGGGGGGATTTTTCCTTTCGATAAGACGAACCGCGTCACCGCAAACTCCCCCGAGAGAAGCGGTGCCTCGAACCGGAAATGCTCGCCCGCGCCCGTGGCGGCCGAGATCCCCTTGTCCGCATATCGCGCATGGGACGCGGTGGCAGCTGGGGCCGCTTCTTGTTGCACGACTTGGACATCCATTCTGATGTCTTCATTCCCTGTGGTCGTTCTACCGACAGGTTTCTTATTTTCAGTTCCAGAACCGTGTTCTTGAACAATATGAGTGACAATTTCCTCCGCCACGCCCTTGCCCGCCGCCACATCCGCTTCCCGCTCCGCTTGGCGCCAACGCAAGTATTCGCCCTTGATTTCCATATTCTCGAGCTGCGCGTCCACGAGGTCGCTGCTTTCCAGCCGGACGGCCCCGTTCATAGATACGACAAAGTCAAATTTGAAGGAGTCGAAGGGGAAGTTCCGCAGGGCCTCTCGATTCCGCGCGTTGCCGTCGAGCAAGTCGATGGACAGGAGCTTGCAGTCCACAGTCATATGAATCAGATCCCGCACTATGCTGTGTAAAAACGTCCCCACACCAGAGTCGACATGGGGACTTTGCAACACAAACCTAGAGCTTTTGGGGGTCACGCATCACAAGTTGCAGTCCTTAGTGTAGTGCAGGTTCGCAAGGCCAGCTGCATCAGAAATCCATCTGCTCATCCTGGTCACAGCATTACAAATGCCGAAACACGATTGGAAATGCCTTTCATGGGGAAGCGCATCACAAGTGTTTCTGTCATTGCAAATCTGCATGACAACTCTGGGGTGGGTACGTTTTTACACAGGATACGCACTTTGCGGTCCTTACTGAAAAACATCGGCTGGGGCCCGGGGGGGATAGGTTGCTGTTCGAGCAGATGAGAAGAGGACTGCGGCGGAAGTAGATGGTGCGCCTGCTTTTTTTCAACCATTTCCAATAGGTGGAAGTTGAACTCCGGGCGCCAGATGTTTGCCGGTAGTTGGGACGACTTTTCCGCCGGGTAGTCATGGAGCCGGTGGTCCTGCCACAGCACGTGGAACGACACGCGAATCTGCAGCTGTTCGCGGCCGCCCTCGTGCGCGATGCGCAGTTCCCGGACGAGAATGCGAATGCGGACGGCTGTCGGCGTCGCGGGCAGCGTCGAGAAATCGACCGGAGGTGTTATTGTTGAGTTCTTGTTGTCGCCCTCGGCGGCGTCTTCCATTTTTTTCTCTGGTTGTCTTGTACGTTGATGTTTATTAAAGCTGAAGCTCTGTTACTTATCGTATGAAAAGACAATTTTGAAGCAGCCCCTTCTCGTTACGCCGTCCGGAATTGAGCTGCACTTTTCGTTTATCTGTGGCTGTGAAGACTAGTCATATTTCGGAGTTGTGCTTGTGGCTCTGCAAAGTTACAACTGGCACGTTGGTAGGCTTCTGCTCTCTACCTACGACTAGATCTAGAGAAGGACCGCGATACTAGTACCTGAACGACAATAAAACGCAGGAGACAACACTAGTAACGAGAAACCAAAACGCAAACCGAAATTGTAACGCAACAGAAGAACCAGCAAAACTTGTCAACATTCCACTTGAAATTTCGCGGTTTGCACAATCACGATTATCGATCGAGAAGACGTTGACAGTTGGACCGAGGAAGAGAGCAGGACCACAAGACAGTTTTCTTCTTCGACATCAGCGCCGATCTAAATACCTCCATGGGAGCGTCCTACCTATTGAATGTAAGTACTCTAACTAATCTTTTCTACTGGAATTGCAGGAAAACACGAACCAGTGACAGCTCGTCATCCGAACTCTCGCGGACGAGACTTTCTGTGAGGTCCACCACCGTTCTCGAAGGTTTTTCAAACCAGCAGTTGCACACTGTATGTACCCTCTGACACAAGAAGTACAGGTGAAGATTCGTCGTTATGAGACAAGACATGAGTCATGCGAAGTTGTCAAACATCTATGAATGCCGTACGTCAGCCAGGACATACGGACCGGAAAACAGAAGAAAAGGCCTGATATAGCAAAATCCAATTCGATGAACGTTCACGTGAATGAGTAGCAAGAAAGTATGTTCTTTGTGCAACAAGAACAGTGCCGATGAATGGATATTTTTCATTGTGAGCTTCTATTGTGTCTTTCACACTGGATCGTGATTGTTCATGATTGTTCATGATCATAAGGCGGTTTTTCAGTACTCCTCGTCCTCGATATGGACACACTCTTTGCGTCCTCTTGTTGGCACCTCCAGTTCTTCCCTCCTAGTGTGCGAAAAAGCGTAAGCCCTGCGCTCCGGGTCATACTATCGACGACGCTTTTGTGGGCGTGAAGATGATCCGTCCCTGCACCACATTAGCACTCACCTTACCCGCTTTTGCAGCATCAGAATTTTCAGCTCCGGGTTGGTTCGGAAGTCGCTGTTGTGCGCGAGCTTTCCGTACTGGCGCCACCGCGCCTGCATGTCGTCGTTCTTTTCCGCGAGCAGGTCCCATTTCTCGCCCAGGACGGAATTCACCACCCACTCTTCCACGTGCTGCTGCCTCGTGGAGTGGGACAAGACCAGCACCGCGCCGACATCCGTCATGTAGTCGATCGTGGTGGCGAGCAGCTGCAAACAGTGCCGGTGTTCCGCCTCACCAGCGTGGTCCCCGGCGAGGATGTCCGCACCCAGGATCAGATCAAACTTGTGGCCCCCCTGCAAAAGCCGGTCCATGTCCGGCCCCGAGCCCCAGGGCAGCGGTTCCGCCCGGAGAAGAGGAGACGAAGAAGTTCCTGGGTCTTCTCTATTCGAATGAATCTGCTGCAGGTTTTGCTGAAAATTCGCATTCACGTTCTCCTGTGCCCAATCCAGAAGTGCGGGAAGAAAGTCGGTGCACACGATGGCTATGCATTGCAAGAAGTTGTACTATTTGTCTTTGAACGTCAAGGTCAGGAGGCTCAGGAGGTGCTGCATGACTGCACCAGTTTCTTTCAGATGTAATCTTGGTGCACAAACTGAGCTTGAGCTCTCCAGTACAGTGCGTGAAATAACTTTTACTTCATGCATAGAAGCTGTGGTCCCGTCTTCTTTTTCTTTGTTCCTGACAAGACGAAGCTTCCCCGTGACGCCCTGGAAAAAAAGCACAAATTTATCTCATCTCAGCAAGTGCAACTATCACGAACACTACTATTCCACCACCACTGTGCTCAACTCAATATGTGGTGGAGGACCCTCAGGACCCTGACGGTGACGTTATGGAGGTAATAGTACAAATACAATGGTACTTCCCCGATGCATAACTTCCGCGGGCTCCCATTTTTCGGCACAGATCATGGAGGGCAAGGGCGCGGCACCACAACCGAGCTCCAGAACGCGGCAGTGCTGGATAAAATTTTTCGGGTTCACCGGGCGGTGGTCGGGGCGGCTGTCCAAAATTTTCTGGACGTCCACCCTTCGGAAGAGGTCCTGGCAGTTTTCCTCGGTCCCCAGGGCAAACATGAGGGCCACCGCCGCGTCCCAGAGCCCGAAGCCCAGCGGCACGCGGTAAAACACCGTCGGGTCGGTTCGGGCGTCCACGCTGACAATTTTCGGTAAAGTCAGCTTGAAATGATCCCTTGTGGAAGACGAGCCGCTTCCAGTTCTACTTGCCATGGTATTCGCAACTACGCCTCTCTTCCGGAACAGACTTTCGTTTCCCCTCAAGATCGGCACTTCCAGCACGGCTCTTTCTTCCAACAGGTTCTCGAATTCGCTCGGGTGGACGGAGCTGATGTAGGAACGCGTAAGGTGGCTTGTTATTTTCATCTTCCCGTCGGGACCTGCAGTTGTTGTACCATGACCACCCGTCTGCGACGAGCGGATCACCATTTCGTACATGCGGTCCGCAAAAATTCCGCTGCTGGTCGGGGGAATGGCGTTGTAGGGAGCCGGAAGCGTTTTGTTTTCCTGTGCGGGGTTGTTCGTCTTCTTTTTACGACGAGTAGGCGAAGAATCTACTTCATTCCTTTCGCATGTAGAAGTCGACGCAGAAGAGCCAAAAGTCTGCGCGTCGTCGTGCTGTCCGCTGCTCTGCATAGACGCAGGGGCGTTGTAGTTGATTAGTTTCTCCCGGGCGGCTGCGGCATTGCGCCGCTTGCCAGAGGCATACGAAAAGTTCGCCGGTGTGTGTTCCTCCTCGAGGTCGTCGGGAGCGCAAAATAGCCCCCCCGTGCAACAGGTGCGGGACGACATTTTCTCTGTTTGATTTCTTCTGGTCCGGCAGGAAACAGGCGGATAGCCCGTCTCGCCGTGTTCGTGGAAGATTTAGATCACTCAAGTGATTCAAAAGCTAGCCGCTCCGGGCGACACCGATCTCAAACAAGTCACATCCACTGGTTGCTCGTGGTCATCTATTTGTGACATCCATTGGAGTTCGAGTTTCATCCTGTTGGAGTTATTTCACACAAGGTCTACTTACATATTAGCGCTTCATACCCTTGTTCTAACCTGAGCATATATAAGAAAGCTGACGTCTGAGTCTGCTGGTGGAAAATTATATCATCTCTGTGCACGAGAACGGACACAGTCTAGTGTTCTAGCTTAGCCCGTCATGAGCACCGACGACGGAACTGTCGAAGTCGTCGCTTTATGTTCCGATCTTTTCTAAACTGACACGACCGAGTTCTCGGTATCATAGTAAGTACGTCAACACCGAAGTACACGTACATCACGATAGATATCCGAAGTGAATAGAATCGGCCACAACAAGTACCGAAGCAAGGAGTCACATGACCGACTCTTGTGGCGTTCGATTTCGTTGTAGTGCCAACATGGAACTGAAACTTCTTAGAATGTCGTTGCTAGAACTAATGTTAAGAGGCGATGAGAACAAGCTGAAGCTATAGAAAAAAAGTACTGATACCGGACGGCATTCGTTGCCCATCAAGTTTCGGACGAACATTTATACGTTGTTACGCACATAAATGCATTGCCTGTGACTCGGTGAGAAACGATGCCGAGAACAAACCTCTATAAATACGTCTCAAAGCACATAGCTATCACCGTAGAACTTTTTCTAAACCACGTCCTTCTTCATCCAATGAAAAACGACCTTTTCCTTGTAGTCTGGCGCCACGATGTAGGCTACTTCCTTCGGCAGCTTTTTTTCAAACACGAACTCATACCCGCGCTTGCGGTAAAACTCGCCAATGTCTGGTCTGACTGACATCGTGGGAAAAATTAAAACGGAGCCAGGTTGTAAAAACACGCTGGCTTTTTCGCTGGCCACAGGCAGGAACCCTTTTTCGACCTCTGGATCTGCACGACCTGCTGATTTTCCTTCTTCCCCGATCCCCCGCCGCCGCCTTTTCGTCCAGCGCTCTACCGCCGCCACCAGTTTGGACCCGATCCCCCTCCCTGCGGCTTTGGGCGAGACCGCCAAAAACCCAAGTGTGGTCACGTGCAGGAATGCGGGAGGTGTTTTCGTTTCTACTTGATTGGTTCCGGGGGGAAAATTTTGCTCATTGTGATCGAGCTCCCCCTCCTGCGGCGTGCGGTTTTCTTTTTCTGCCGCCGAAAGCGCCGAGTGCTCTTCGATGTTAGTAATTAGACGCTGCACGTCGTAAGAACACGGAGAATTTGATGTTTGTTTACTTTGCCCGTCGGCGGGGAGCACCGAGGTCGAATCCTCTTGTTTCTGCATCGGCACCTCCCATAGTCCCATGTCTTGTGCGCGGATGCAACCGAGAACCCTAGAAGTACTCTGCTGTTCCTTGTTCGTGCAGCTGGCTACTAACTTTGCGCTTTTGTTCTCGTGAGTCTTCCGACCACTTTCGGGTGCATTCATTTTTTCCGCGTCAAACGTATTAGAAGCTTCGACATCCTCCGCAGCTGCGCCTTCCGGGCCAGAATCTAGTACCAGGCGCTCGCAGTACACGAAGAACAGCTCCCCGCGCTGCAGCATGTTTTTTGCGTCCTCCCCGTCGGGCGAGAGGCGCAAGACGTGTTCCCCCCACTTGAAAAAGGCATCGGACAAAAACGCCGCATTGACCACTTCCGTAATCGCACTCGCGTCTGCCACTGTCGCCACACGAATGTGGGGCTCCTCCGCATCTTCACCGGTGGCAGAACATTCTTGGAGTGCCGCAGGATGAGCCGTAGCGGCCATCATACGAGGACAACAAGATGAAGGCAAGATGAAAAAATGCACGATGTCGTATGTGAACGGGAACAAGATGAAACTCGTTGCAGAAGCAGTACTTAGTCTCTTAGGATACGCTCGTTTACCGCTTGTCTTGCTACACCATAACAATGATAATTACGACATCAAAATAAAGGGTGGGCAATGCCTTTCACAACAATTCTTACGACCATGAGCATGTTCGCATGGTGCTGTATCACTGTAGACAGCGAGACATACGACAACTTTTTGAACGATGGGACGGCGTCTGTCACATGTGAGGGAACACGTCAGGCCACTGCAGGAGAACCTGCCCAGCACCTGCAGCCTTATTTTGTCCAACCATGAATGGAATTTCAGCATCGCAAATATATTTGAAATCTAATACTGCGCCAAATTCAAAGTGGATTCGCTGAGTCGCTCGAAGTTAAGTTTTATTTTGTCATTCGATATCGATTTTCATCATTTTTCGGGAATCAATAGTAGCTGTGATCGTTGAACAGTGTAGAAATGATGATCCACAAGCAGGTCGTCGTGGCCGTCGTGTTCGAAACCTAGCCGCAGCAGCCTTTTCCAGGTTTTGTTCTTGTAGCAGGATAAAAATTCGCTACAATTGAGGACGAACGAGACTTCACCCATTTCTCTTTCCGCCACGGCCCGGGCGCTGCCAAGTCGCGTCCTCCTCAATTTCCCAACAGTTGTCCTCCCCCTCCCAGTCCTTTTTGGACAAACACTCCCGGTAGTGCGCACTCCGCCAGTGCTGCTTCAAAATCAAGGTCATGGTCGCCACTTCGTTCTGCTTGGTCCAGGTTTCCGGGAGTTGGCACTGCGGGTTTCGCGTTTTGGACGTGGACCCGTAGCCCGGACACCACTGAAGAAACATTTTCCGCCCCACCTGCTTCCCCTTCGCGGTTCGGCGCCGGTTGAAAAACTCGCACACGCACGAGCCGCACTTTTTGCAGTTCACCTTGTAATAATGCTCCGTGTCCTCGTCCATGCTCTTCGGGTCCGTCTTGATCATTTTTTGTTTTTTCGTCTTGTTATTTTCGTTCTGTCTATTTCCCGTGGCTGACGGAAGTGTAGTCGCTCCCTTCGTCACAGCGCGGTAGTTCGCCTCCTTCAAATTTTCCTCCTCAATTTCCACGATTTTACCCGTCTTCTTCTTCTGCTGAAAAGTTCGACCATTGTAGGCAAATTCGTCTTCTTCGTCCGAGGTGGAGGAGGAGGTGGAGGATGTTGATGACCCTCGCAAATTCGCTTGCTTGCTCATCTTCATCTTCGAAGTAGTAGCTTTACTAGCACAATTCTGTCGCTTGTTGCTAGTATTGACCACCTTCGCGGCTCCTGCACCAGCTGCACCAGTTTGACGCCCAGCAGACGCCGAGGAGGCGGCCCCTGTGCCCACGCCTACACCGATGTTCTTTCGCTGGTCCTGTTCTTCCTCCGAGGAGCTGACAATCGTCTCACCCGAAGAGGACTCGACTTTACTGTCCTCTGAAGAAGAATCTTCCCCACCGGCTTCGACGTCGGAAGATGATGATGAAGATGGTGCTACACCACTGCAATTATCTTTTGCCGGGGCTACAGCCTTAGCTATACCTGCTCCTGGAACAGCTGCAGTTGTACTCTTCGTCTTTGATGCGTTCTTCGTAGTTGCCGTAGTTTTCGAGCTCTGGACAAAAATCTTATCGGCAGAAGCATTACGAGCAGAGGGGTTGGCTTTCTGCGGCTTGGAAGGGGCGGAGGTGGTACAACAGGTAGAAGGAGCCCCGAGAAGAGATTGATTCATCTTCTGGCTCCCCTCTTTTTCTTGTTTCTGTTTCGATTTCGTCATGTCCTTTGCAACTTTCGGCACTGCAACTGCAGCTTTGTGTTTTTTCGCTGCGGTCGTCGCTGGCCGCCGCGTCGTCGCGGATAGTGCTGCTTCGGGTCTTTTTGTTAGTTTTGACGCGGTAGAAGCTGCGCCTATAGAAGTAGGACCCACACCCCCGCCCTGCGCCTCTCTGTCCTTTCCCAAGAGATGATCCTGAGCTCCTGGGCAGTTGATTGTCTTCTTGCCGAGTGGAATGAGATTGGGATTCTGTGTTTCTTCCGCGGAGGAAAGCGGGCGCCTTGGCTTCTTGCCGAGTGGAATGAGATTGGGATTCTTCGTTTCCGCCGAGACAGCTGAAGTCGGCCGCTGAGTTTCATCTCGTTGTGCTTGGGCCGATGTCGTGGTTGCTGCGCCACTATGGTTTTCCTTCCCCCCTCCGAAGTGCTGGGGCCGGCTGGTTTGCCAGTCTTGTTCATCCTCAGTCGGTGCTCCGTTTGTTCGCTCTTTGCACGACACATCTGGTGCAGGCCTGGTGGAGCCGAGCGTCGCGTTGCTGCTATCTACTGGCTGTACTTCTTGGCCTTCTCCAGCGTCCTTTTTCCTGCTCCCGAGCGGAATCAAGTTTGGGTTCCTTTCAACATGATGATGATTTCGGGTAGTTGCATTATTGTTCGTGACGAAACCAGAACTTGCAGAACTCTTCTCGCCGTGGTGGTAGTCCTCCGCCCTTCGTGGTACTTCTTCCAAAGGCTCGCTGCGTTTCATTTCGTGATCGGAGGCGACGTGTGCTCGTTGACGAGCAGACATCGACGAATGTGACACTACCGCTCTCCTTCGTACTTCACCTCCGTCGTCCCCCGGCCGGCCCGCTCTGATGGTGCACCTGCTCTCGCGGCGGCGCTTCCGGTCGTGTTCCTCTGCTTCATGCCGTCCTCGCCAGTGTTGCGAACCGGGAGTCCGGTCGTTTCGGTGAGATCGATGCAGGGGCGATCTGGAAGATCCTCGCGCTCCTCGCCGGTCAACTGCATCATGATCTCTGCGAGGATCCTTGGCGAGGACACGCCCAGACCGAGAGTCGCCTCGCCGCCGGTCGCGTTGCGGCTTCCTTGTAGACGGTGTTCTTTCGCCCCCCCGCCGCGAGTCCCGCCTCTGTTTACGTCGCGAGCGGCTGCGGCTGTTGTTCTGGTGCCGTCGGCTACCCCGCCGAATAAATCTGCTCCGTGGCGTTCTTCCTCGACCATGTCGCCCGCCGCTTCGGTGCGGACTTCTACTTCCTCGACGATAATTCCGAGCAGACGTGCGGCCAGGGTCAGGAGACCGAGATCTGTCGTCTTTTTTCGCCGTGATATTTGTTTGCACTAGACGATCGTCAGCATTAAAAATATTGTCCCGACCGCTCGGGGTCCGTCGGTGCATTTCATGTCTTTTCGTAACCTCCGGTAAAAACATATGGTCCGGATTGGTATCTTCTCTTCGACGGAGCATGTCGAAGTCGCTTGTAAATCCACTGCGCCGGGGGTTGCCCAAGCTTTGCTCCTGCGGCAAAGGCAAGTGTGCCTGCGGAAATTGTGCTTCGGGTCTCGTCCGCATCAGCTCAGAACTAGTACCCTGTGCCATAGCGGAAACCGCTTGTACATTCCGGGAACACGTCGACACTCTTTGATCGAACATAGGTGTATCCAGTTGCTGGCCGTGTTGGTTTACAACATTCTGGACCTGGTTAAATTCGTAGTTCTGCATCCCCGCGCCATCTCTACAATTGTTGAGGACGCCCGCCTGTGCTTGCTCGCTGCCATCCACGTGATAATTGCTCGGGCTCGAATGGACAAAGCAACCAGCAGCACTGTTAGTTGCATCTGAACAGTTTCTGTCCCGGAATGATGTTTCCAAGAACGAAGCCGCTGCGGCTGCGAGAACATGTTTCACGTCTCGCTTTTGCGGGTTTGGCTGGGTTACATTTGCCCCTGCTCTGTGCAAAGATTGATAGGGCTGACGCCCCCCAGCAGTCGGGATGCCTGCTTGCACGGTCGCTGATGCTCCTCGCGACGAAATATCGTCTACAAACAGCTGCTGGTTCATACCTGCTGTTTGGTGAGGCGAGGCCTGCTTGTTCGGAAGCCGTGTCAAGGTATGGAAGTCGGGCCACTGGAAATTCTCTTGATGTTCAGGTGCGAGTGCGCCAGCATTTGAGGCATAGTTTCCGAAGTTCGTGCTGCTCGGATACGCCGCCGCTGCAGAGTTTTCAGATGAAGTCGCTGCATTTACTGCTCTCCCGCCTCCGCCACCGCCTGCACTTGGTGCGCGTAAACTTTCACTCGTCGTCCCGCTGGGAAAGGCGCCGACAGTCGAATACCGTGGCGGCCAGGACGGTTCCTGTGCCGCATGGTTGCGGGCGTGTAGTGGTGCCCGGTTGTTGTTCATTCTGCTCTGCATTTTATCTGGTGTGCAATGGTAGAGCTCCACGACTTTTCTTCCACAACGCGCTCCCCGCTTGGCGTTTCTCCTATTTCAAGCTAAGCAGCACGTGGCCTTGTGGGACGTGGACAGGAAACGGCGCTGCGGGACTACAACTGGGGACCACTGGGGACCGTGGCAAGCGCATTATGGGGATTGAAATTTTCGTCTTCAACTTTACACGACTACAAAAGTAGATGAAACTGCGTCCATCTACGTACACGACTACAAAGTCGAAGCTGAGTCATGATTTTCTTTCTATATCGGAAATGTAAATCTCTAGCTCAATCTGAAGGTGCCGCTGTCATTTGTTATTGATGGTTGGCATTTAGGTATCACCTTTTTGAGCACAGAAGCGTAGTAGTAGACAATGACGTGCGATAAAAGTAGGGTGCACGTTATCACGCGAACCCAGCACGAGAAATTATGAAAGAATGCGATCGTGTACGAGAGAAGAGTTTGGGATCTTTCTAGGATCTAGGACCTCCTCACGTTTGTCGTGCCGCTGACAAAAGCTCGATCAACATTTCGATCGCATTCGCAGGTCAAGAGCCATGACCTGAGAAGTACGTGTACGCTGCTGACCGCTCCATAAAAACCGCCGTGATCGCGCTCTTATGCGTCTTCCACATGATCCATATGAGTCCTTGAGATCGTCATTTTTCAACTTACATTCGGATCCATCTGTAATTTCATCCTTCGCACTGCCTGGAGCTGCACGGTAAGCATTTCTCACGGGTGAACAAATAGACGAGTGGTCTTCATCTAAACAGAATACGATCTTCCTCCAAATCGAGTGTGAAAAGTTGTGCTTCCTCGCAACATATTAATCGAGGCCTCACGGTGCAGCAGCATCCGATTCCTTATTCGCAAACACGGCAAGGTTGAAATCTCCAAAAGGGTTTATCCTAAAGTAGGATTTATCTGTCTACCGCCGGCGCTCCCGCCACGACCTGATGGTTATTTTCCACCGCGTTGACCCGGGCGCCAAACGCGAGGGAGCAGGCCGTTTCCGCGACATCCGCGGGGGACACCTGGAGCAGCATCAGGGTCTTGGCGTCGCCCGACAGGCAGTTTTGCAGCAGGTAGGTCAGTGTCGAGTTGCGGAAGGGAATGTGGGTGTTTTTCAGCAGCCGCGCGGAGATAACGTCGCCCAAGGCGGAGAGTGACTTATTGATTAGCTTAGTCTCCTTTTGCAGCGCGCCGGTGGCGCCGGACTTGCTCAGCCGCTCGCTGCCGGCCAAATCGATCAGACACATTTTCGACAAAAAATACGACTTCTTGTTATAATACGCCCCGCCGGCGGTTGTTGATAAACCACCAGAGGTAGTTCCTTTGCTGTTGGACGGCGCATTGTTCGCTGCTCGTTGGTTGTTCGAAGAGCTGCTCGAGGCTGTGAACGATGGTGCCCCCGTGTTAGAAGTTTTCAACAATTCTTGCTTCTCCACACCGCCAGCCAGCACGTCCCAACCCTCGACGAAGACCTGGATGACGTAGTGCGACCGCGACGAGTGTTCGTTCAGATTGGTGCAGCCCGTCTTGCGCTGCTGCTCCCCAATCTCCAGCACCTGGGACACCTCCTGCATGTTCGACAGTTCGTACGTGGTCAGGTTCGGCACCATGGTTTGCTGCTGCTGCGATGAGGAGGGACCCGCACCACTCGACACGGAGGACGTATCGATCTTGATGGACCGCTTGCGGTCGGCCGGGTTGTCGCACAACAAGTCGCGCAGCTCCTCATTGTACACTTCCAAAATGCCCACGCTCACCCGATATCTGTAGTTTAAGTTTTGCGTGAATGATGAAATTGCGACCACTCTTCTGCCCCCTTCGGCTGTGGGAGCCAATCCGCAGACGCACGTTTCAAAGAAACACTACACCTCCGTAGCTTGAAGATTTTTTCGCATCATTTGTTGCAAAACAAAAAGTAGCGGAACCGCACAAAAACTTTTGTCACAAAAGGTTACATACAGGATATGAAACAAAACGCATGTAGGATTCTCAGGATCCAATCGGGTCGTGCAGCTGAGATGATAACAAATTGTAATTGCTGGAAAAGGAGTACGCGTTGTAGCGAAAAAGCACTATCTGATCAGTACTTCCAATTTCCCTTCGGCGGCTTCCTCGCCTCAATTTCGGCGAAGAGCTGCTGGAAGCTGCGCAGGAATATCCCGGGATCCTGCTTCGTGCCTGCCATCGAGTACGTTTTCCCCGACCCCGTGGGTCCGTAGGCGAAAATGCAGATGTTGAAGCCGTCGAGGCAGGAGGTGACCAGATCTCGAACACCGTTGTCAAAAACCTCTTCGTTGGACGTTTGCGGTTTGAACACGCGGTCAAACTGCCACGTTTTCGTGGTGAGTGTGTAGTCGTTGTAGAGCTGAATCTCGTCAATGGAGTCCTCGGGCAAGTAGATACTGGAGTTCGCGCCGGCGTTCGCACCGCCGCTGCGGGCGGAGAGCACCGAAGACGTCGAACTCGCATAAGTAGAGCCAGCACCCGCATTGATGGTCGTGGTCGCTTGCCAAGATGAAGAGCCACCGTTTATTCCGACTGTCCCCGGCGTGGTCCTGTCGGACTCTAGAAACGGGCGCACGCGGCAGAACACGCGGATATTGCCCCGCAACTCCTGCACGAGATTGTGCAACCGCCGCCGATCCTTCTGCTCCTTCAGCAAGCGCCGACGGTAGTCCTGCAGCAAGTGCGCCAACTTCGCCACGGGGTCCATAGTCACCATTGCGTGGTTCATGTTGTTGGCACTAGTATTTCGAGTACCTCTAGAAGAGGACGAAGAGGAGACCCCACTTGCGGCCATGCTCAGTCGTGGCTTCAACTGGGCCAGCACCAGTACCATCTCCTCCTTGAAGAGCTCGTGGCTCTTGCGCATCACCTGCACCTTTCGCTGCAACAACCGAAGCTGGTTCGACAGCTTTATTTGCGAAGATGGAGCTCGGTGGTCTACTTCTGCACCTGGATTTTTTCTTACCTGCTGTTGACTCGATTGGTGCTCCCGCAGTGCGACGTTCCCTTGCAGATCCTCCAAGTCCTTCTGTTTTATCGTCAGTTCGCGGGCCTGGATGAGCAACTTCTCTTCCAAGTCCTTAATCTGCCCGTACGCTTCTTGCAACTCAGCCTGCAGCCGCTGCTCCGCGGGTCGGAGTTGCATCGAGCTGGACGAATTGCTACTGCTCTTCGACGGTACAGATGACGCGGAGTGTGTCTGATTCTGCTCGACGCTGCCGCCCCGACCGGTATTCAACACCTGATACACCGGGGGCCGAGGCTTCTCCCGTTGGTTCGAAGACGGCGCTGAACCAGAACCACCTTGCGACGAGACACCGCCTTGGTAATCTGAGCTCAAGATCTGGTGCCGGTCGTGGTCTCCTGCTTCTTGAAAATAAGCCTCATCCCCTACTTGACTCACAGCTGCTACCTGAGCTGTTAAGTGGTGGTATTCTGGAGGCAAATTTTTCTCGTACCAGTCTAGTTTTTCCTTCAGGACTTCGTTTTCCATTTGCAGCGTGTTGATTCTTTGGTGTGCAATCTCCCTCTCCTGCCGCCGCTGCGTTTCCTTATTTAGCAGCGCGTTCTCAAGCTTTCGCTCTTTTTCGTTCACATAAAAGCCGCTGCTGTGTTGACGCTGCTGCTCCCCTTGCTCCTTCGCCGACGCGTTCGCATTTGCACCCTTCTGGTTCTTTCCGTGACTCGCCGCTGCGGAAGCGCCACTCGAAGATGAGCTACGCGTAGCGCCTGCTGCGCCAGGGCTGGCACTGGATTTCGAATTGGTCTTGCTGGTGCTGCTCGCTGGTCCTCCGCCCGCATGCTGTACCTGTTGGCCGTTCGGAGTTGTAGACGAGTTGTGGTTCTTGGCGCGGTTACTGTGCAGCATGGCAGAGTCTTTGAAGTCGCTGGTGCGTCGTGTGGTAGGGGACAGAGAGGAGCACATTACAGTATTTACTCCTTGGGTAGACATGCTGGGCATCAGCGCAGACCCGTTATTTCCTAGTGCAGCTTGATCCATGCCGCGGCCGCTGCTGCTGCTCGTCGTAAGAACGGTTGTAAGAACACTTGTACCTCCACAGTTGTACGGTGTCTTGCTATGCCGATTCATCTTGCTTCCCCCCGTTCTTACGGCGGGCTGCGCGGAGGAGAAGCGCTTCACTGCGGAACTGTCGCTGCTACGAGGTTCACCATCTTTGTCGTTTTGCATTCGGTTCGTTTTGTTCACGATGCGGCCCGTGGACTGTCGGAAATCATACACTTCCGGCTCGTGCTCCTCCAAGCTGACAACGTGCTCGGGCTTGCTCTCCGAGCGGCGAGGGAGCGGTCCCATCGGCGCCAGGTGCTGGTACTGATTGTATTGAAAGTTATGACCACTCATATAAGAACCTCCTGCTCCAAAATTTGTACCAGAAGGTGCCGACGTGATATTCGACGCGGCCCCCGCCCCAGCCCCACGACCACCACTACCGTTGTTCACACTGTAATCTCCCCGACTGCTGCTCGAAGACGTTGGTCCCCCTCCTGCAAGCACTGTGGAAGAAGTACGTTGACCTGGTGCCACAGCAGAGGAAGCCTGTCCGCTGTGCAGCTGGTGTAATTGACCGGGACCAGCTCCAAGATTAAGATTGTGACCCACGATACCGGTCGTGCGAGCGGCGGGCACGAACGCGTTCGAATTTTGCTGCTGGTGGTATAACAGCAACGGCGCTCCTGCTCGTGGACCAGCAGAGGCGTTACTGGGTTCATCTTCACCTCCTTGCGGTGCGTGCTGCGGCTGCATCGGCTGGTGCACTGCAAACGCCGCTCCGCCCGCGTTTCCCGCCACCAGCAGCTGTGCCTGTTCCGCGGTCGGGCGTCCGGGGACGCTGTTCCGACGCACGGGCGGGCGTCGCGGACGGGTGCTCAGATTCTGCTGCTGCGCGGACGAGGTGGACGCTGAGCTTGAACTACCTATGGTGCTGCCCCCGAGTCGTGCTGCTGGCCCGGAAACTGGAACCGCGCCGCCCCTTTCTACTCCAGCAGGGGAACTACGGGGAGGTAGTTGTATTCGATTACCAGTAGTTCCCGGTGGGGCAACATGTTGCACATCATCCTCGTGTTCTCTTTTCTCATCTTCGCCTACATTGATCATCTTCCCTCCGCTGTGCTTCTGACTCTTCGTCTTCAAAGGTGAGCTCTGCTTTTGTTTCATCTTCTTCGCTGGCGACGCCGTTGCTCCTGTGCTCGCGTTGGCATTTCCAGCGGAGCTGCGGCCCGACGTTAGCGCGTGCCGAGGCTCTTGCGACGTCGAGCCTGCAGGTTTTGGTGGATGTGCTTTTTTTTGTCATGTTTCGAGTTCGATATTCTTTCCCACCTGAAATAACAGAAATTTGGTTTTACCTGCTCCTTCAAGCGCCTAGGGAATAAAATCTGTTTTTGATTTTGCATGCAAATGAATTTTGCACGAAAACAGGAACCGGTCAGACTTTGAGATGAGAATAAAAGTTTGCACAAAATTAGTCATGTCTCATGAATGTCAAAGCCAAAGACACGCAATGTTGACTCACGGCGCATGCTGTGCCTTCCAGAATCCTACACACAAATACTTGTCTTGCTGGATGCACTCCGCGTGATTCGCGCCGGCTGGTGTCGGCTGCCGTCTGCAGGGATAATTGCCGCAGAGTCAGCTCCTGAACTACACGCACCTGGAAGAACCACAAACCCGCTACCAGGCGCCGCACCAGCAACATGGTTTCGGTAGCTGAATTTGACGGCCGCAGTTGGCACACCAGCAGTCCCTCCTGCAGCGGCGGTTGGCGGTTGGCCCGGATTCTCCAGGAATTGCTGCACCAGCTGCGGATTCATGGCTATCGGCTGATGCGAAGCCTGCTGCACAAAATTTGGCACCGGGGTTGAGTGCTGCTGAAGACTCGCCGGCGCGTACGAGCTCTTCACCAGTTGCGACGTACTACTTCCTAGCGCAGGACTCCCGTTTGGAAGCGCGAACCTGGCGGAGCTGGCAGCAGCGGGCTGATGCACAGCGGCTGTCGTACCCGGTGCTGCCGTACCCGTGGGCGCAGCTGGTGCTAGTCCTGGTGCTAGTTGCAACATCGAACGGGGTGAGGTGTATTTGTGTTGCTGCCCCAAACCGTTAGAAGTAGGGTGGAAAAACGACATCTCTGTCGATGAAAATGGTGAATCTATCAGACTGACATGTAACTCGTTCGAAATTAGATCACTTCTAATTATTTGCAAGTTTATTGTTCAACAGGCCCAAGTGACGAGTTCCTTCTTCGCTACGAAATTATATTGAACTGCAAGTACTTCTATCGTCTGTACCATGCATTTGACCAGACCGTCGCTCGTCAACAGTACCAAGACGAGTACACCGTGTCGCTTAGAGAAACTTTTTCTTTTATTTTCGCAAATATACAAAATACTTACGTTACGAGATAATAAACGAGACGGGAGGAATTGCACCGGTGTGAGTGCAGCTCCTCCGCAGAATGAATGAATAACGTGATCCATCTAAAACTTCCTCAAAATCGAACACCTTCCTCCATCTTCCAGTAATACTTCTCGGCTGTGCTACAAACGAGCTTTACAAGTGACGAGCACGAGCAGATAGAGTGTCACGAAGAATTATCAATTTTCGAAACTGCAATGAAACGAGCCGCGAGGCAGCGAGTAAGTCGAGAAAGAGGTTCGATGACCCGTTGGTCATGTTTATCAATATCGCTATCCCGTGAAGGTCGACGCTAGGTCGCGTCTGATGCTAACGAAAGAAAGTGTCTGTCTCTGAAACAAATGCATAATTAAAAGTGGTGCACTTTATACTATATCCTCATGTATTTTCCCGGAAACTTCATGCTGTTTACGAAACTAGTGTTTTGCACAACTTGTTTTTTGTTTTCGCATTCATCGACGTCGTTGATTGGTTCTATTACATACTGAAAAAAATTACTGTTTGTTCCTACTTAAGTCAGTGACTACTCATTTGAAAAAAAACCGCACAGGCACTTACGTATTACCTTATGCCCTGCTTCTTAAAAAACCGGCAATATTTCAGCGGCGCAGCTCGGGAGGCCGACTGGCGGTAGAGAAAATTGGCGTTCGCCGCGTCCAGCCAAAGTTCACGATCCTCCCAGATCAGACTTGTGTCAGAGATCACCTGCACTCTCTGCATGTAGCCGGTCCCGTCTGTGAGAAACTTTCCGTCGTCCGAGATGTCGAGCTTTTGCAAGTGGTCCGCGATTTTCCGATATTGCGAGGAAAAGTCCCCCCTTCCCATACAACTCAAAACGGCAACATGTGTCGCAGATTTGTGACCACCGATCAGCTTTGTCGTGCAAGAAGGCAAGGGCAGAGAAGATGCGCGCCGCATGAAAGAAGCGATTTTTCATGATGCTGGTCCTACGGGGCAGGCGTTTGCCATGCTGAAAAGCCAGACCCTAATGCTCGCAAGCAAGGAAGCCGGGCCTCTGGCTGCGGTCCCTTAGTGCAAGACTGGAATTATTTGTGTAAGTACTCAAATCCAGCATCAGCATTTTTGTTTCGAATAGGGGGAGGGGAAAGATTTTTCATCTTGATACCCGCGCGCCGCCTCGGTCCTCGGCACAGAGTAGCCAGATGCCCGCCAGGGGTAAAACGCTGGGGGAGGAGTATAGGTGGCTCAGATGTTCCAAGAATGCCGGCGATTCGAAGATGCAAAAAAAGTCAGTGCGCCGGATTTGGCCTACGCCTACGTACTCTGACAGGAATGCGCATGACAAGTTCTGGTGTGCCGAACCCGAACAGAATCCGGCGAAACTTGCATTGATGCGACAAGCGCAAATCTATCTCTGTATGTTGTTCATTCATGCTGTTCATGCGCGACCCCATACAGCAGCGAGCTAAGGTTCTTTATTGCATGACCAGTTGAGATTGCTAAAACACCTGAGCAGGTTGTAAGGAAATATGGTACGTTTCCACCGTTGTTGCGCTAGACCCCCCACAGGACGACCAGTGCGACGCTTGCTCGAGAAGTAGAGCCTCTTTTTGCTGAAGAAGAAGAGACTCATTTTCTCGTACTCCACTGCTAGTACTTGGGTATGACGTAGTTGTTGTACTAGCTCCGGAACAAGAAGGTTGCTGATCTGCTTTCGTTTCTCCCTGCTTCTGTGCAGAGCTACGGTTTTTTTCCGCCGCACAAACCGCGCCACGATCGCCAGCTGCCGCTTGCACTAGCACGGGCGAGAGCTGAAGCACGACCTGCAGACTGTGTTTTTCTGGAGGAACACCAGAAGTTGCGCTGCTTCGGGCAGGAAAAAACGCGTGCTGTCCGCGACTGCTTCTCGAGGAAGTTGTGGTAGTGGCGTACTGATCCGGGAGCAGCGAGAGAGAAGCGACAAAAGTGTCCGCAGACTCGCGCTGCAGGCCCGCAAAGTCCTGCTCGGCCTTGACGCGCTTGCGCCGCTCCTGCTCGAGTTCGTCGCGCAGCTGCTCCACGGTAAGGTCGGCGTCGGCGGCGGTGTGCTTCAAATCCCGGTAGAACTGCACGTAGGGGCCCCAGGCCTTCTGGAACTTCCAAAAGACCGCCGCGTACAACAACACGGCCACAATCAGGCGGAGCACGTGGGTGACCAGCAGCCTCGTCATCGCCTCACTCATCCGGTCCTGTACCTCCACGATCAAAACCCGGATATCCGCGATCCGCGACAAAGCCGCCGCGCCGGTGGCCGTAGCGCCGAAGTCCAGCACGGCCGTGGGGAGCGCGATCACGGTCCCCTGCCGGTGCAACGACTGGGCTAGCTCGCAAAAGTCCGGGAGCCCGGGCAGGGATGCGTCAGCAAGCACCATCGGCGCTGCACCTCCCGCTCCGGGAAATAAAGAAGCGTCTGTCGTGTTCGAACTATTTGCCGCACTCGGAACAAGGAGAGAAAAGGCCGAGGCGGAAAAGTTGTGGCAGAAGGGATTTTGGTCGACCGAGGTGGTGTAATTCGCGGTCAGAGTCGCGTTGCGCAGGGCCTCGGCCAGAAAGGCCGCAAAATCTTCGCCGACCACATCCGCGGACAGCATGACCTTGTGCCAGGCGTCCCAATACAAGGGCATCACGCGCTGGTGAACCCGCTGCACGATATTCCGCAACTCGGGATCGTCCAACGGCTCAAACTCCAGCAACTCCCGGGACCCGGCGGCGGACTCATCCACCAGCGCCAGAAAAAAGGTGTCCGCCGCGCGCAGAACGGTTTCCAAGTGCCGCGACGTCCGCATCGCCTCCTCGTGGATCGTGCGCATGTTATGGAACTGTCAGGATTGAAATCGTCAAAGTTGAAATAGTTTGTGATGCATAAAATGGATGCCAGTTGGAACCCAGTTTCCAACCGGCGGTGATGCCTAAATCTTTTTGGTGAAGATGCCTAAATCCAGTTTGTCATGCTGTTTAGGCAAAGATGACTGATTTTCTCATGCTACTTTAGCAGCTCGAGCTCTAACCCAAAACAGGCTTACAATCGGCCTCCCTTGCCTGCTCTGCAACACACGTATTTCGCGCCATGCATTTCATGCATCACAAATTATTTCAACTTTGGCGATTTCAAACCTGACGCTTCCATACATGTCGCCCCAGGTGTAGTAATTGCTGAAGGGAACGTGCGGATTGTGAGTCTGCATCACCGCCACCCGGTGGAGGCTGCACTCCATCAGCGACACAACCACCAAGTTTTCGCTGATCAGGGAAAGCAAGTTCCCGATCGCCATCAGTGCGGACTTCTGATCGTTGTACGTTCCCACCGCCTGTCCAAACACCACGATAGCCACGTACCCACCGAGTGTGAGAAGCACGCCCAGCAAGATGAGCAGCCGCATCTTCATCTCACTATGCATTGCAAAAGCAAGTTCATGAAAAAATGGCCTGACAAAAAAATGCACTAGAGAAGAAAAATGAAATAATTTCTTGTGATGCTGCAAAATTAATACGAGGTAGCAATAGCGTAGCAGATGTGCTATTGCTGCATGTAATATTTCTGTGCTGCAATTTCATCTTCTCGCGCGAGCTGTACTACGGTACGCTTCTTTTGCACCGGATACTCAAACGCGCCCAGCAGCTTCACCACCAGTGCCACACGGGAGAAAAGAGCCGGGGCGGTGCACGTCGTGCTTTGAAGCTGTTGAAGATCCGGCGTTGCCTTGCGCTTTTGCCCTTGATCAACACTAGCATTTATTTCCTGCTCTACACATGAAGGATCATCTACATGTTGATCAGTGAAGCCATTTTCTCCACTTCGACCGGACTCAACGACCACGTCCTCACACGGAGAGAACTCACGCGCGGGGCCAACAGGTAGAACCTTCGCAAAAAGCACTTCCTCCTTGTCGGTGGGATTGGCTTTGACGGCCCTAGAATTTCCGAGCTGCCCAGAGGCCGCGAGGTGAGAAAACACCGGGGCAGCTTTTTTATGAAAAGATGGAGCCTCGTCTTCATGCATCTCGGATGAAGTTGTTGCTTCTCTCTCCTGCGGTTCTCGTTCAGGACCCTCATTATGTGCAGCTGCACGCCGACTCTGGCCTGCTTCATCTTCCAAAAGCGTGCTAGCGCTAGGAGGTCCGGGCCTTACTTCGCAGCTCGCACTCGAAGATATTATCGAGCCAGTGCCATTGGCTCGCTCGTCCTGGTTGTATCCGCCTGATGGTGGTCCACCTGCTGCGTTCTCTGTACGTGCATGATCTACTTCCACCAGAGACGGCGTCAAAGTCTCTTCGAAAGTACTGCGTGCCGCGTTCATCGCTGAAAGGTCTTCAGCCCCTGCCTTGGTCGCGTCGTCGCTGGGTCGTCGGGGTTCCTGTGCGGGACGACCAAGTGCCTGTCGTGCGGAAGAAGAGGACCCTTGTAGTTCCTCCTGCAGCTCCTCAGGCCCGGCTTGTGGTGGTAGCGGTACCACCCTGGTCGTGTCGGATCCATTTGTCTTTCTCGCCGGCCCCAGAGCTCCTGCCGACGACCCAAACGCACCTCCTCCGGAGTCAATGCCTGGATGTGTTCTTTCACGTGTTGTGAAGATGAGCGAGTCCATCCCTACAGAAATACAGCGGATCAAAACTATCTATCATGAAAAGCAGGCAGAGATTGTGAAAACAAGACACTCAGAAGATTGTGATTTTGATTTCCTCATTTTGATTTCTGATCTTGTCGCGCCGAGAAGGAAAAGAAAAAACGTACAGAAAGAACGTGCGTTCCAGTCGTAGAAAACGTACCGACGCGGAAAATGTTAACTACACAAACTTCGGAACCATGACCTGCAGGAAGAGTGGAAATGATGCCACATAAACGGGACACACTTCGACTGAACTATTCTTGCCATGACAACTGCGTCGTCGGCTTTTCCTGTATTTGTTCTGCGAATTATCCTAATTCGGATGTAATTTTATCATACAGCTGCAGGGACAATTTCATTCGTTTTCCTCGTCCACGATGAAACTAGGCATGCAAGTACTCAACTTTATTTCACCCGGTAGAACTGGAATCTTATTGGTCTACCGACCCCTGCTTCTAGCCCTACACACGCTTTTTTATATGCCCGAGCCTCCTGATACTCGTGCTTCAGCGATGGTGGACGAGTTGCTCATACTATACTGCAACAGGATGCATTTATTTGAAGAAAGAATCTACTTATTACACTTTGAATTGGGAGGACAAAGGTGTGTCAAGTAATACCATTTTGTATATCAAAACGGAGAAAGCACCGCTGTCGCGTGCAGAAACTGCTGTAGTACGAATTAGCCCAAATAAAATATGCGTAGATGAAATCAAATCGGCTCTTTCTTGCACGACGGAGGAGATTCACACCTCCACCACCGACGACCTGAAAATAGCAAGGAGCGAGTCTTGATTACTAGAATACGAAGTGAATAATCGGAATGTCTTCGAAAAAGACCGACTCCGATGCACTTTGTATTCCTGTTCATCTAAATCCTATACAGACACATCTTGACAAGGAATGACAGAAAGCTGCCCTTGTTATGCTTATGAAGAGTCAGAAAACCGATTATACAGATTTTACAACTCTGACTTTGACTACGGGCTCATAGAACTATACTTACTATGGAGTTGGAACTGCAGCAGAGGCTACTTGAACAAGCGTCAACGAAATACTACACCCTCTACTATACGATTTTTATGACCTTTATCTTGTCCCAAAAAAAATGCTGCTACGTGCAAAACACGAACTAGCCGCTTCCACACATGGTACCCTTCCCGCAGCAATAGCCTACGTCCTACCGACGTTTCCCCAATTGTACGGCACGGGGTCGTCTCTGTTGTGCGGAGCGGCCACCTTTCGGTGGTAGCGTAGCGGCCCCCCCGCGCGAGTGGCCGACTCTCGGTAGAGGATATCTGGATTGCTCCCGTCAATCCAGAGCTCGCGTTCTTCCCAAATCAGCGAGATGCCCGACAAGACGCGCGTCTGGGACATCACACCACTGTTATCGGTCAGATACATCCCGTCATTATCAAATGTAAAAATGTCAGGGTCTGGAAGATTGCCACGTTTGTCATGCATATTTTGAATGATCCATGATGTCGGTGATGCATGCCCTAGCATCACAGATTTTTAGAGGACTTTTTGATGCCTCTACTGCATGAGAAATGCCCTTTCCGCGTAGCACAAACTGGAGTCCTCTTGCTGGTCATGCAGTACAAATTTTTTGAGAATCCAGAGACAGCATTACAAGTCTCGAATCTTCCAGACCCAGACATTTTTGCAATGCATAGTCATTGTTGATGGTCAATTTCAGCAGGTGCTTGGAAATTTTCGGCCCGCCCCCGTTCCGATTATGCATTGCAAATATGTCTGGGTCTGGAAACTTGTAATGCTGAGTTGCGTAGCATGAGGAGGCCACAGGTGATGGCTCAGCATGACCACAAGTTTCTGAGCTTCTAGGCGTTGCCAATTCTGCATGACAAACTACGTTTCAGCATCACAGAAAAATGGGGCTTTTGGGTAACGTGCATGACAGACTTGAGAGTCTTGCTAGCCGAGCAAGACAAATTTCGCACTCTTCCAGACCCAGACATATTTGCAATGCATACCGATCTTCTTCGGACAAAAGCCACACACCGCTGAGCGGCAACGGTGGAGTTGGTGTCACATAGGTATGGATTGCAAAAATGTCTGGGTCTGGAAGATTGCGAGATTTGTCATGCTTGCCTGGCATGACAAAAAAGTTTGTGATGCGTGTCCAAGAAGAGACCCTCTTGCCCGTCATGCAAAAACGCAGTTTCTCATGCGAACAAAGCAACACAAAATAGCGCAGATGTTTCTCATGCTTGGCTGTGCATTACAGAGCACTCACTATTCCCAACATAGCATTACAAGTTTCCAGACCCAGACATTTTTGCAATTGATAATAGGTTCGGTCCGACGATTCGCCGTCCTGGAGCCGGCGGTCCGCCGCCCGGTTTGAATACGCGTCCTCATCAACACCAGCCTCGACCTCGGGATTTCTACACGGGCTCGGGCCCCGGCTGCGCTGCTTCAGCAACTCTTCCTTCAGCAACTCGTCTACCTCCAGCGAGGCCACGAAGAGGTCCGCAGATTCCTGTTGAATGCCGACCAGCTCCTCCTCGATGGTTGCGTTCCGGGCTCTTTGCAATTCCAGCTGCTCGCGCAACTCGTGTACCGTGACGTCAGACTGGCGGCCCATTTCCAGAATCTCGTGGTACAGAGCAACGTAGGGCTCCCACATTTGCGCAAACCTGAACAGGAGCACAGCAGACAGCAGCAGCGCCAACGCCGCCCACATCCAATGGGTAACATTCACGGCGAGGAGCGCGCTCTTTTCCTGGCCCCGGAGCGACGTGAGCAAGCTCTGCAGGACCGCCGCAGACCCGCTCCCCTAGCCAAACATGTGGTAGGAGGCGTCGGGCGACTCCGCGAGGCGACGCGCTTCCGCGCAAAAATTGAGCGCGGTGTCCGTTGCTCCACCCGAGGTCGAGGTTGATGTGTTGTTACTCGAAATTCGCGGGTCCGGCACAAAAGAAACTGACATGTGGCCGCCGAACAGGCTGCGTCGCTGCTGATGATGGCCATGTTGACTACTTGTGCTCATGTGCTGAGGTTGTTGTGAGGAGGAGAACGAGCTTGTTGCAGTTACGTTGCTTTGGAGTCCGTTCGAGTGGTGCAAGGCATGGAGCCTTTGATAGAGCCCCGTGTAGTGCGTCATGACCGCGAGCCTTATCTGACGCAGCTTCTGCAGGTCCTCTTCTTCTTCCAGCGGTATCAGTCCGGTCTCCCCATCCAGCTCGCGATCGGGCGCGTCCCCCAGGCCGAGCAGCACAACAAACCAGTGCTCTGCCCGGCTCAACAATGGCCCGAGGGAGAGGCAGTCGGCCGATGCGACACGCAGCAGAGTCGTATAATCGGACCCCAGCATCATGTCCTGAAACCCCGGATACGAGCCCATTACCGCTCCCCGGGCGTTGCGATAGTCCAGAAACGCCCCCTCAATGAATTCGCGGGTGAATCCCGACGTTGAGGAGTTGCTGGTCCAGTTGCTGTAATCCAATCGCAGCATTTCACCGTCATCTCCCCCTGGCATAAGGACCACATGCGGCACCCCCTCGACGAAGTGTGGCAGATCCTGAAAATCGCGCTGGCGCACCCGGCCGCACTCGACGGTAAGCACCAACCGCAAACTGTTGCTGGTGTACACAAGCAGCTTGGAGAGCTGCTATCCATGGCAAAAGCATGGTCATTATACTCGTGCTAGCATAAATTGCCTGTATGAATATACATCTCAGCACTTTCAGAGCAAATCACGCAGTAAGAAGAAACCAGAACGACGATCACATGGATCTGCTTTTATGCCCCTGTGAAGATGATGCAGTTGCAATTTATACGAGCCCTGACGGAACAACTTTTGCGCAGGATAGCCTCAGCACCGCCAGGAATTTGGGCGGAAAACTTCTCCCGGTTGCGCCCGAAAAGGAAAAACAGCAGGTGCCAAAAAATACTCATAGACAGCGAGAAAACCAGGAGCGCCTTAAATCGCCAACGCAAGGTTTTCGCAAATTGTAGCACCGGCCGTCCAGTTTTCACCTGCTGCACACTTTTACTTTTAGCGCTATCATTTTCAGCTGGTGTTTTCGTTGTGCTGCCCGTAGTGTGATGCTCGTTCCCAGTGCTGGTCTTCTGCGTCTCGATCTCCGCCGCGGCGTCGGCATTTCGCTTGGATATGGCATTTTTCTCAAACGTTAGTTGCATAGGTCGTTGTCAGTCGTGTGCAGCCCTTTAAGTCTATTCCTTGTTGTCATGCACACCCACCACCACCCTGTAAACGGTCGTCAAGAACTCATGACAAGTTCTCGACGCACTCTCACTCAATAAATCAAACTAAAATAAAAGTAGAATCTTCTTCCGCGCCATCAAGCCATTATCGCCATGCGCACAGGGTCTCGCCCGTTTTCGCCTTTCCTAGTCATGATCTACTCGCGTCACAAACATAAACAAATCGTGAAATTATAGCGATCCATGTAACCGTCGTTTGAGAGTGCCATATTGGAAGAAGAAGACTTTGAGCCTGCTCCGTCTTCGACTCGTGGTTCCTCGGTCGAAATACTGCAACCGTTTTTCTCCATAATCCTGGTAGTGGTCCTTTTTTCCGTTGTTCCGTCTTTGCTTTTTTGCAACAACTGGGAAACACCATCGTGCGGAAGAACAGGATCACCTGTGCTTCGACTACCCGCGTGTCGTTGGTCCACCCCGTCGTCCAGCAGCGTGTTTATTTTGCCGGGAAGTAGGTGCCCATAATTTATCTCCTGGACTTCATCAGCATCTCCCACTGCAGGCAAACGTTGACTGTGACTGTCTCCTGGTGAAAACCCGATGTTGCCTCGTGGTGGTCCACATGCACCTGCCTCACTGGCTGCAACCGTCGAGTCAACCGGACCAGCTCCGACAGTCGTGCTCGTGGTGAGTTGCTGTAGTATTAACTCTGGAGGTGAACAAGCGGGAGTGGGTCGTAGTTGTCCACCTGTGGAGCAGCTCCTGCTGTCCTTTTTGTTCTCGGGAACTAATGCCAGCACACGATTGTCCTCATCGCCCCCGTGTGTTGGGACGACCCGGTGTAAGTCGTGCATCGGGTGGTCGTCCGGTTCCCGCTTCGTTTGCATGCTTTTACAGCCGACAAGCGGATGAACGAGCAAAAGCAAATGCGAGTAAATTCCTTGTTACACCTGGAGCGCAGCTCGCTGCCAATGCCATAGCAAAAGCAATTGAAATGTGAATATTAGATACGTACCTTTTCTAATGATCTCTGCTTGCCACAAATATGCTACACACTGTGACGTTTTGAGTCGTTCCAAGCTTAAACTGCTTTTTCAACAACACTCGTGGTGTTCTAATAATGCACTTTGGAAAACTAGTGGGTCGAGCGTCCGAAGCCCGTAGTAGATGGGCTGCAATTATTCCTTGAGTAATTGACAAACGACCCAGACGAAAAACTATGCCGTGCCTTCTATATTTGAATGCATACCCAGGAGAGGGGGTACGAAATTCAAATCCCAAAAGTTACTACTTCGGGAATGTCACACTGAACAAAACATTGATTCATTTCTCAAAAGGCCTCGTAATTCTTCAGCATAGGAAGCATACTTATGCTGCTGTCTCCCTCTCGCAACCCTCAGAAAAAAAGACGGAGCACCAAACAGAGGAATCTTTCGTCCGGACCTCGACTGATCGTATCGGGAAAAAACGCACCCTGACAGAGCATAAAGATCACCACATCACTTAGACCCAGCGTCTGCATCGATCCATACTATGGAAAAATAAATAATTCGAGGCAAAAGAAAAAAAGACGCTCATGCTCGAACAAGAGTCGGCGTGTGAAGAACCTAGTGCTCGAAGATACATCACAGTCTGTTTGTCTGGCGCTCGAAGCAGAATTTCACTTGAACAAGCGCGATGTCGCTCTCGTTTTGCCATCGGGAAATTCATCTCCATGTCCACCCCTTCTCAAAGAAAAACCACATCGGTATACAAAAAAAAAACCGCCGAAGTAGAAGCCCACAAGTACAATTTCCGCACTACAGCTTCTGCTTCACTGAACAGATGGACGGTGCCGCACGGGTAGTGGACAGATCCGCAGATGAGCGCTCACGTCTGTTGTTTGTCGCTCGGATTGTTCACGCCAATCACAATTTTTCAATTCTAACCAAAAATCGAGCACAACTAGCGCTTGTTCGAGCAAACAATTTTCGGTTGACGTACCTCCACGATAAGACCGACTGCGAGTCGTGGTGTAACTTTCCAAATGGAAGTCTTGTGCGTCCATAATTAAAAGAAGCTGACTGTTTGTCCGGTACAAAAAGCCGGCGCTGCACACATGAATGCAGCTTGGGTCTTACGCACACCTACTTCACACAGCGCACGACTGGGAGGAAAAAAAGCGAAATTAATAAGAGTTCTTCTTGTTAACCCGACGAGATAGAGAGCCACTTTTTTGCAAAGCCACATGTTAAACCACGGGAATGACGGGCGGCGCGTGGGACGTTGAAAAGTGCTAGGAACATCATCATTTGTTCGTGGCACATACAAAAATACCAAGTTCCGCCACGTAATACACTACATACTGATAGATAAAACAAAAACGCGAACCCCTTCGTTAATAGAAACGCACATGCACGTCGCACTGAGCCACTCTTCCTTGTGCTGTATCTTTCTATGGTCCTCAGGCATACACTTCTTCGTTCTCCTCGCGTCGCCCGTCGGCACGTGCGCGGTTACGATTCCCAGCCCCCGTGACACGACCAGGTTCATCTACCATCGGTGGCGACATGTCCGCCGTCTTCCTCGCCCGCGGCAACAGCGGCCGCTGGTGCCACAAGGTGGCCAGGTGCGTGCACAGTTTCCAGGTGCGCTCCATGCGCAGACAGGATTCTACCACGTCGTACCGGTCCACGTCGACGGACTTGAGCAGAAAGTACCAGACAGTGAACATGTTATTGGAAGTATCGAACACGGGGATCCCGTAGGTGTGCACGTTGTCCCCGTCCGAGGTGCGACGTATCTCGCCGCTTCTATCAACGTCCTGCGAAGTTGTTGTACTAGCGAGTTGTAGACCCGGCACCGAACTGGAGTGGTTTGTTCCACTTTGATGTAGTCCTCGTCTTCGCAGCAGATTGTTCATGTTGTAGTTGCTTGCAGCGCCAAAAGTAGGTGTGGCGGTACTAGCAACTCCGATCTTGGTGGGATCTGGGCACACCCAGTCGTCCATGCCGAAGGAGCCCACCAGGAAACCAGTGCGGTCCGCAACGGTGGGAGGATGATCGTCTTCACTCCCATTAGCAGAAGAAGTTCTTGTCCCGCCCGTCGTTCTACCTTCGGTAGAAGTTGTTCTTGTAGCCACGTAATTGTTAACTACCGGGTGGCTGCAGTGTTCGTGACCCATGGCGAACGTCAGGCGGCCCTCCGCGTGAAACTTCGCACAGGATGCAAGCAGCGACGAGTCCGAGTTCTTCGCGTTCGCGTCTTCGTCGCTATCGCTGGCCATAAGCTTCGCCGTGACATTGAGCAAATCCATTTGAGCGCTGGTCCCGGCACCCTCCTTGTTCCAGTGGCCGAGCACAAAAACTAGGTCGACGGAGTCGGTCGCCCAGAAGGCGTCGCAGGCGGTTGCAAAGTCGTGCTTCATGTCCTCCCACGAATGCACCGCCGAGTAGCCAATAAAGCCGATATTCCCGATCTGGTTGTAAAAAAACGTGTTCTCCTTTGCGGTGTACGAGCACTTTCCCGGCTGGCCTTCTGGTGACTGGCTCGGGTCGATGGAAAGGTCATACGGAGCTTCTTGATGTTGATGTTCACTTTTCACGACCCGGCCTAGCGAACTCTTCGTGTCCTGTCCGTAGAACTGCACGAAGCCGTTCCCGCACTGATCGGATGGGGTGGCCCGAACCGGCGCCCCCTGCACCCAGTAGTCGTGATTTCCCAACACGGACAGGAAGAGCTTCTGCTTGACCGACCTCGGGATTTCCTGGTAGATTTCTTGCGTGATTTCCCCGCTCTTGTCGTAGAAATTGTCCCCCAGCAAACCCCAAAAATTCACGTTAAAGTCGTTGCCGACGAAAAGCTCGAGCAGCTTCGGAAACTGGTTCCACAGATCCCAGGCGCCGCCCTCGGCGCAGGGCACCGGCTGGACGCGGCCCGAACCCGACTGGACGCAGGGATCACCGATCAAAACGCCCGAAACCGGCTGGCCCTGCCGAGGCAGCAGGTACTGAAAGTGCGTCGAGAGCAACTCCGGTCGTGTGTTGCTTTTCGACGTCACGTCTGCTCTGCTCTTGTCCAACTTGCTCGAAGAAGAGGTGGGCCGTGTTGCTGCTGAAATTTTGTCTTGAATATCTTTGCCGGCCGTGGCGGCTGCATGTTGACCCGACTGATCATGTTGTTCTCGCACGACCGTAGTTGCATTCGTCAGCGTCACTGTCTGTAGCGTGCCTGGTTCCGCCGTCCGTACCATTTTTGTGTTAAGCTGCAAGTCCTTCCAGACCCACTGAAAAGGAGCGGAATAGGTTCTTGCGGCAGACGATGCGCAAGATGTGGCTGCTGAAGAAAGTTCCACCCGGTTCTGCTTGTCATCATCAACTTCGTTAATATTTCTGCTGCCACAAGGAGTTGTTTTGTTTCCCTCTTCGATCTGTACGACCTGTCCCTTCTTTGTGATTACGGAAATGCGCACCTGATTGTAGTCCTTCGATCCGTAGCCCTTCGTGACCCGGAAATCGACGTACGGCTGCTCCTGCTGTGCTGCTTGGTTTACTTCTTGCAGTTCCTGCTTCTTACCGTTTGTGTTTGCCCTTGGATGGTTCTTCATCGTCGTCTTCATTATCTTGGTCGGAGGCTTGCAATAGATTTCCTCGCAACTACCAGCGTCGAAGACGATTTCGGTCCCGTCTCGCTTCAGAATTCGTTCGAACCGTTCCTCTTTCGTCTCTATGTACGCCAAACAGCTCGCACACGCCATCTGCTCCAGCGGGACATCGGCAAGGGCGAAGAAAAAGTGGTCTCCGTTCCGGCGGTGAAGTGCTACTAGTAGCAACAAGGCAGAAAATAGGAGCCCGCTCAACAGCATTTTGCCAGCCGCAACAAGAGAGTGGCGTTTGGTTGAGAGGTTCAAGGCTGCGCGTTCTCCTTGTGCGATCCGAACGCGTTCTCGCGAAGAGAACTGAGGAACCGTCGCCCCTCTCGCCGATTTGTAGTTCTCCCGCGACGCAAATGTAGGGCGACGACGCGTTTCAGAGATTGCAACGACGGCGTTCGTCATAATTTCCATGTGCGTGATTCCTGGTCTGTCTTTCATCTATTTGTTTGACTGAATATCAAGCTGCTGGCTCATGTACTACTGCTAGAGATGCAACAACTGGCAAGTCTTCACTTGGAACTTGTTCTATCATCAGTGCTATTATATACGAAGTCAAAATTCGCTCATACCATGGCGTTACCATCTAGAGTGCAAAAGTTTCTCGTGTGTCTTGGAAGGTAGCTCAGTATTATTTCCTTTTTTCTGGCTTTGCTAGTTAGAACTAGTGCTTTTCTCTCATCGAGTGAGGCTAGCGCCGTCGAAGGGTCGTTCTTTGACTTGCGAAGAGAGAACACCGGCCTCATTGAATCTTAAACCTTAGCGTCACATAAAACGAAAATGCGCCGCCCGATGCAGCCAGAAAAATGCATTGGCGAGACCACGCCAAATCTTATTTATCGAATGTGATGAAAGTTCGTTGCGTAAAGGTGCAACAATGGGTCGTCGTGTACTTTCCTGTAAGTATGATGATAAATAGCTCAGGAAGTAGATGACCACAAGGACGCAGCTAGTTTCATCGCCGCGTCCAACATCCTAAAAAAGCCGTCCTTGTCCATCTGCGCGCTCGGTGACGCTTGCAAGAGCACCACATAATCAGCATCAAGATCCGTGCCTTCGTTGTCCCCTTCGTGTGTTGGCTTCGACCGCCATACAGCATCCCAGGCTCCGATGCGTTCGTCACAGCAAGCGACGTAGATGGAATTTTTCGCTGCGCCGTCTGTTTGGGTCTTACTTGCAGCACCACCATCTTCTTCCCCAACCGTCATTTCCTTCGGGTACTCCCCATTCGCAAGCGGAAACGGCCCCTTCTTGGGAGGCCAATGGGCGCAGGACGAAGTTTGGATATACTACAGAAAAGTTAAACTTAAAGTCCACCCGTGCCAGAAAAAAGTCAACTTGTAGTGCTGTATCTACGTACGACGATCCTCTTTCTGTTTGCTCGACATGACAAACTTTTTTGGGACCTCTCTAGTTTTCACCAGCTACCAGTACCATTACAAAACGCGTTCTGCATGACAGAAAATAGCCGCTCTCCTGGTGTCCACATTTCTTTGTGCCAGAAAAATAGCCACACAAATTCTTTTTTTTGTCTGCAATAGGTGCGCTCTATTTTATCTAGCATATCGGCGAAGCCACACAAAATGGTGCGGCCCACAGCGGTACAGCAAGAGCGTTTCGACAATTTTCCTCTTTTCACGACCGGGCGCACGACCCGAAGCAGGAGAGTGCGCACCTTTAGGGACCACGTTGTCCTCTTCACGATATAGCACCCCGACGCTGTCGAGATGGTATTGTGTAGTCTGTGTGCGGCCTTCACCGACTACCACCAACGTACGGGCCGCTGCGGCGACGTCGTCTCCCGCTTCCCCAGCCACTTTCCACACCGGGACAACGCCCTTCCGACCATAGTTCCAGGGAATGTCAAACAGCGAACTGGGTCCGCGGTACCCATGCGTGGCACCCGGGTGCCGAGACCAGTAGCATGCCTTTGCATAGGGGATGATCATGGCGATTCTACAACCTGTTGCGGCGCTGGCTGAAGAGCTTGTGCTTCCTGACTGACCGGTGTTCTTGGCTGCATCGGTGCATAATTTTTCCTCCTCCCGCATAGTTCTTGTAGGTAGCAGCGAAGAAGATGCTATCAAGTGGAAACACCTCTGGGTCTGGAAGAATGCAGTTTTTCCTTTTTGCCATGCGTGAGCGTGTCTGGCTCTGGCATGCCTCAGAAGCTCTAGACTGCGAGCTGTAGCATCACAAGTTTTGACACGGATAAGATCCCCAGTGCCTATCCTGCATATGTTGAAATAGATACCGCCTTAGCGCGACCAAAATGATCGGGTGTGTTCTCTACTTCCTGCTCATGCAATACAGAACTTCGTGTCCTCCTCTCCGGGAGCAGGAGGACCTAGCATCACACAGAACAACTCGGCTTCATCTTCCAGACCCAGACATGTTTATTGCAATGCACAGATGCAACCGCTACTCGGAGGGAGCTCAGGACGGGTTCGAAGACTTCGTCGACGAGCTGCTTGCAAGTGCCTGCTGCTCCACGACCCTTGCTCAACAGCCGCATCTCGACCAGGGTGCCGAAGAGCGCGACGCAGGCGCACGTTTGGCCCCCGTAGTCGACCCCCGCAAAGGCTCCGACCTCGGGGGCAGCTATGGTACTGGGACCTACTTCGGAAGAGGAATGACACAAAAACGTCTCTTTGACCTCCCCCCAACCGGGGCAGAGTGCCGCGTGCGGGTACGGAGCGGGGCAGTAATCATTCGCGAGGTACTGTTTCAAGCGGAAGCTAGTTGTCTTCACATCAGCACCAGCTGTGGACGTCGACGACGAGATGTTGTTCTCGTTTTTGTTTTCCAATACAAATTTTCCCCTCACCACAACGCAAGCGACGCGCGCGTTGGTCCAGTCCGTCGCATTGTTCTGCTGCGTCCCAGGCGGCTCCTCTTCGCGAAGAGAGAAACTGAGGTCCGCGACGCCCGCATGGCTTGGCATCAGCAAGTGAAACCGAATGCGGTTTTGCGCTAATGCGAGTGCTTCTGCAGAAGCTGGGACAAAAACCCCACTGGATGGGGAAGTCGACGATGATGACATAGATAGCTGTTTCTTACTTCTTAGTCAATTTAAGCGATTTTTCAGACTCCGAAGAACAGAATAATTCCATGGCAGCTCGTGTATCAAATGAAAATAAACGATACCAGATGTAAAAAAAGATATTACTTTTTTGATTTTTGTTGCCAAGAACGTCGAAGTAACAGCAAGTAATGCCCAGCTCTTCTTATCTTCCGTGTAGTCGACTCTCGAAAAAGAAAAACGGACGAACATGCACACTACGTACAATAAAAGGTGAAAGATACGCATACAAATTGACGAGTTTGTTTTTAGAAGGCTCCACCGCTGTACGTGTCACAGGCATAGGCATGACCGGCAACCGTTGTTCCAGCGACGCTTCTACGACGAAGAAGAGTCAATGCTCCGTGCAGCGTAGAAAGACAGTTGCGTTTCTGAAACTGAGCTGCTGTGCCGCTCACTCGAAGTTGGTTTCTAAAAGGAAGATGATCTCCGACATTCTTTCAACATTAAATCCGGTATCACGTGCTTCACATTCACTTCATGTTTGTCATGTTTTATCGCTGCATGCTCACATCACGCCTTGTAGTTTCATCTTCTCATCCCCGCTGCTACAAACCCCCCAGTAGCTTGAAGCCTAGCGCGACGGTGGCCGGGCTGTCCGTTGTGCCGTCCTCTCCCTGTACAAACTTGTCCTGTTTCACTTGCAAGTTCGGCAAGTTCAAGTGGTTCACGTGGTCCACAAACAAAGCGGCTTGGAAAGGATATGGATTGTAAAAATGTCTGGGTCTGGAAGATTGCAACTTGTAATGCTAGCTTTCCATACCTAGAGAATCTGTATTGCATAACCAACAAAACTCGCAGCCTCTTTTGTCATTATCATCATCATCATTGCATGTTTCTCATGCGAATTGCCTATGAGAAAGCGTTTTGGGAAGTTATCATGCCGGACTGCATTCGGAAGTGCTTTCATCATGCACATTTTAGCATCACAAGTTTCCAGACCTAGACATGTTTGCATTTGATAAAGGAATCCAATCGAACATGTTCGGTGTGATCGACCCGTCGGCGGGCCGTGGCAGGTCGTTGCCGTATCAAATGCAACAATGTCTGGGTCTGGAAGATTGCGAGATGTGTCATGCATATTTCCGATCACACAAATGGCGTCTGATGCAGGCAAAAGCATCACAGGTTTTGAGCACGCCTCATGATGCCTGTCCCGCATGAGAAACTTCCTACGTGCGTACCAAGAAATGGACAGCTTTTCGCGCTCATGCAACACAAATTTTTGTGTGTTCCAGAGTTTGCATCACAAGTTCCAACCCTTCCAGAGGACCCAGACATTTTTACATTTGATATGCCGTACAGCACAGCGATCTTCCGTGGTGGGGGTGCAACTGCAAACGTCGACTCGCACTTGCTAGAAGCTTTGAGGTTCTGTGGGGTAGTCATATCTCGTCGTGGTCCACCTGGACTCTGTTTCATATCGTCCGCAGCCTCGTTCCCCGTCAACTGGTTTTGCCGATGAGACCGTACTCGAAGACTTTGGGACCCCGCGCGGCGTCCTCCGATGCGCGGCGCGGTAGGTCTTCTCGCTCCGCGATAGGTCTTCTCGCTCCCCTGAAATCCTGAGCAAAAACGTCCCCCACCCAGAGTCAAGTTCTTGGGATCTTAGCATCACAAATGCAGAAGTTTTGGGAGTCACGCATGCCAACTAATTGCAAAGAAACCTGCATGACAACGAACTCTGGGGTGGGGACGTTTTTGATCAGGCTATCCGAAGTGGCAGATCCTCCACGAGCGTACTGTTCTTGGCGTCCTCCACTTCCTCTGTCGTGAGAGGACACCACCGCGAAATAAAGTCCGCATACTCTTCTTGCAGGCGGTCCAGCCACTGCTCCCGGAACAGCCGGTTTCTGGTGCTGTCAAGTTTGCGCTGGTGCAGTTTTGTCCGGCGAAAATTACGCGTCTCCTATTGTGAGCGACAATCCTCCCTCCCCGTACTTAAAAGGACAGTTTGTGTTGCAGATTTGGCGCCACAGACCAGCTTTGTTTTGCAGGAAGGCATGTCTAGTCTGTGCGCCCTATTGTGGAGGTCGTGATTTCACATGCTTTATTTTGGGCCGTTTGCCATGAACAGCAGCAGCTACACCCGAATGCCGCTCCTAGACAGGCTAGGGATGTGCCTGCAGTCCCCATTTGCAAGTGCAAGACGGAGCTTATTATTATTTGTGTACGGAAAGAAATCCAGCATCAGAAGTTCAAGTTTTTTTTTGAATATGGGGACCACGACGACGACGAGAAGGGGGGATTTTTCATGTTGATATCTCCTCCGGCGTCACCTGTGGGCAGGTGGGGTCTTCCGCGGCACCGTAGCAGTGCTTGTCCAGCTGCTCCTGGAGGAAGAAAAACTTCTGCGCCATCGCAATTTTCGTCGGCGTGCCGGAGGCCAGGCTCGCGACGCCCAGGTAGACGGGGAAATTGTGGGTATTGAAATACTCCTTCTCGTGCTCGAACTCGCTCAGCGTGACGGGGTACGCCACCCGGGCCGCCCGTCGCACCGCCCACGCCTCCGCCGCAGCGTCGTTTTCAACAAGGTCCACTGCACCGTGGTACAGTTGATGTCGCATCTTGGCTTCTTGTTCCTCTTCCCGAGTAGACGAGATGTACTGGTTGATGATTGGGAGCACAAGCTCCCTCTCCCCAGGAAACTGGTCCTGGACCGAGTTGGTGGCGGACGTGAGGGTGACGGGGCCGTCTTTCCTGTCGTCGTACAAATATTCGAGGTAGTCCCGAAACTTCAGATACTCCGCCGGGGACGTGTACGTGGCGTCCGACAGTTCGGCAATCAGGTCCTCTGCGGCCAGATTGTCGGCCTTCGCCGCCTCCGTATTCTCGGGATTCGCGCGCGGCTGCAAGCCGAAGCGGAGATTCGCGCGCGCTTCCGGACTGCCGGCGAGTTTGGAGCTCTCCGCGTACTTGACGCCAACCTTCTGCAGCAGATACCGGGTGTATGACAGTGCACAACTCGCCCTCCCCCTCATTTGTAGTATTGCATCAACAGGAGCAATACAAGCGTCAGCAAGAATACACGTTTTACATGACAAATTTGGCCAGGAGTGTAGTGCTATTTACTCGGCTGCCAGAACTACTTGTCATGCAAACAGTGCCATCAAGGGCCAAGGCGTAAAATGAGGGGGACGAGGGAGAGTTGTGCACTGTCCTAGGGTGCTGCAGGTCGGGAAATCCGGATCAATCAGCAGAAGCTGGTCAAATAAATGCACCGGAGACGTCGCGAAAATCTGCCACGCCGTCACGGCACTCAGCCGCTTCCCGACCAGCGTCCGCATGATTCTCGGTCCCGGGCGGGCTGGACTTGCGCCGACGCTGTCCTCCCTGAGGAGAAAATCCTTTCCGTCGTGGAGCTGAAGGCGAACCGCCTCTATCACCTGCAGAAACGTCGTCGCGAAGGACAGGGCTTCTCCTTCCGGACGAGAGATATCCAAGAAAAAAACTGTGTTGGTGTAACTATCTTGGGCTGACAGCATCACAAATTTGCTCTACATGACAGAGAAAACCTGTCATGCGTGGCTTGTAAGGGAAAACACACAGGAAAAGAGAACTTCATGTCTGTCTGGTAACTCTGTTGCGTGTTCTGCATTACAGATTTACACTTACACAGTTTTTTTCTTGCATAAGAGATGTCCTCGATGTACTCCGGGATGGTATGGGAGTGTCAGGATCCAAATCGACAAAATCGAAAAATTTGTAATGCATAAAACGTAGAGCACATAAGGCCTGTGTTGGAGAGGAGGCAAATGAGACCGATTGCACGCCAGTTTAGTCCTAAACATGTACTGCCAGAGTAGCATGAGAGGAGCAGTCTTCTTTGCCCAAACAGCATGACAAACTGGATTTTGGTGCTCCCGAAATTTGTCATGCGCCACTTGAAAGCTGAGGCTTCAACTGGTATCGATTTTGTGCATCACAAATTTTTCGATTTTGTCAATTTTGATTCTGACACTTCCATAGATGGGGCGGCGCGCGTAGAACTTCCGGCGGTACACCGTGCGGTCCTCCCCAGAAAAAAAGGCACCCCGCGCAAATTTCGTGGGAAACCAGAGCCTGACGACCAGCGTACGTGGGGGCCGCTGTGCATCTGGTTCAACGTGGTCACGACCTAGTACAGGGTTGGCGTTTAATATTTTTTCGTGTGGGTAATTGTATGCGCCCGCGGCCAGTTATCCAAGGAAAAAAGTGTTACAACAGTTACACATTTGTAGTGAATTCAGCATATTAATGCAGAGATCATACTCGCAAGCATTTTGCGCATTATAAATGAGGTCGTCTGTTTTGCATGTTTTGCATCACAATGTGTTACTGTAAAATTTTTTTCTTTGCATAGCTGTCTTGCGGCCGCAGCACTGCCACGATCCGCACTGGCCAACTGCCGATGGTCCTCCGGGACCGCCTGTTTGCAATGCTCCACCACGGCGGAGGAGAGCTCTTCCGAGAAGACGTAAACCAAGCGGATGTCCCTACTGGCAGAAGTTCCCGCGCTCGAAGTAGAAGGTCCGCCGGTGTTCCTGCTGTCAACATCGGCACCACTTTCACTTTCCTCACAGTCGACCACCTCCGCTTTCATCTTCAGGGTGTGGTGCGTCCACGAGGTAGCGAACGCTGCCAAGCCCTGCTCCACGCCAAAGGGTCCAACGGTAAACTCCTTCCTCAGGGAGCCAGGCACCGGTTGACGAACCAGATGCTGCAGCTCATTTTTGCGAGTCGGTCCTGCTCCCGCAGATGAAGCCGATCCGGGCTCGCCCTCCGACAACTTCTTCTCTTTTTGGTCTCCCCCATCGGCGGTCGCCAAGCTGTCGCTGGTCGTGTTCTGCTCCCCACCGCGCCAAAAGCCACTACCACGAGCTTGAGCTTGACTGAGACTGTTCCTGCTCTCTGCTTGATGATGTAGTTCCTCCTGTTGCGACAACAGGCGCTTCTTCTCTGTAGCTGTAGTACTGGCGATGTGTTCTTCCGTTCTCGTGTTCAAAAACAATTTATTCCCTTCGTTTTCTCTCGCGAGAAACTGCAGTTGTCCTTCAGTTTGTGTGTTTCTGTTCTGCGTCTTCAGTTGGAAAAAATCTGCTGCGGTCGATGCTTGCTTCGTCACGATTTTTCTCGCGGGACGCGCTTCGTCCCAAGAACGATCTTCTTGTTGATCTTGCACCTGCTCTTGGTCTTGTTCTTCATCCGCAGTAAAATATTGAACTGATGGTGGATCCGCATCCGCGTGATTTGTTCCTTCCGCGTCAACTTCCATTTCTGCCTTCTGCTTTCCATATCTACTACCTCCTCCTCCTCCTCCGCGGTCGTGATCCTTCTCACTGTTGCTCGTCTTCTTACCCACAATATTTTTCACGTCCGCAACTTGTTCCTTGCCTCCTGTAGTACCAAGCGCCGCCAACCTCGAGCAGCAGAAGAAGAGGTGCAGCTGCCATGAAGAACGACCACAATGATGAAGAGGCACCAGGGCGGATGAAAAGACACGCAACAGACGAAAACGAACCATCGTGCTGTTGTTTGATATTTTTGCAGTCTCGGTAGGTGGTTTACTGTACGATTATACGGATTGGAAATCAATGAGTGGCGCTTGAAAAGATTTCTTTGGGTGACGATGCTGGTGTAGCGAGGTTTCCTTCTCACCGTTCTTTATCGTGTAACGACCCCCGGTCCGCCCAACGATCTTCGAGAGAGTATACGAGAATTATAGTAGATGAGAGTTATTCACAAGCGACGAGTTGAATTCTACTTCTAGTTGGGATCTACCCCGTTGTTCCTTCAAAAAAAACACTATGGTCGCAGCTGAGAGAGGTTGCGACAAGGTGGGCGGATTAAGTTGATTCTTGGCCCTCTTTGTAACCAATGCGAAAAAAGACACGTATCAAAAATCCCTTCTACGATACGTGTCGCCCTTGCAACGAAGAATACGGAGAAGAGCAGCCCTTTGTCGTGTTTTCTTGCGAAGTGGCAAAAGTGCAAGTAGTCAAATTCCCTCATACACACAACCACCCACCCCTTTGAAACGACAGAAAGGACAAGAAGAATTACCCCGTTTTTAATATAGCGGACGAGACCTGCTTTCGCAACGACCCACAACACTGGTGATTTCCGAACAGAATAAGTAGTGAAGATGAACGACCGACGCTAACTTCTTCCATTATGATGGTAGCAAAAATCTTCACCAGACGACGTTTAGTTCTGATGATCAACGCCGCAGATATCGACGGCAGGCCGCTTGATCACACTACACATGTCTAAAAGCTCGATCGGTCCTTGGCGAAGAGACGGTTTCGATCGAAGACAAAAGAAATGTGTTGAAGCTTAAGCTTTTCTGTTAATGCTGCAATCGCTTGTAGTTTATCTGTACAACTACTAACGTGTTGATTCTCAGGAGTATTAATGGTCGCGTGTCATCGTTCTTGATTTCGTGTGGATTCTTAGGTTTGAAGATGTCCTCGCATTTGTCGCGAATGCTGCAAGTTGTCCAAGCATGTCACTATAACTAATGTTTTAACTCTAGAAGCTCGTCTTTTTCATCTTCTGCCCCCTTCCCGGCCCGCACCCCGCATTGCTTTGTAGAAGGCTCGGTCCTTGGCATCGGAGCTGCTGGCCGAGGAATTTTCCGCCTCGTTGTCCTCCATTTTGTCACCTACCTCGTCCGGCGCGCGACTGTAAAAGTTAAAGCTCCCGGCTTGTGGATGTCCCGCATTAATTTCATCCAGGTTCATCATGGGATTGTTGACTTGGACTTGCGTTTGCGGCGCACCGAAAATACCAAAGGAATCCACATTTCCGCCGGCTTGTCGAAGATGGACATCTGCCGAGGACGCGGAGGAAGAACCGAAGAATTGTTGCTGCGAAGAGGAACCTTGTAGTTCTTGTTGAGGAAGAACAAGTCCCGGAGCACCAGCGCCAGCGAAACCTCCGTGTGCCGGAAATAACGACCCATAATTTTGCTCGCCTCCTTCTTGGATATGACCTCCAGCGGTCAACAGGTCTTCATTCCCATATACTTCTTCGAGGTTATTGAAAGAGGAACTGTACTTGCGTTCGCTGTACTTGCGCTGCATCGTGGAATCAGCATGGTGAAAAGGACCGTCCATGGCTAGATTATCGTCGCCCTCAAATCTCGAGCCAGGATCAAAGCGTTTCTCTGCATCTTTTCCGTCTGTTTCTTGTCGAAGATGCTGTCCTGATAATGATATTTCATCTTCCACGTCGGACCTCTCCTGGTAATGCTTTTTCAACTGGATCAAGCCCGAATCTGTCCGTGTTCTGCCGGTCCGCGCAGCTGCTCGGTTCAACATCGCTTGTTGTTCTACTGCAAAGGGTAATGCACTGCTACTTGTTTGTCCAGGTGGTACTTCTTTTCCGATGAAATTATGTGTGCTATTCTTTCGACCTGTCGTACTACGCGTACCTCCAGCTCCACCTGCTTTGTGCAAATCTTCCTTCTCTGCTGCGGCCGCCGCGGCCGCGCGCAACGCCCGCGCGTCCTGCCACTGGGCTTCTTTGCCGGGCTTTCCCAGCCATTTCGTGTTGGTCGGGAACTTGAGCTGCAGATTTCTCAGCCACGTCTTCTTCTGGTACCGCGACAGCTGCCACGCGTGGTTCCCGCGTTTTCGCTGCTCCTCCTTCTCGACCAATTTTTGCTTCCGCTTCTCCTCCCCCCGCTCCCGGCGTTTCACGTACCGCTGGTCCCGCGGCACGTCCGCCTTGCTGCCATCGATGCGTTCCGCACATTCGAAATCCGCCTTTTCCCGTGCCCGCACGGCCGGGAGCGCGGCTGCGCGTAGAAGTGCAGCTGTCGTCTCGGACGAGAAAGTACCTCCGAGTGGGTCTGGATACGGAACTTCTGCTGCTGCTGCTGTTCCGGATAAAAATTGCTGCTGAGATGATCCTTGCGGTTGCGGTGCAAACCCCGTAGTTGACCCTGCTGCTGCGGCCCCCTCGGCGAAAGAACTAGTCATAGTACCTGGCGTTTGCTGATTTGGAAATCGTACAGCCTGCGACGACGACATGTTGGCGGGGCCACTAGTTGTACGAGCCAGTGTAGTCGCTTGTTCACCAGTAGCCATCTGCGGATACATAGAATTTCCGTTGCCAACTTGCTGGAGATGCAGGTCCTTGAACATGGGCAATTTTTGGAGTTCCAGAAACGGCCGCTCGAACTTCTTTTTGCGGTCCATGTCCCGGAGCTGGAGGTATTTGTCGATGTTGTCGTCAAAGATGTACTGATAGGACACCAACACCTTCTTCTTCCTCTTGCCGCTGTCGTTCGCCTCCAGATTATCATAGTCGTCGACGAGCGTCGACCCCTCTTTCAGCGTTACCACTCGCATCACGCGCCGCTTCTTCGGGAATGAATCGCCCTCCTGGCCGGGGAAGGAATCCTCCTGGCTCCTGGGCGAAGAATTCATCTCTTCTGACGAAGTAGAGGACGCGGACGATGTGGAGGAGCGGTTCGTGCGATCGCCGGGTTTGCTCCTTTCCTTCGACAACTCCTCTTCCAAAAACTCGGGGAGGGCATCGGTGTTCTCTTTTTCTGCATTCATCATACCCACATCCTCTGACGGGTCGTGAAGTTGTCGGTCAACTGAGTCGACGTGGGTACCCGTACCAGTAGTCGCGCCGCCGACCAGCAAATTTTTCACTTCTGCTGTTTCTGCCCCGGCGAGCTTCATGCGCTTCGCATCCTCCACCCCGTCGAAGGACTTTTGCATCTTGTCGCGCAAAGCGGCGAGCTCCTGCTTCTCGCTCTCGTCGTCGTGAAGGTCAGCAGGTTGATGCGGTTGCAATAAAATCTGTTTATTTTTATCTTCTCCTGGCAACAGCATATTGCCCTCGGTTCTTCCTGGTTCCGCCAGCATATCGACATCATCATCGCCATCTTGAAACCCAAGAACTCCGCCTCTCGTGCTGTTCTGTCCCGAGGAGGATACGAGTCCCGTCGCGGTCACTGCCGCAGCGGTGGTGACGCCTAGGCCGCCCGCAGAAGTTGGGAACAACATATTGCCACCCGTAAAGACCTCGTCCAGTTCTTGTTCTCGCCGGCGCTGCAGTAATAATTCTTTTTCGCGTCGTTTTCTTTTCTTTCGCTTCTTCCTCTCGCGCCGCCGCACTTCCTCCGGGTCTTCTTCCTGAAAGAAATCCTGCATAAAATCCTCGTGCAGTGCCGCTTCCTCGTCCGTAGACTCCTCCAACTCGGCGGCAGCACCGGTTGTACCGAACTCCTCCTGCAACTCCTGCGGAAGTGGGACAGAGACGGTCCTCGCGCTTACTTCCTCCACAGGAGCAGCGAAGTTGTTCAGAATGTCGGTATTATTTCTGCCGGTCTTTTTTGCAGTTGATGCTCTCGTCTGCTGTTCCCGTTCCGCTTCCTCGACCTTCCTCCGTAATCTGTTCAGGCTCCAGTACTTGTGATACCGCAATTGCGTCAAGATGCTATCAAAGTGAAAAATCTCCCCTCCACATATTGAAGCGGAAACTTCTGTTGCTCGATTTGTGTACACAAATCAGCCCTGTCTTGCAGTGAGGCACCACAGGCAAAGCCTCAGCCTGCGTAGGGGTGTTTTGTTGTAGGCGCTTAGCATAGCAGAGGCCTGCCATGTAGGTGCAACAGCATTACAAATCGTCTCCATTAAGCGGCGGATTTTTTGGATTTGCCTTCTTGCAAGAGAGACAGGATTTGTGGCCACAAATCAGCATCACAAATTTTTTAGATGTTGAAACATACCTCTTTAATATGGGGAGGGAGGATTTTTCTCCACAATAGATGCCGGTCCAGAACCACTGGTTGACGGACTCTTCGTACATCTGCCTCTTCTATGGATTGTAAAAATGTCTGGGTCTGGAAGGATGCAACTTCTGATGCTGTCTTCGGATTCTAGGAAAATCTGTGTTGCATGACTAGCAAGAGGATTCGATTTTGTGCTACACGGAGAGGGCATTTGTCATGCAGGATACGCATCAGAAAGCCCTCAAAAAATTTCTGATGCTAGGGCATGCATCACAGACATCAGGAGTCATGCAAAATGTGCATGACAAATGTCGAAATCTTCCAGACCCAGACATTTTTACACTTGATATCTTCTTCGTGATCGACAAATTCTTCCCCTCGAAGACCACCTCGTGGTACAGAAACATCGCCTCCTTCTGCAGTTTCGAAAAGTTTCGCAGTCGCGCGTAGATTTCCAGAATTTCGGAGTAGCTTTTGTTCTGGAACACCTGGACTTGCTTCCTCTCCTGGAAGTACTTGTACACGTTCCGCCGCTCTACCGTCGCCGCGCCCTCCGGTAGGAGCGCCAGAAGCAACGCGCGGTCGTCCTGCTGGCTGAGGGACGCCCGCTGATACTTCTCGATCGCCTGCGCTTTCGCGACGCCGGAGTTCTTCTGCAGTTCGGAGAAACTGCTTTCCGCGTTGATATGGGAAGAAAAAAGTGTTACAGTTACACATTGTGCTGCAGGCCAAGCAAGACAGACAAGCTCTGTCATGCCGGCATAGGAGCCTCGTTTCATAGGTGTTTTCCCGTAGGATTGTATGCATTACAAGTTTTCTCTCTCATGCAGAGAAATTTGTGTTGCTGAATTGAATTACAAATGTGTCACTGTAACACTTTTTTCGTGGGATAGTTGATCAGAAAGGTCCACTGGTCGGGCCGGTCTAGGATGATTCCGTAGTCGGTCGCCTGCGCCCACGGACAGGAGTTCAGTTTGTCCAACAAGTACCGCGCCGGCGGAACCAGGCGCCAAATGCTCTCCGGCTGCAGCTGATTCATCATTTCAGCGGGATCATGATGATCTCCTTGGTTTTGCATATTCGTCGAATAGAAATCCTCCAGCAATTCCATGCTCTGCAACGCCCGCAGCAGCTTCTGCTCGAAATTTTCCCCGCGCGCGGAGGCGGGCAGCAGAAAGGGAATCCGGAGCTCCTGGACGAGGTCGAAAATCCCGTCGATGCAGGCTTGCCAGCTGCAGTTCTGCTCGGCGTTGACGCCTTTTCGCTGCTCCAACTCCTCGAGCAACTGCGAAAAGTAGTCCGTCGACGTGATCATCGCCCCCAGCAACGGGCCCCCGCGCGCCCGCGCGGTCGCCGCGGAGGACGTGCCGCCACGGTAGTCGGGCCGCATGGTCAGGGCGAAGCTGACGGCCGCGAGGGGCTCCTTGGCACTGCCGAGGAAGTACAGACTATCTTCGCTGAACATGTTGGCGCAGAGGTTGTGCAGCTGTTCCTTGCTGTTCTCTTCGAGTTGCGAGACCTGGGGAATCACCTTCAACTCCTGCGCCTCGTGCAGCAAACGCAAAATGGCCTGCGCCACGCGCAACGCGCGACTCGCCTGGCTGACCTGGTGTTTCAGCAGACTGTCTGCCGCGATCGCTGCTGTGGCAGGTGTTGCATTTTTAATCAAACCACTATCGTCCTGTTCTGTAACTCCGTCAGGCTTGTAGTTGGGCCCCTTGTTCATGCGCCGGCGAGCAGCGTGTTGCGCAACCAGATTTCTCCTGCGGTTCTTTTTCGTGAAGCTGCTCCCGCCGGACACGCTGCTCGCCGTCGTGCCGATCTTCTTTTCCGTTACCGCGGTACGCAAGGACTGTGGTTTCAGCTCGGTGGGCCGGACAATGCTTGTCGCGTTCGAAACTAAGGAGGTTGTCGTAGTGGTGGTTCCATTATTCCCCCGCCCGGTTGCATGATCTTCCGCCGCAGCGATTTGCTGTTGCGTGGTTGCCACCGCGCTGCTCGCGGATCCCAGCAGCGGTTCCAGCGCAGTGTCGTGCTGCAGAAAGAGGCGGTCCAGCTTGTTCAAAAACAGTTGGGGCTCCACGCGCACGAGACAGAGCTTCCCCTGGTGCACCGCGGTGCCCGCAAAGGAAGACTTGAAACACCAGGCGGACCGGGCGGCCTCCTCGCTGAAAAACCGCTGGGCGTCTGGGTTGTCGGAGAGGAGGAAACGCTTCTTCGGCGTCAGCACCTCGAAGGAAACCGTCTGCAACAGGTCAATCGCCTCCAGCTCCTCCACCTCGCCCGTGTCGAAGAGCACGCGGATGCAGGGGCGGACGGTCGGGGTGATTCTGGTGGTTGATGTTGTCGCGGCGGGTGCGGAGGAACTAGGAGCGCTAGTTGTAGTCCCATGAGGCCCTGCCGCGCTAGTACCCTTTTTGGCTGTTGTTCCTGTTGCACTGCTAGTACCTGCTTCGGCGCCGCTATTAACCGCAGCTGCGCCGCTAGATGCTGCCACGACCGGCGCAATTGTAGTTCCGGCATGATCTGTCGCGGGTAATTGCGCGGGGGGCAGTAGAGACGAGGATGACGTCGCGCCAGCTGCAGCACTCGCGCTCCCCGCCGCAGCTGTACCAGTAGCGTTTGGTATTTTCCGCACCAAGACCTTGCAGATCACGCCCGATCGAAACGACTGCGGACACCGCACGGGCGTGCCCACAAACTCGGGCCACACTTGCTCCTCCGGGGTAGGGGCGGATACAGCGGGCATCGCTTCCTGAGGGTCGAAGGACGAAGCGGCTGGTCCTGCCTGTCCACCTGCACCTTCTGCCGCGACGACTCGCGGAAGCAGAAAGAGCTTCCGGTGGTAACGCGCCAAGTTCTCGATCTGTACCTTAATCCCGTAAAGCGCACGCGCATCCAGAGTGTCGTCCTCGTGCAGCGGATCGGACTGAGGCCGTTTGCTACTTCCTGCATTGTTTTGCCCGGTGCTTGCTTTCTCATTCAGTAGCTGCTTCCGACCCGCACTGCTGCTCGCCCCGGTATTTGATATTCCGCGTGTGCCGCTGTCAACACCGGGCCGCGCATCGTCCTGTTTCTGATCCGATTTGCGCGCCCGTTCTGCGTTTGAGGATGTGGTCTTTGGCAGATATTTTTCCTTGAACAGAGGTTTGAAGTGCGAGCGATAAACAACTGCACTGCTGCTTGTCTTCGCGATTTTCTTTTTTGCAAACCCCGCGTCTGGGTCCCCGTCTCCGCTCACTGTTTTCTTTATCGGCGACCTGGAGGAAGATGCTTTGCTTCTTCCGATAGAAACACCCGAAACTACACTGCCCCCTGCCGCATTCGATGTGGCGTCGACAACACCTGCTGCTGAAGCTGCAGTAGAACCGAGAGCCACCGTTTTCTGGTACTCTGTGGCCGGCCGTGGCTGTTTGCGGATCAAGAGGAAATCGGTGTACAAATCTTCGCTGCTAGTCGTCGGCATCTCCAAGACGGGCGCTTGACTCACGGTTGTGCGCAAAAGTTTTACAGTTCTGTTCTTCTGCATTCGGACACATTTCCCACCGAACAGCTTCGGGATTGCGGTGTTCGGAGTCAAGACCTCGACGGTCGGGTCCAGCTTTGACGCGGAAGTTTTATGCCGGCTGCTGGCACCACTCGACGCATTGTGTTGCTGGTCTGCCATGATCTCGCGCACCGAGTATTCCATCCCCCGCACTGGCATCACCATCGGGGTCGCAGACAAGTGTTCAACCAGAGTCGTGGCAGGAATCGCCTTAACATTTCCTTTCCGAGAAGCCTGCTTGCTGTGGGCCGACTTGCCATCAGCGTCCTCTCTTGCAGATATTGACTTCATAAAATTCTCTTTCCGCTTGTCGTCGATCCCGCCGGAAAAGGTCGAGGATGACCTGCGCGGTTTCGCGAGCGTGAGCTCGTTGCTGATCGTCGAAGCGGTGGTGGATGGGGTGTCGCCGTCTGGTGCCCCCGCACCTCCACGCGAGGCCGCCGCGGTTCCAAAACTGTTGAAATCGTCCTCCGCTTCTTGGGTATCTTCACTTCCCCGCTTCCTCTTGCCGGACGAATTATGCAAGTACTCCGTCTTGCCCCGGTCTCTGGTGGAGGTTCTTGTGCGAGCGGAACCGTAGTCGTTTTTACCATCACGGGTTGATAAAATTTCATCTCGTACCTCACGGCGCTCGTCCTGCGGGTTTGAAGACGACACGACGAGGGCGGGGTCTGCCTGTGCCGCGATCGAAAACAGTATCTGCACCTTCCCCAGATATCCTATGTCCTTGTTGAACTTTCGCTTTTCTAGCGTGGGCTGCAAAAAGTGGGGAAACGTACCGCGCGACAGGCGCGCGTGCGGGTGGTGCAGGCCGATGGGGTGAATCGTGTGGAACGTCCCGGCGCTGAGCCCAGTGCTGGTGGTGGGGCAGGAGACGATCTCGGCCACGGGGTGGCGGAGCGGTCCGCCCAGAACCCGACTTTTCCACAGCCGCTGGTCGCATGCATGCTGCTCCAGCCGACACATCACCTCCCACGAGGCTTCGGGGTGCCCGGGAGGTCCGTACACGTCGTGACACCCCAGGGCGCGCTGCGGACGGAACTGCAGAATGTTCTGCTTCTTCTCCAAATGCGTAACGATATGGTCACGCTGATTGTTCACAGGTCGAACTGCAGGAGCTCCTTCTCCGGTACTACTACTGCTGACCGCAGACGCACTAAAAGCACCAGCAGCAGCGGCCGCTACGTCGCATTCCCGAACACCGCAGCCCGCATTCCGGGGTCCAAATAAGGCTCGCCTTTCGTGATTCTTAACGGAATTGTCAAACAACACCGGACTGTCGTACTGCGGCCTGGTCACTGACTGGTTTGGATCGGTGGCGAAGTGCTGCGGATCCAGAAAAAAACTCCTGCTCGAAGAGGAACTCGTGGTGCCTGTAACAATGCCCGCCGCGCTTGCCGCACGTGTTTTTACACCAGAGGTGCTCGCTCGGGCGTCAAAACTGGTTTTCCTCTGTTTGAACGGCGCGCGGCGGTAATTCCTCAAGTCCAACAGCTCTTCTGACGCAATGCCGTAGCGGTTCGCAAGAATCGCCCGTTCTTGGGCAGCGGTGAAGGGAGGGACGGTCGGATTTTGGATATTTTTCGCCGAAGCTCTTGCTCCGGGTGCGAAAGCATCCGTGCCGTCGTTGGACAGCAAATAATCCCGGACTTCGGCGACCAGGTTATCGTCAGCGAAAAAGTTGCTCCAGGGAAGCATCTCGGGTCTTTTCAGTGGCGGGCGTCGAAGACCGTGCTGTTGCAGAGACTGTCGTTGCAGCGACAGAATCTGTTGCAAAGACTTGTTGTCCGGGCTCGTTCTGTTTGGTACCCCAAGTGGCATTTGAGTTGTTTCTGAAGCTGGCAGCCCGCCACTTTCCGGAGCGCGACTTTGTGCTTCCAGATTCCCCCCTCGGGGACCTCCGCCAATATTCCGTAAAAGTTTTTGCTCTGAAAAAGAACTACGACCCGCAGTAGCACTGTCCCGGGGCTCGCCCCAGCAGGGGTTTACTTTGCTGCCCTGCTTCCGTCTCTTCAACTCCGCTAATGCTCTGCCCAGTCTGGTTCTTCTCCCGGCTTGCGGGAAGTAAACCCGATGGCTGGACGGAGCTAAGCGCGCAAAGGGCGCAAGGTTCTTTCTGCTCCTCAAAGTGCTCCTCAGGCGTTTTGCTAATACGTCGCTCACGTTCGCATTAGGAGCTCGTGGAGCATCTTGTTTACCCGTGCTGTCCCTCTCTTGTACAAGTGGTCCACTCAGCCTTCCCATGCGTACTGGTTTCTCTGGCGGTTTCTCAAATCTCGCATCCGTGCGCGGGGACCAGATCGGCGAGGTAACGATGGTTACGCCCATGTTGTTCTTCCGTCGGTACACAGACGGATCGACGTCGTCTTCTGCTGGTCTTGACGCGCCATCTCCTGCAGGGCCTTTATTCATATGATCTCCTTGTTCGACGTCGTCCCCTCCGCTGTCATCTTCACTCAGATCATCGGAATCGAAGACAAAATCCTCTGGCAGCTGCTCGCCGACGACATTTTGGTCGTCTTCATCGTCTTGTTCTACAAGCGGTATGTGCTGGAAACCCTCCGAATCTTCGTACTCTTCTTCGTCTAAAAGAATGTCGGAATCGAGATCGAGACCGTCGGACTTGAAAAACCGCAAATTATTAGGATTCCGTCCTCCTTTTGCGCCGTGCAAATTGTTCGCAGCCTCCTCCTCGTCCTCGCCCGAACCAGCGGCCGCCGACCCTCCGTTCTCTCCCTCTTCGTCCCCCGACGAGGGAGCCCAGTGAAGGTCTTCGGGCTCGGCACCTCTCGGCTCCTGCTCTGCGGGGATTCCCATGAGGCTGTCCTGGTCCGAGGTTGATGTGCTCTCGGCTTGTAATTCTAGTTCGTCTTCCTCGTCCTCTTCCTCGTCCTCTGCGGAAGACCCCGACGCGGAAGATCGGCCGGAAGGGGGGGAGGAGCCAAGTTCCTCTTCCTCTCCCGGAGCCGCTCGCTCTTCGGATAAGAATTTTTTGAAAAAATTCTCATCATCGGTTTCGTCTATGTACTCGAAGCTGCAGCTCAGCACGCCGGAGTCCTCCTCCTCGAGCGGAGGGCTCATACTTGTTTCACGTGCCGCGGCCATACTCTAAGATCAAGGACTCACACATCGCGCTGTACCAATCAGAGTTATTTGTGAACCTACTTACTGCATCAATCCGTGGCTCTCATTTCTAAGTAGGTGGCTCTTTGGCGGGAAAACTTCTACGGCAGCCTCGACTAACCACTTTACTTGATTCTTGCCGCTGGTATTATTTCAACGAAGTACTTATGATTAGTTTAAGAGAGTTTGACAACAATAAATAGGCAATAAGAAGGTGATGCGCAGCGACTACACACCAATCGTTTACTGGTTAACGCGCTGTCAGATCCACAGCACAGAGAAGAGATCTAAGAAGCTATGGATCCACAAAGAAACATTTTCGGATCCCATTTTGGACTGAGAGTCCGTGGGAGGACGGAGGAGCTTGGGCAGCACTTCTTCTTGCATAAAGATCAAAAAAAAATGTCGGACACATCATGCACAACAGTCAGAGACAAAGAAATTGCAACCTCACACCATACTTCCGGAACTCAGATGCAGCAAAGCGAATGGTGGCGCCTGTGGAACAGACTCGGTCTGCTTTGGAGAACTTTTCCAGCCCGTGGAAACGCCGCCTGCACTACCCCAATCCCTCTTGCCATGAGGTGGCGAGGATGCGGATGGCCCTTCTCTGCGAAAAAGAAAGCCGCTGCTTTTACTTCGTTCAAATGGTACAGCTTCCTGATGCTTATTCCAATTTTCTTGTTGTCCTCGTACTAATATGACTTGTTTTTTCTTGATGTGCTTGCTGATGTTGATCTTCTAGATCGCCAATTCAATGTTGTATGTTGTGCGAGCCGCTTCGGGGGTGGACCTGTCAAGTCGCCCTGGCGCCAGCAACCTCTTCCCTAAATTTCGTCGCTGTGCCCCCGTCCGGCGTCGTAGCCGGATTCTGCAGCCGGTATGACCTGGTCCGGTTTTATCTCCCCCGGACTGTGCTTCTTCAGCCACTCTAGGAGTGCGTCGGTGGTGCGGGGCCCGTTGTATTCGATCGAACTGAAGCCGGATTGTCCCGCTTTGAAAAACAGCATCGTTGGATATCTGGGTTTATGTGTTACAAGGGTAGAGCTTGACTTTTTCTCTCTGCATGTTCTGTGATGGAAAAAGATAAATCAATCTATGCCGCACTTCATAGATTGTCATTGCGTTTGCTCGACGTCCTCGTGACCCTTAGTCCTCAACCAGCTTCTTAAACAAGCACAACAAATCGCTGCCAATAATTCTTGTTTCGCATCAATATCTAATTCGTCAATACCCCATGACCGGAATATCTGGTGTTTCATTCGCCGTGCCGTCAATCTTCGCAATCGTGACCACCTGCTCATTTCCCCGTAACCGCGTGGCCAGGTCCCGCCAGACCGGCTGCAGCCGCTTGCTGTGCCCGCACCAGGGCGCGTAGATGTTCAAAAATATATCCGTTTTTCGGTTCGCGATGCCGTCGTGCAGCGTCGACCCGACGAAGACCTCGACCGGGTCGTATTCGTCCTTGTAGGCCGGGTCCGGCGCGGGCTCGGATTTCAAATACGGTCGCGCGGTTTTTTGCTCGAACGACTCCAGCAACCCCCTGAGATTGTCCACGGTCGGCGCCACTTCCCCGTCGTTGTTCCCGCCTAATTTGTACTTCAGCACCGCGGAGGCCCGGGACCGCGCCTCGCGGTTCCGCGTCATCAGCCGCAGCACAGGGAAGTCCTTGACAGCGGAGAGGTCCAGCATCTCGAACAAAAACTTGTACGCCGGGTCGTCGCCGCTCTTCAGCGCTTTCGAGCATAACACCCGGCCCTTCATCTCCTTTGCGAACTTCCGTACGGTCTCCTCCACCTCCGCTAGTTTCGCCATCTGCGCAGACTGCGCCCCGGTTCCGTCGTCCGAAGTAGACCCGCTGTCCTCCTCGTTGTGGATCAGCATCAGGAGCGGGAGTTCCGCGGAGCTGGCGCTTTCCAACACCTCGTTCATCGTGTTGACGTTGAAGTCCGTTATCAGCGACTGACGGTACTTGTGCACGAACTCGATCAGCTCGACCACGTTGATGTGCGAGGAGTGGTCGGCCGGGAAGGTGTAAACCTGCTCGTCAAATGGCGTGAACATGGTCACGGAGGGGATTTTCAGCTCCAACGGGGCCTCCCCCTGCGGGTTGTATTCCAGACAACAGGAATACTGCAGCCCCTGGTCCTATTGTGAGGAAAAATGCCCCAACCCCAAAACTTGGGAGCATTTGCATTGCAAATCTTTCCAATGGAAGCACTCGCCCTGTTCCTTTTATCAGCATCACAGATTTTCCATCGTGAGTAGCCAAAATTTGCATTGCGAAAGATCCCAGAAAGCGCGACGCTTGTCATGCAAGCGATGCTGCATACGACTAGACCCTGCATCAGAAAGATTCATAGTCCTTTCATGCAAGACACAAAGTTTTCATTTGGAAACTTCGCATCACAAATTGTTGCAACTTTTGGGGTGGGGGCATTTTTCACTGTAATAGATCCCACCCGCTGTTTTGGTCCGTTCGCTTCGCCGTCACGTGCGTTTTGTTACTGGTCACTTCGAAACTGTCGTTCCATTCCGGCCGCTGCAGGTTCTTCGGCCCGCGACACCGCATGTTCTCCTTGTTCGGCGTTTCCACCGCTTTTGTATTTTCCTTGCTGGCCCCAAAATTCACCACCTCGCACTTCAAGTGGTGGTGCTCGCGGAGGTAGTTCGCGATCTCCCTGGAGACCCCGCTTTTCCGGCTCTCCGCGAACAGTACGTTCTCGAAGTGCTTACTGGCTTCCTGAAACGTCTGCACGTTGTGCCGGTTGTCGGTCTGCTGTTGGGGGGAGAGCGTGGAGTCGGAAGCGGTGGTGGCCGCTGGATTGTCGCTTGAGGTCGGGGCGTCAACGGGGGTGTCGTCTTCGAAAAGACCAACAACGAAGAGGGGGTTTTGAAAATGGAAATTCCGGAACTCTTCTAAAGAATGCACCTCGTGGCCGGTTGAAAGGTGCTTGGAGAGCTGAGATTTTTTTTCGGTTTGGGTAGAAAGTAGACGAAGCTTCTAGTATAGAAGACACGTACTGACTCAAGAATGTAGAACTTGAACTTCTGGAACTGTCATGTATGCACAGCCCTCAAAATCCGCGTCATAGTACCCAGCTCGTGATTGTTTCCATGGTTGTCTGCCACCCTTTTGGTTCGTATTCGAACATGTCAACTTTATTCTCGTCCTCCACGATCAGCCGGACTACTGGATACCCTGGGTACCCTTGCAACTTATACTTCTTCATGGCCTCCATTTCTTGATTCGTTAAATCCACCCGCACGACCGGGACTTTCCTCTCCATTTTGTGCGCCACCTGGTCCCAGATCGGCTGCAGTGCCTGGGAGTAGACGCAGACCGGACTGAAAAACAGCACCGCGACCATATGCTTCGACTTTAGGAGCGCATTCCAGGGCTCGCTGTTCAACGTTAATTCCGGCGTGTAAAAGTTCGACACCTGGCGCATGTGTGGTGGCGTGCGGAACAGGTCGAAAATACCGCCGAGATAGGGGGCGCCGTGGCCTGAAGAGGACGGGAAGCGAATGACCTGGATCTGGGCGAGGGTGGTGGTTGGAAGCAGATGGAGGGGAAGGAACAAGAAAAGGAAAAATGTCAGTGAAGCGACACATTTCCAACAACGCACAAGGCCTCGTATCCTGGATCTATTATTCTTGTGAGCAAACGAGTATGGCAACCATATCGAAGGAGGCACCAGTTGTGTCCAGATTCTCGTCCAAAACCAGGCGACGAGCACGCTAGCACTGCTCTGGTCGCGACTTGACCCCGGCCGAGGTTCCCCGACAGAATAAACGCGCACCCGTCCTCTTCGTTTCTGATCCTCCCGCCCATCTACGGCGATCCAATTTTGCATTCCTCGTCGCTGTAAAATTGACTTCGTGCGACACGGTCTGCCACTCAATCCGAAGAGGTGATGCGCGACCGCCCAAGGCCTTCGCTTTTTGGCCGTTCCATCACATATGCTAGCACGGGCCTCGGTTCCGCGTTCTCCCAAGCCGCTGCTTCGCGACGAAGACGACGAAGCGCAGCGCCGAGGGACTGAATCGGAGTACTGCATCCGGAATGTGTGAGGCGACATCAGATCTTCACACAACTGCTTGTCATTGCGCTTCGTCCTCCATAACGCTCGCCTTCTGGTTCCCTGTCCCACAAAAACCGGCGCAGCCTGGTCTTCTCTACAAACTTATCATCACAAAGCAGCACGTAAAAATGTCCTTCGAAGACGAGGCATGAAGATTTAGTAAGAAGTTGTAGAGTGAAACTTTCAGAAAAGCCATCCGCGTTGCCGTCGCAAAACTTGAAAACAAATGGAACATTTAAATTTATGTGATGAAACAAGTACATATAGATGCAAGGAACGCGTCTAACGACCTTAACATTGAACCTCTAACTTTTCAGATTGAAATGCTTCGCTTGCCATAAATGCTCAGAAACGCGATCAGTAGAACTATACGCATCCGAAATAATCCTGTACGCGGGAACTGTGTTGATCTTGCGTACCAAAACGTTGCTTGTCACAGTGTTCCAAGAACCGTGCAAACAGCAATCAAAAGATTTGCAAAAAACACTCAGCACATCGCTGAAGTATCAAAAAATCATCTCACTACGGAATCTGAACACTGCTGAAAAAAGAAGTAGTGCAGCCAAACTACTCGGCGCGCCGTTCGAGATAATACCGCTGTTGCTGCCATATATTTCACCCACGACAATTATGTGCACGCTTTCTGGGATGTGCTTGATGAAGCTGAAGGCAGGCTTGCTTTTTTCGCTGGTTGGAAAATTTGTCATAGTTACAGTTTCTTGATGCGGGATACAAGGCAAAACACTACTTGCTATTTTGATTTGTCGATACAGGGAAGTTGTGATACAAAAACGCATTCCTACCGAAACATAAAGAACAGAATACAACCGTCAGACTTCTTCAACTCATTCACGTTTTCATTATACAGTGCCTGCACGACAGCCGAAGTCAATCATACAATCTTTTCAACTTGCCGCTCCTATCTTCGTTAGGGTTTGATTAATTATACAGGTCAATCTGGGCGAAAGACTATCCATGTACACTGGGTTTCAGTTTTTCAGATCTGAAGACACTGATTTTCGATACATACATCAGGTTGTTACTTCTCATCAATTCAAAGAAGCAAACAAAAGCTCAGTGCTCCAGGTCGATCTTTCATCCGGAACTGGCAGACCATCGGCGCTGTTCTACGCAGGCGTCGACGCGTCGCCCATCAACTGCGGACTCAAACCGCTACTCGCGTTGGTATCTCGTCCACTGCCGGAATTTTTCTGCTTTTTCGAATCGCCGCCGGCTTCATTGCCCCACACTCCCCCGGAAGCACTATCTTGTTGCGATGAAGCTGCACGTTTTTCCCCTTCCTCTTCCGTATCCTCATCAACGTATTTAGCGTGTCCCGCAGGAGGGGCATCAACTGCTGCTCCGATGTTGAAACCAGACACGGTCTTCGAAGCAACTTCCACCATGGAACTCGAAACAGCAGCTCGGTCATCTAGTATCGAGTTTTTTTACATCCTCATCCTTTCTCCAACTTGTTTGGAATTCAAACACATGCCGAGCGACATCATACCGATCATGTACCATTTACGATGGTGTTTGCTGCTTGCAGTGCTGACTGGAAATTTTGAATACCTTCAATTGCCGCGAAACTCCGTCTCGGAAAATTCGTTTTAGATTTAGTGTCGGCGACGGGATCAGCAGCACTTGTCGTAGGCTCTTGTGCTCCTTCCAACTGCACTGCACTTCGGGTTGTTTCTTCTCCAACTGTTGGGGTAGCAAGACTCGGCTGCACCGAGGCCGCAGCACGTGCTGCTGCTGTTTCAAGTTTAATCATGTGATTTTTTCCTACATATCAAATAAACCTTTACAGATACATTCATAGTCACTATGAAAGTCTGTCTCAAATCTATGTCCGGTATTCCTGCCGGAGAAAGATAAGCAAAAGCTAAAATGAAGCACTACACCGTACATATAATCATCATGGTGTAAATCAGCAAAGTTTCTACCGCTTTGTTGGCTCACGAAATTCTCAAGGGCGGCATTGTCCTCCGCGGTAATCTTCTTTCCGGCCTCAGAAGAGTTTCCAATTGCAAACACGCTCTTCAAGGCAGTTTCGATGGCAGCTCCACCGTCAGGTGTCATTTTTTCCGCAGCCTGCACGAGAAGATCCCTCCGCGCGTCTTCTGCGAGAAGCGGATGCTCTGCTTCCGGTGTCTTCTGCGTCTCCAGCCAAACCAGGTAGTATCGGAAAACAAGAGCTCGGGGAAAATTTCCAAAGTCGTCATTGCGACCCTTCGCTTCATCAGCTTTAGCAGCCAGCTCTGTCAAAAAGGTTTCCCACGGTTCAAGAGAATCAGCGCCGGCGCTTTGCAGTCTTTGCCTCTGAGCTCTTTCTTCCGCGTCCAGGAAACGTTTCGGACGGAGACGCTCTTCTACGCGTTGCGCCCCGCCGCCCGGGTAGACCAAAATGGACGTCGGGGTGCGCCCCCCTCGTTGCGAGGCAGCCTGGACCACCAGGGCTTCTCGGGCTTTTTGGGTTGCAAGCAACTGCGCAGCACGCTGCCGCGTAGATTGATCAGGAGTCCCACCGAAAAGAGGACGAGGAGTCCCACCGAGAAGAGCAGAATTAGCACCCAAATTATTAGGACCAAACATTTGCAAGGTACTCTCATCCTGCACGTCCCGCTCGCTGTTCGCTACTTTGATTTTACTGCGACTTTGCGCAGTGTCGTCTCCTGCTTGACGACTCGTTGCACCCACCAACTTGCCCGACTGCTTGTCAACGATAGGTCGCAGCCCGTTTTGTTGTGTATGTGCATCCTCACTACCGCTGCCTTGGTCGTACGAACGCAAAGTTGTGGAGACGTCCCTTGGGGATTTTTCTCCCCGGTCCGCCACGGCCGCTATGCATGTCGAAAGTAAGTTGAGTCACAAAATCCATCGTAATGCATGTTCGCGCAAATAAATGTTAAAAAGAATCTATCTTTATCAGGGAAAAGCCGCAATGCTGTACTATCTTCATCCTGATGGACGCTGTTGAGAAGCGCCCTGCATTATGCTAGCGTCCGCCGCCTGCGCGAGGTGCGTACGCGTAGCAAAGTTGACGGCGCTTCTTTTCTTTAACTGCCCCAGCAAAGAAGTTCTGATGGCATCCCCTGATGGTGCGCTTTCCGGTCATTTCCGCTGGGGGTTGTGCTTTGTGATGGTTTGTCTATCTTTTTCCTCTCCTTTCCCTCGCGCCGGCTCGTCGCCGGGGCGGCGGACGGGGGCCGACCGCCCGTTCTAGAAAGATAAGAACTAGGTTTAGACAGTCTGTCTACTTTCGGTTCTCGTCGTATCTCGGATAAGCATAAGAACATGCTGTAGTTGAAATAACTTTCATTCTTTGCAGCGTACACTTACCGATTCGACTCAACTCAACAAGTCACAAGGCTTCCCGAGGATAGAACCCGCTTCACGATCCGGCGCCGCTCCCGTTCGCGCTCTCGACGTCGTCGACATGTTACCGTCCCCGCCAATACTCGTCGCTGTACTAGATGCTTTCTCCACGCTCTTTTCGGTTTCCCCATGCGAAGAAGCTTCGACGGTAGTAGATGGAGCACGTTTGTCCGTGCTCGTTTGGGCCGCCGCTAATTCCGTCACGATTGCGTCCCTGTCCTTCTCGACCAAATCCTTCTTCGTCGTCTTCCCAGCCGGCCTTACGTCGTCCCTGCCAGCGACCGTGGCAGCGTCACTGGTTTCCAGTTTCATCCCCGTGTTTGTCGACGACGATGAACCGTCCTCCTTGCCACTTTTTTTCTCGTCCGCAAGATTCTTCATCTCGCCGATGTGCACGCGTGCCACATCATCTGGCTTCTTCGACGAGGACTCCACCGCACCGACTTGTAAGAAATCCGCCGGTAAGGATGTGCCGGCGACCCGGCCATCAACAGCCTTGTCCGTCACGGGAGGACCTTCATGCGCAGGAGCTCCTGTTTTATTTTGGTATGGTATCTGGCTTGCGCCCTTTGGGCGCAAATGCGACTACCGATGCATGACACCAAAATTTTCTGCAAGACCATTCAGAGACGACCACGTGACACACCAGCTACGTCAGCCTCGTCAACACCAACGACCGATACCTGCACTCATGTCGCCACCAACAGTCTCCGCCGGCGCCAACCAGTCATAGATACCGTACGCAAGTTGGAAGAGCAGCCCGTTGCTTCCCGAGGCCACGCCCCTCTTCTTGCCACCAGATGTAATTCCAGCAGTAGACGCAGGTCCTTCATCGCCGCTACCCACGGTGTACAGCACATCCTCTTCCACACCCCGTTCGGTCCGCAGCAACCGCCCGCTTTTCTTCCTTTGGTCTTGCACTACTGCGAATGCGCCAATCCCGGAAAAGTACACGACACTGATCAGATCAGATCAGAGGTGTCACGCACGCACGCAAGGGGATTGGCGTACCGGAACTTTAAGAGTGCAGCCGGTTTTTTCATGAACTAGAGCTCGACCACGCTTACTGTACTAGTAGAGGCGGCTAACAGTAATGCTTGTACCCCTCCCGCAATACATGAGCTGCCGTGAGGAGCTGTAAGGAGTGGGGCGAACTCGGGGCTGTAAGAGCTCCGGCGAGTGCTTTCATGAGCTAGACTTGACCACGCGTACTGCTATAGTAGAGGCGGCTACGCAGCGAACGCCGTCACGCAAGCTGGGCTCAACGCAGCAGTCAGGCAATCCTAACCACCACGTCGGCCGTAAAACAGATTTGCGTTTGTCAGAAGAGCATCTTGATCAGGCGACGAGCATCTTGATCAGGCGCAACTGCATGCGCAGCGAGCGGGTCTCGGAATTTTCCTCCTTTTTCTTCATCCCCGGACAGCTGCAAGGCTTGCTGGTGTTGCTCGGGGGCCGCGATGAAAATCCTCGCGGAGAGCGAGCCGCGGTCTCAGTATCTGCGCGGACCATGCTTCTCTGTCGTACAGCCTCGGTACAGGTGAAAGTCGAAATCTTGTGACCACGAGTGCTGAAGCCCTTTTTCCTGAAGATCAGGAATCAGAAACCTCTTTTCTACGTTTTTTGTTTCGCAGATGGCTTCGAAGATATTCGAACAGAGCACAACGAAAGCACGTTGCAATTTTTTGGCGAAAAATGGCGACGGAGGAAAAACTAAAAAACAGTAACTCATTCGAGACTCTCAGTGTATGTGCTCTACGATTTCGGCTCTCGCATTGGCACAACGCTCGACATCTCAATATCTGATCCCGGCTCTCAGGCGAGTCATCATATCGGTGTAGTTTCGAATCTTTACCGGGTTTGCGTTTGACGCCACTGCGATAAAGGTAACACATTTGAGGCAAAAACCATCCACCGCGGACAATCGGAGCGTTTTTGGTAGTCTGATTTTTTATCGCCTTCATACGTTTGTTACACCCTGGACAGAACTGACCTTTTTCAAAGCCATCGTATTCAGGTTCTGCGCAACAGACCAGTTAAGAACTTTTTGGAGGTATTCTGCGCAGTCGAAACCAGCTCTGCATGTGCCAGTTCCGACTGACTGCGTCGAAGAACGAACAGTAGTATCACCTGTCTTCACCTTGCAGCGGTTGTTTCTGCTGCACCAGGCGCAAGGACCAGGTCTTCCCAGACACATTCCGCCTGCCCTGCACAACGGCACACCACGCCCACCTGCCCGACGTTATCAAGTGGGGCACAACCGGCCCATACTGGTGCACGACGGCTTCCTTGGAATGGAATCCTAGTCGACAACACCGTGCGTCACTTTCCTTATCGACCGTGGCATCGTCCAGACTAGAGCTGGCTGCTCCTCAGCTCTCGTTCTTCCTCGTGTCGAGTGGCTAGTACCCCCTCCCCAGACTCATCAGGTGATTTACGAGTTCCTGGCGGTCTTGGGGAGAGAGACTTTCCGCGAGTTTTTTCATCACATCCACGGAAACCATGGCGCTGGAATAGACAAACGTGTGTAGGTACACGTGGCAGAAGAGACCTGATGTGGAGATTGGGCATGATAACTCGAGTCCAAAACGTGGTGGCAAGCGACGTAAAAACTCATCATGTACCTGCAAGAAAGCTACACTAAAATTCATCATGCAGCAAACCATTGCAACACACGTACTTTATTAATATTAAAGCAATTTCTCTATACCCATCACGATCTGGCAGTCAAACCGGTCGGTCAATCCTCCGTGTCCCGGGATCAGATCTCCGAAATCCTTTATTCGGAACGCCCGCTTGAACCCGGACGCGAAAAACCCGCCAAAAGGCGCGACCAGGGAGGCAAAAAGGGCCATCACCGTGGCGTGCACCGAGAGCATCGACATGCTGAACGAGTAGGCTTCCGGGTCCGCGGTGAGGTACTGCACTCCCGGTATTCGGAAGACCACGGTCTCGAAGAACTGCGTCGTCACCTCCTCGCTACAGTGCAGGTTGCTGATCCCCATGAACGGGAGCCCCACCAGGTCCGGCTGCGGACAGAGGAAGAAATCCATTTTGGACAAAATGTTGACCGCAAACACCGCCCAAATGCAGGTGAACACGCTGCCGCCGAAGAAACCCTCCACGGTTTTTTTTGGGGAGAGAGCAATGAGTGGGGTTTTCCCGAAGCGGATCCCGACTATGTATGCGAAAACGTCGTTAGTAATGACCAGCGTTGTGGAGAGCAGAAACCAGACGATGCCACTGTAGATGTTTGACACGTGGGCGCAGCTCTGCATCACGATCAGCAAAATCGTGAGCATGGCCCACCCGAGCTGGTGAAATTGGTACTTGAGCGTGAATTTCCGGAGGGAAAGCACGAAAAAAATCAGCCCGCCCAAAAACCCCAGGTAGACCGTGAAAGTGTAGTACCTGAGAATCGTTGGTAAAATGCATAACTGCAATTTCGTTTCTGTACCAGTCGAGAGGCAGGCTCGGTGTTGCAGGAAAAAATTAAAATGCTAGTTGGAATACATCGGCCCAACCTTGAACGTGAAAAAGGGGTCCTGGTAAGTCGGCAAATCTTCTAGAAAATAACAAGCGGAACTAGCACTATTCTATACCTGACGAAAAGCAGGTAGGGTATCTGGCCGCCGATTTCCTTGATTTTTATTTCCAGCTCGTGTGATGGGAGTATGCAGTGGAAGAATTCGTTTCAGCAACTCGGTCGTATCAATCACCATCGCCAAGGTCTCTAATCTTTTTCCTAGTACTTGGATAGTTCGCGCATCTTAAGCTGAGCATGATACGACCGCGAGACTGCTGCAACTACAAACGAATCCTTTCATAAGCGGTAGAAGTCTTTTGATCGCGTAGAACTCCGCCAGGACGAAAAAGTACCATCGCATCGTCAGGAACCATGGTATCTGTTGTACGGAGGTTCAATTTCTTCTTGCAATCATATACATTTTCTTTATGCTTATGCGAAACAAACCCGGACAATTCGTGCCCAGTAAGGCAAAGTAAATTTACATTGTGCTACTTCTACTACACAAGAAACGCTTTCCTCTCTTCTACTACAACATACAGCCTGTCATTCAAAACGCTTTCCGATGATCTTCCTCCTAGCATTTCGTACCTTATTGTCCTTTTCCTTGTTCCGCTTCAGCCCGATGACCTCGTGAAACATGCCCATGGTCAAAGCGATGACCAGAAAGGCCAAGTACAAGTGCCCCATGGCGATGACGACGGCGAACATGGAAACCATGACGCAACTCCAGAACACCCGCTCCTTGACACTTCTCTTCTTCGCCTCAGACCAGGGCGCGTTGGCCTCCAGCACCACAGGTAATTTCGATTCCTGGTTTCGCTGCGTGGCGGTCTTCTTCACGCGGAGCCGGGCCCCGTCGCTCGGGGCCGCGGCTTGGTCCTCGCCGCTGGTGCGCTTGCGGTTGTCCCACTCGCTGTACTCCGTCTCGCTGGAGTCCGCGATCGCCCCGTCCTTCTTAGGCGTGTCATCGTCGCTTTTCTTGTTCTTCATCTTGCGCTAGTTACTCCTCTGACTGCTGGGCGATGTGTTGATGACCTCGCGACGTTCTTCTTGTTGGAGCGAGGGCTTTTTAGGTGTCCTCTGTCTTCTCCCTAAGAACATGAGCGGAGATGAAGACCCTTCTCCTCCTGCAATTAGAATGTTGTTGCGGGTCGTGAAACAACAGTGTCGCAAACGAACTTTCCTGTTCCAAAGCCAGAAGTCTCGACCGTTTTGACGCGGGCGGGTGAATTGATTTTGTCGTGTCGAGGACTCGGGCGTGGGGGGACATTTGGGTAATCTATGAAAATGTGTGGGTTCGAGGTGTGGTGTGGAAAGAACTAAGGGAAAAATTACAGCTTCAGAAGGGAAAATGTGTGTGTTGTGGGTTGTAGCTTGTTATCGAAACTTATGATTACAACATGAATCTTCAATATGGAGAATGACTAAAAATGTGTAGTTCTATCTGCTGAAGTTCCTCGCTCTAGCGGAATATCTATGCGTTGTGAATTGCTCGAGGTATAATTTTTCTATTCATGGGGGGAATCAAAATTATTGAGAGTGAATGGGTCAGGGTCGTGGTGGACTGTGTCGAAGAAGTTCGTTGTATCAATTGTTCATACCAGAACAAAGACGACGTTCCTACTGCTGGGATACTGAGATCTGAGATGAAAGAAGGCCTTTTGCTGTCAGCCAGACTGCTCGTGACAGAACTAGTCCTGCTCGTCGTGGTTGAATGTCAATTATTCGACTTTCCTTGATGAGAATCAGATCTTCAATGCAGACGAACTGTTCGAACAAGCTTTTCTCTGCGGCAGAAAAAAAACACCGAACACGACCACGCTTGTCCGCGGTCGTGCGGATTTTGCAGCTATCAGTCTCAGTTGAGATTTCTACAGGAGTGAGTTCTGTACATTTCTTCCGTGACAAAAATCGTATTGAGTAGCTCACTTCGCCTGGTGTTGAACCAGGCAGCATTGTCTGACAGGAGGAAAAGGTCGCGTTGTCCCATTCGAATTTGCAGATGACAAAAAACTTTTCTGTGCAAGAGCAACTAGAACCATCTAGTAACCTATACTGTGGTGGAATACTTATGGCTAGGCAAACGAAAAACCAGCACGACAAGAAGTTTCTTTGTTGTGATGACCACAAAACAGTTCAATTTCCTTCCGTCCGTAGTTGTCCCGCATGAAGATGCGCCGAAACGTGTACACCTCTGTTTTTCATTATTCAGGACAGCTCTTTTGTTCAGAAGACCATTTATCCACTGCGCCCCAAGCGTAATCACGCATGAGTAGACCCTATGCAGCGACGAACGCCGGCAAGTCAGTAAAACTACTCTAAAGAAATGGAAAAAAGTAAAAGAACGGAAAATGATATTGCACCCAATCGTTGATGACGAGGTAACCAATCGATTCAGCCACTTCCTCGTCTTGTCGACAATGCATTCAGATGAAACAAACTAGTATCGCAATAATTATCGCAATGCCCCCCATAAAAAAGCTGACCACTACGAAGCACAACAGACTGCACTTCGCCTTCGGGCTGTCTATCCTTCTAGTGAATACGGCTACACATGATCGCAATGCTTCCGGTTGACGAGGCACATGCAACGCACCATTGTTCCACAGCATCGTCGACCTTCCCAAGTAGCTCTACTTGACGTTGAAAACGCAAGAAAGATCATGAGGAGGCTGTTGATTCATACTAACAGTAACTCCCCGAGAATGGCACTTTCATGATTGAAACAGTTCCCCAAACTACTTTATTTCCAGTTGTGATCATTTGTAATTTTTGAATGCAAGTTGAAAATTGCCTAAAACGGCTTGCTAATCTATGTCGAAATAGTAGAAGAGGAGGGTAAAATACTGAAAAAGAGCAGTGACTTATGCACAAGGAATGCGCTGCAACGTCTCGATTTTTCGCAGATGACTGCTACAATTTTTATTTTTCGTCTGATGTCTAGCCGCGCAATTCTACAATATGCAAAGCTCTACTGGAGGACGAGAATCTATTTTCATGGGCAAGTTCACAAAGTGAACTGATTGTACGAAATTGTCTGCATCCAGTCAGTCGATAGAAAACGCGAACAAACTGTGGTCTCAAGTTCTTCAGCCATCAGTACAAAACTCCAGAAGTACATTGATAGGAGTAGGCACAACAGTTGCAGGCGAAAGAGTTCAAGATCATCATACAAATTGCAATGGTAATTCCTTCTAGCACTATTTATTTTCACATTTGATAGATACAAGTGCTGTTTCTGACACAGCGTGTGTGATAGTGACAACTACCTTGGTACAAAAGCAAAATCTTAGTACAAAAGCGAAGCACGTGCACTTTTTTTCTGTCTTTCGCACTCAAGCTCTCTCAAGTAGGATTAGATAGTTGGTAGTTCTTCTACAACACCTCGCTGCTTCGCCGCAAGGAATGTGTTGATCAGAGATGAAACCGGATCTGCTCGTCGGCAACAAACAGGACGAGCCTGCAGAACTCCCTGCGATTATTCCGCCTGCTGGAAACAAAAAAGCCACAGTCCGAAGTCAACAAATGACAACTTGTCACGCCCGGAGCCCTCTGCCGCGTAGCGCTGCTGCGCTAAAAGCGGCGGTGGCATGCGTTCGTGCGCCATCCTCCCGCGACTGTCGTTTGTCACGAAGGTCACCGACCGAAAAGTCGAATGACCTCGGGGGCAACAAGGAGGAACCATTTCCGCTTACTTCCGTCGTCGTTGGCGCAACGGGGTTGGAGGATCTCGCCCCAAGACGAGCTCCATCATTCATTTTCCGGTTACTTTCATCTTTGTCGGTGGTCCTGGCCCCAGTTGGATCTACGTTCAGTGGTGGTGGTGCTGCTGCTGCTGCGGTGGCGTTTGATGCGACGTTGGTGTCGCTTCGATTTGAGGTTCCAGCAAGACCGGCCTCTTTTCGGCGGCTACTTGCTCTCCTCCTTATCTTCCGGGTAAAAATACCAACGCAAGTGATGTTGTCTGTCGACCGCTGCTCGATGGCTCGCCGCATCACCGCCTCGACCGGATTCGTGGTGGCTGTTGATAATTATCAATGTGCTGTCTTAGAGGACGACGACGTCAAAACTTACTTTTTTCTGTCTCGCAAGAATTCATTCGCCAGCTGTGACATCACGTAGACATGATCAATGCACGACCATTTTTGTTGAGAAGCTACAAGAAAAACCCTTACCCCCGCTCGCTGCAGCCTCTTCCTGCGACCTGGCTTTGGTGCGCTGTAGCTCCTCACACACCTCCACGTTGTCCAGTACACCGAACACACCGTCACTGGCGACCAGGATGTCCGGCGACACCTTCTGGTCGTGGTTTCCCTGCTCGGACAGAGCTTCCGGTCTCGTTACTCTGATGTGGTCCGGAATCGCGGAAAACAGACCGGTCTCCTTGCCCCAGCGGTCCCCAAAGCACCTCATCAACTCCAGCGAACCCGGAGCGCCGGAGAGCGTCACGCGCGTGTTTCCGGAGAGAAAGCGGGCGCCGGCTGGATTGTTTTTGGGAAAGAAAAAATTCTACTAATCATCATCTTCACAAACGGATAAACCAACGAGAATACGCAGCTTGGAGAATCTGAATCACGCACACCTAACAAACGTAGATGTCACTTTCACGACATGCTGGAAAAACTACACTAGTAGCAGACAATACTTTTTGTGGACAGCGACATGCGTTCCTGGAAGCTGAGGTTCCGCACGGAGTGGTCATCCGTCAATGGACGGGAGCCAAACAAAGCGTTGCTCTCTTACCTGGCCCCAAAACTTGGAACGCCAGGTAAGAGAGTGCCCTGGTGTTTGGGCCAACTTTTTTTGGGCCAACGGGGCCTTTTTTCCTTTCAAGCGCCACGCTATGCTCTTACCTGGCGCCAAAACTTGGCAGGCCAGGTAAAAGAGTGCCGTGGTGTTTGGGCCAACTTTTTTTGGGCCGACGCGGTCTTTTTCCTTCCAAGCGCCATGCTATGCTCTTACCGGGCCTCAAAGTCTGGAGGCCCAGGTAAGAGCACAGCGCGGCCTTGTGCTTCAAGGGTGTCTCTTTCATCTGGCCACCTCCGCTCTTCAGGCCAGGACATTTTCGCATCCCAAACACCACGCTGCTCTCTTACCTGGCCCCAAAACCCGGCAACCCAGGTAAGAGAGTGCCGTGGTGTTTGGACGAATTTTTTTTGGGCCGATGCGGTCTTTTTTCCAAGCGCCACGCTATGCTCTTACCGGGCCTCAGAGCCTAGAGGCCCCGGTAAGAGCACAGCGTGCTGCTTGTGCTTCAAGATCACCCTCCTTATCTGGCCACCTTCCCGGGCCAAGACGTTTTCGCATCACAAGCACCGCGCTGCTCTCTTAGTTACCTGGCCCCAAAACCTGACAGCCCAGGTAAGAGAGTGCCGTGGTGTTTGGGCCAACTTTCGCGGGCCGGAGCAATCTCTTTTCCAGGCGCCGCGCTATGCTCGTAGCTTGGCGGCCAATCTATTTTTGATCTATTCCGCCCAAATATCTAGTCGAAGAAATTCACTACCAAGAATTAGTAACACACGATTATACTTTTTGTGGACAGTGACATGCGTTCCTGGAATATCCAAGAAAAAAACTGTGTTAGTGTGACTATCTGTGGCTGACAGCATCACAAATTTGCTCTACATGACTTCATGCGTGGCTTGTAAGGGAAAAAACACATAAAAAGAGGGCGCCATGGTTGTCTGGCATGACAGGTGTAACTCTGTTGCATCTTCTGCATTACAAAGTTACACTTACACAGTTTTTTTCTTGCATATGGAAGCTGAGGTTCCGCACGGAGTGGTCATCCGTCAACGGACGGGAGCCAAACAATATCAAATGTAAAAATGTCTGGGTCTGGAAACTTGTGATGCTGGGTGGCGTCTCATGATGAGGCTCCAAATGCTGGCCCAGCATGACAAGTTTCTGAGCTCCTCGGTGTTGCCTATTCCGCGCGACAAACTGCGCTTCTGCATCACAGAAAAACGGAGCTCTTGGGTAACGTGCATGACAGATTTAAGAGTCATGCCAGACAAGCATGACAAACATGAATTCTTCCAGATCCAGACCCAGACATTTTTACAGTTGATAAACAAAACTCGACAGTCCCCAAGGTGCCAGCACTCGACGATCTGAATATTGTTTTTTTCTTCATGTTGCGTAACAGTCAATTTTGATCGTCATGCGGTTTACATCTATCGTTGAGCGAGTTGAAGTGTAGAGAAACTACGTATTTCAGTTGGTCACCCTAACCCTTGCCGTTCAGGGTCTACATCCAACGTGCAGATATGATGGTACTACGGAAAACATGACTTGAATCATTCTGCGATATTGGCCTCAAGAACAAAATAGAAGCACCAACCTCCGGATTCACGTGCACCACGGCGATGGCGGCGCCGCTGCAGTAGCTCCGGCTGTCCTCCGCTAAATACGCCTCCGTCGCCTCAAACGCCCGAAACATGTCCCCGTCGCAACTGCGCAAAAACTCTGGCACCTTGTTCTGGAGCTCCGCGGCGACCCAGCCGCCCTCCGGGCCGTGGCCGTCGATCACGCCGAAGTAGTGCTCTTCGCCGTCCTGGAAGATAAAAAAAGCGTCCTGCTGTTCGGCCCGCTTGTTCTTGGAAATTCCGATCTTCGCCTTGTGCCCGTAGTCGTAGAGGTCGATAAGTACGGCATCGTCCTCCGGTTCATCAGAACCCCCGGCAAGAGCTTCGTCGTTGTCCTCGTCGGGGTTGTTTGAAACTTTATTTTCCCCGGTGGAGGAGCTGAAGCCATCAGTACCTGCTGCTCCCGACCGGTCAGGAGGCAGAGGATGGTTGCTGCAGAATTCCCCCTCTGTTTGTTTCTTGAGGGCTGCATCCTCCGAGGTGTTGCTCGTCCCCTGGATCCACCTACTGGGGTGGCAGATCCCCTGGTGGTCGTACTGGTGGTAGCAAGTTAAGTGCGAGCGCTTCGCCCACTGCGCTAGTAAATTAGGCGGTTGCATCAAACTCGTAGAAACCATGGGCTGCGGTGTCTGTTCTACTTCAGAAGTTCCTGTGATTCCCGGCTCGGTGTCCAAGTTTGGTGCGGCTAAAGACGTAGAAGAGGAACTCGGGAAGTAGTTCTGCTTGTCTATCACCGGTGGTGGCGCACCGCCCGTATGGATTGCAAAAATGTCTGGGTCTGGAAGAATGCAAGTTTGTCATGCTTGTCTGGCATGACTCGAGAATCTGTGTTGCATAGGCACGAAAAAGTCCTCTTATCTGTCATGCAAAAACGCAGTTTGCCATGCGGAATACGTAAGACATGGCAGCCAAAAAATTTGTCATGCATAGCTGCTTGTTGCAGTGCGTCTATCATTCATTTTTAGCATTACAAGTTTCCAGACCCAGACATTTTTACATTTGATAGCCCGTGCGGGTGTGCAGCTTGTAGAACGGCGGTGTGTTCATTTTCAAGGCTGGATGACGGAAGAAATTAACTCTTGTTGGTCGGGAACCTTATTTCCTTGTCTCTGGGATAAGAACAAGCAGTTCTTCTGGTCGTGCTCGCGCAAAGTGCAGCTATGGGAGGTGACCGGTAAAGTGGTAGACGCGTTGCTGCATTGTTCCCAGCAGCCGCTAAGCCCACTTGCTTCTCCGTTTGAGAAATCGTGACACGGCAGAAAAAAGCAATACGTGGGTGAAGAGGTAGTGGAGATACTCCAAGAACGAAACAACAAGTGTTTTCAACTGACACTCACACTTGTCCTACATGATTTTTTTGTCAGAAGGCGATTTCGTGAAGCCTGATCCACCAAGTGAAGAAACGAAAGGCATAAGCGGCGAAACTGATGAAGTGATGAAGCGCAAGTGCTGTGCGCACAACTCTTGGCGCACCATGCGACAATTCGGTTGGCGAAGTATAGTTTCGTCCTTTTTTCGAACCACTTGCATCCGGAAGCACGCAACGATCTCTCTCCCGTCTCTCTTGTCATGTATATTTTTTGTTCGCACCGAGAAGCAACTGCATGAACTAGGTTTTCCGCAGGCTGAGAAATCGAACAACGTCGAATCAGCAACGAATTCGAGAGAGTTTTTTGAGTCGAAACACGAGAAGAAACCAGCACGACGAAAAAATCCATCGTCCATTCCTCATCTCTTCTGGGCGCGTATCGGCAAACAAGCATAAACGAAACACAGAGGACGCCGGTGCGAATCTGCTACTGCTTTACAAGAGCCTCATTATTGTAAAATGCGACATCGACTGACGATAACGTTCTTGCGGTTTAGAAAAATCGCGCACTTTGTCGCGGCACAGTGATCGGTCTTAACGTTGCGCACATCCAGTGCTGGCTGATAGTATGAAAAAATATTGTCTCGGATCAGATTGATAATTCTACTTCCCCTACTTATCGTGCAAAAACCGCAGCTCCCCAAAAATCTACCTTGATGCGGACTCCTTCACATTCACCCGACCAGAATCGCCAGCAGCACTGGCGGGACGGTTAGAAAGAGGAAATTCTCGTCCACCTTTGCCAGCACCGCTCGGGCGCTGTCGACAATATTGCTGAGTGATCCATCTTCACTGTCGGCCCCCGCACCCTGCTTACCCTCCTTTCCCCCGCCTTTCAGGACGAAGCCCTTGAGCATTTGTTTGGGTTTCTGCACGAGGAACTCCCGCACGGTCGAGAGAAAATTTTCCAGACCCTGGAGCGGCTTTTTCTTCTTCCTCTTCGTATCCGCGTCCTCAGCCAACTTCCACTTTTGCGACTTGGCCAGCGGTGCCAGCGTCGTCGCGTCCACGGTGTCCAGCCATTTTCCGGCGTACTCGCGGGTCCACCACTGAGAAGTAGGGTTGATGGAAGACTTTAGTTCTCCTCCGTCGCTATTGTTTTTCACACGAGGACCTTTCCCCGTTTTCCCGCTCCCCTGCTGCTTCGGGTGCCAGGGCGGGTTTTCGTAGCGCGAAAAGTCGTAGAAGTACCGCTGCACGCGAACCGCTTTGATTTCCGCCGTGCGCCAGTCCACATCCGTGCTCGTATCCAGCTCGAGGAGTTCGCGCACGTCCGTGGTCGGCGAGTAGAGCGGGGGTGCAGAAGTTTCTGATCCTTCTTCACCAGAACCCGCCACCCCTGTCGTTCCAGCGGCAGGCTGCACCTTCTCCGTGATCAGCAGCCACAGCATCCTCACAAGCCACGACTGCCCGGCATACTGGTCCGCCAGCGCGGCAAACCAGAGCTGCCAGTCGAACCGCGGCTGGTAGGGCGCCGTGCGCACCGGCATTTTATTCAAAAAAGTGGGTGCGTACCGAAAGGGAATCTCGTGCCACTTCTCCCTGCTCGTCGTAATATCCGCTGATGTTTTTGTTTTTCGCCCCGTAGATTTCAGCTGCGCCTCGAAAATCAGCACCGGGACCTTCGGCACCGGGGTGTAACTCAGCCCCGCGTACCCGGATTGGAGAGAAAACGCCTCCTCTGTGGGTGGATTTTTCGCTGGTGCGACGGAAAGTTCTACACTCGTACTGTTCATCTTCGTAGAATTCGAATCATCTCCTGCCGTCACCATTCCCAGCAAACCGCTCACCTTCGGCACCTTCTTCGCCGATCGGTCGTGACTGCCGACGCCGGTCATGCGGCGGAACAGGCCGTAGCTGTTAGATAAACTTGAGTACTGGTCGTGCTTGAAGAGCTCGGAGTACACGTGCGTCATGACTTCCTTCTGCAGCAAAAAATTGGTCGGGCCCAGGTGCGCCCAGGGGATCATGCCGAGGTTGAGCGCGACGAAGGCAGCCGCTAGGCGGACCAGTGCGATGGGGAGAAAGAGGAAAATCCGCTTCGTCTTCGACAGAATCGTCGGCGGCGAAGCGGCCCCGCCCTGGTTCTGTCGCTGCATGGACGTCCACGTCGAGCTAGGCGAGCCGTCCGGAGCGGTGCTGAAGTGGCTCTTGTACGATGAGTTCGAAGTAGTAAGCATTCCAACCGCGGACGAGTGCGGCGTGCCGTCCTCGATCGCAAGGCTCGGGGGTTCTTTGGATTTCTTTCGGGCGCTGTGCCCTTTTCCGCTCCACAGGTCGAAGCACGTGACGTCATGGTCCGCGGTAACCGCGAAGAGGTACCGGAGGGCGGAAATGAAGAACGCGATTTGCACCGCGACCAACCCGTACTGCGTGTACCAGTGCAGGTACTGCCGGACGCCGCCGTCGGTAATGGTGGACTTGATAGTGAAAAAATCGCCGTGGAAAATTTTCCAAAAATCTAAGCCTTCCAACGCACGACCGAAAGCGAACAAATAAGTGCCTGGGTGTTCTTCATATTCACCGCTGAAAACGACAGCAGCCGAGGAAAGAACGGCATCCTTCATCAGTTCGAACCGCGCGAGCACAACCGCAAGCGTTTCCGCGCTGAAGAGGCTTTGCACAAGAGCAACACCAGCACCAAAGCTGGTCGGCAACAACTGCTGGATTTTCCCCTCGCCGGGAAGCTGCACCATCTTCGCTGCCACGAAGTCAGATAAATCCTCTGTAACACCGAAGTCCGTGCCCTGGAGGATGAGGAACAGCGAGATCAGCACGAGGAGCGGCAGTTGGCACGCGAACAGGAGGAAAACTTGCTTCCTCGTTTTCTGGAAACACGACAAAGAGGAGGATTTTTTCAGCTTCAGATGACTGCTCATGGCGGACGAGTTTTTGATGTCCTTCGATTTATTTGCTGGTGTTGTTGCGTTTTTTTGTACTTCATTCCCACTTATCGAAGAACCAGTGTCGAGGTCCAAAGCCGCTTCATCAAGTAAGTCGATTTTTCTCGACGAAGATTTCGTCGGCGTCGCCAACCGACTCGCTTTCATGGCCGCTTTACTCTTCTCCGCACCCGCTCCTGCTTTGCTCTTGCTAGTCGATTTATAATTAGTCGTCATTTCTATCGCGCCTTTGTCACGACCAACACCTGTGCTCCCACTACTTTTGCTCCCGCCGCCGTAACTTGTGAGTGATGCAATTCCACTGGACGCGTCTCCAGTCAAGTCACTCCCCGAAGATGCGGTCGATCCGCTGCCGAGGCAGGGCCAGAGGAGAATTGCGCTTAACACGTTAAACCAGTTGTAGTTCCCCGTGAGGAAGATCCCGATCTGCAATACCGCGTGGAGCATGGCGACGTAGTCCCGCAGGTAGGGCACGTAAATCAGGAGGATCCCCGGCGCCAGCTGGATGGAGAACATGAACGCGACGCCCAGTCGGTTCACAAAGGGGTGGACCTGGTGCGCAAACCAGGCCATCTCCGTGGGCAGGCACTGGGACACGTAGTGGTACTCCAGGGCGGTCAGATCCTTCCAGGTTTGGCAGTTGGAAGACTGCTTCACTACGCCGGTCATGAACATTAGCTTCACGAAAAGCGCGCGGAGGAGCCAATCGACGCAGTTGTGGAAATAGACCGAAGAGGACAAGTTGTATATCCTGAGTAAAAACGTACCCACACCAGAGTCAGGATGGGGATTTTGCAACACAAACCTAGGAGTTTTGTAAGTCACGCATGACAAGTTGCACTATGCAGTGTAGTGCAGGTTAGCAAGTGCAGCCGCATCACAGATTCATCTGCTCATCCTGTTCACAGCATCACAAATTCCAAAACACGATTGGAAATGGCTCTCATGGGGATGCGCGTTGCAAGTCTTCCTGTCTTTGCAAATCTGCATTACAACTCTGGCGTGGGTACGTTTTTACTCAGGATATTGTACAGGTTGGCCAAGAAACCCACTTCGAGCAACAGAATGTCCCACTGGAAGGAGAGAAACGTCTGACCTGATAGGAAATTCATGGTTAGTTTTTGATGATGACAGTCCTGTACAGCAGCTCTGCGTCTCGTCGTGTCTCGTCCTTGTGAGTATGTAGGGAAAGCTTCAAGGAAGCAAGTAGTTGTAGGTCAGCAACGCGATACAGATTGACTCTCTATAGACACAAAAATTCTTCACCAACATCTATACCTACAGAGTACAGCGCGAGATAGCACTGCCAACAGGCAAACGTGGTTCCGCAGCGCAGGAGCCAAGTTCTCGGAAAGAGCCACAGCAGCAGCGATAGCACCATACCCAACAGACTGACCGCCTCCAGCACGGTGTGATCGGTGCTTGTGCTCGATGTACTTGTTCCTGCGCCAAAAATAGCGTACAGTGCGCTGCTCAGGTAGGGCAAGGGCGCATAGGGCGACTGTGCGCCGCCGCCTGCTTTTTTCATGTCCGCCACCGGCATGAGACCATTTAAGCCGTAGAGCGCCCGGACCTGTAAATAGTACCCCGCGAACGCCCAGAAGTACACCAGCCCCAGGTAGGAGAGAAAGCGGTCGAGGTTTGTGACGGTTTTGCCGTTCATGCCGAGCAACCAGGTCGGGAGAAACCGACCGAGGAGTCGTGTGAAAAACGTCATCTTATTGTCCAATTTTTTCTCCTGTACAGCTGAATAAATCAATAGCGTGGGTGAGGATATAATAGTGTTTTTTCTTCTGGGGACTGGCACTGGGTCCTCTTAAACGCCGCCTACATTCTTCGCAAAAGTTATTTGTCGCGACGAAGATCTGGTGCGCAGCATCTGCTGCTGCCGCGTTAAGTATGTGTAGTTCCAGCGGTGCTGTCCCAACTTTACACCAAACTATGCAACAGCAGTACCAGACTATGCTTCATTAGCTACAGCGGCTAGCTGTAGCTCCTGCGATGTGGTCCTGTTGAACACTGTAATGTACGTCGGAAGCGCTTTTTCCATGTCTGCTGAAGCACGAAACGAAGCAACACCTGTCATGTCACATCTTTTGATTTTCATTTTGTTTCTAGTTCTTACAAAAGTTCTGAGTCTGCCGCGTCAAAATTTACACAGAGCGTTGCGTGCCGGTGAAACTCAGCAGCATCAGGCGAGACAATAATTGTTCTGAGAATTACAAATTCCGTGAGGGCAGTGCTCCTGCGAAACAATTTTTACAAAGGGGAAACAACGGACCTCGGGCCAGTACTCAGCCCACACTTGGAAAAGTGCGTCCATTCTGTCAATTTCGGAGTTAGAGCTACGTTTTTTACAGTTGCAAAGTTCGATCGTCGAGCGCCGAATCAATAGCATTGGTTTATCTACTGAATTGGTACATTTCGGTATCAAGGTGTATCTATTGTTACGTCGACCAAGACATTGTACTCGTATGAAATACATTGAGCTGGTGCAAAAGTTCTGGGTGTAAAGACCGAACGTAAATCTATTGCCACCCTTACCTTCCTCCTCTGGCGGCCAAGGAGAATAATTGCTATTTTTAATTGATGTTTAGACGTTAAGCAGCTTAAGGATGATGATGATGGAAAGATACAAGATTAATTTCGAATTCGACAGTCAACGCCCATTTTTAATTTAGCTCGATATTGTAGACAGCGACGAAGGTTCCGTGAGTTCTTTTTGCGTCTCAAAAGTTTCCGCAAGACGTAGGCTCGGATCCTCCATTGTGCAAGGGTTGTAGTCCTTATTTCCGGAGGTTTCCGTTCCCCATGATCCACGTGATTCGGATGTCCATCTGCTCCTTGTGATCGAGTCCCATGGGCACGATCTGGAACCGCAACCCGCCGTCTTGCATGCACTTGTTGGAAACCTTGTCATTTTGCAATTTGGATTGTGAAGACCAAAAAAAACCGCCTACGTCATGATGCTAAACGTCCTAGTACTTGTACAGTTTTACTTTCAGGAGATGAAGCAAAAAGTGCCTCTCTTACCTGTATTTCGTCCATGGTGAGGCTGACGCTGTTGGCCATGATTTGAAACTTGCAGCCGATGACTCCGTTGACCAACTTCATGTCCACCGTCAAGTCCAGGTCGAAATCCACTTTGGTTCCCGACCCGGTGAGAAAAACCGGCTTTTCCGGCTTCGCGGACACGCTCGTCATGCAGCGAAGTTCGTAAATCCCCAGGAAGTCGGACGCTTGCACCTGATAGCCGCAGAAGCAGTGCTCGTTGTAGACGACGCCGACGAAGCACGTGTGGTTGCTCAGCCACAATTGCGCTAACTTCTGCGACATTGCCTGTGATGAAAAGAGGTTTTTTTTTTGAGTAGTCGAGGAGAGAAGCAAGTAGGAGGAAATTTGTACTAGTAGGAGTCTTTGTTGCACAACGAGGATGCAACGGCGCATGACGCCCGACTACAAAAAAGCACGATCATGCCGTGCAGCAATACTAGGGCTACATCAAGACGTCTGCGAATTTTTCTACCACTCGTATTCTGTATTGACCCGGGTCGCGAATGGCGCACAGCTGTGTCATGGTTTCTCCCGCAACCACCGTGAAACCCAGCCCTGTCTGGCCGCCGAAAAAATGCCCGGTTTCTTGGTCTTTCTTCACCACCATAAACGCGTCTGATGTGTGAAGTTTTTCACTTTAGCACAACAGAAATTGCAATATGTATATGAAAAAATATGGTCGAAATATAGGATCGATACCATTTTTCACCCCTTCACACACGTTTCCGCATGACAAAAAACGCGAATTCCGTACCGAGGTCTTCGTCCTCTACTTCCACTTCGACGACCTGGTTACTCCGTGATCCACTGCAAATCCATCCGGGTCCTCTGGAAGATGATCGCAAGCCTTGCAGTGCGCAAATGCGATGTTGACTGCAACCTCTGCAATACATCTTGCGGCAGTAGTAGAGGTCATGGACAGAGCACACCCATGCTCAACTTCTTCGTCATGCTTTTCACTCTGCCTACTGCCGTCGAGTTACCGAATGCTCAAGTTAGCATCACAACTTTCCAAATGACACGGACAAAACATTTGAAATGCATATCTGCTCCACCGCGGCAAATGCCCCCGCCAAATCGTCCGCCACTGGTTCCGGTGCGTCGTCGTCCTGATCCCCCGTGGCGGCCGCGGTACCCTCTGCCACTGCGTCCTTCGGCCCGGATTCTTGCTCTGTTTGGAAGTAATGGGGAAACAAGACTTTGTTGTTTTAAGTTTTTTGTATATTTTCCAAAAATTACGGGGCTGCAGTTGAACTTCTTCTCAAAAATGACAATTTCAAATATCCTGTCGCGTCCACCAAGACGCAGAGGTCGGCATCTTTCATGATTGACACACTATCGAAAACAGCATGATCATGCCTTAGTTTAATTTAGACTTACGAAACCAAGCCTCGTAGTCGTATAGTACAACGTACTTTTCTTTTTCTTTTCCGTTTTGCCCCTTCTTGGCTTGGTGTTTCTCCTGGGCAATACCGCGAAGAGTTTCGCCAACTGGCCCGCCTTTATGGCGTCCTCCTTGTTGCTGAACGCGGACTCGTCCACTTTTTTCTCCTTTTTCGCCGTCGCGGTACTCTGCTCGAGCATGCCCAGGTTGGAAAGGAAAAACACCAGCGCCTCCACGTTCTCGGGCGTCTGGCGGTAGCAGCTATGGAAGTGTCAGAGTCGAAATTGACAAAATCGAAATGATTTGTCATGCATAAAATGGATTCCAGTTCGAACCCAGTTTCTAAGTTGCGCGTGACAAATTCTGGCGGTGCCTAAATCCAGTTTGCAATGCTGTTTAGGCAAAGAAGACTGATTCTCTCACGCTGCTTTAGCAGCTCGAGCTATAACCCCAAACAGGCTTACAATCGGCCTCACTTGCCTGCTCTGCAACACACGTATTGCGCGTCATACATTTTACGCATCACAAATTTTTCGATTTTGTCAATCTCGATCCTGACAGTTCCATAGCAGCAGCAGATTTCGTAAATCTCCTCCGGGTCCTTGTCCCGGTTGGCGTTCTATGCAAGAAAAAAACTGTGTAAGTGTAACTTTGTAATGCAGAAGATGCAACAGAGTTACGCCTGTCATGCCAGACAACCATAGCGCCCTCTTTTCGCGTGTGTTTTCCCCTTCAAGCCACGCATGACAGGTTTACTCAGTCACGTAGAGCAAATTTGTGATGCTGTCAGCCACAGATAGTTACACTAACACAGTTTTTTGTCTTGGATACATTCCACCTTTCTATCAGCACGAGCAGCTCCGCTTCCGAGGTGATGGCCAAGTCGTCGTGGTCGAGAATGAGCTGGAGAAACGTGTAGGGCAAACTCGTCCAGCGGTCGTCCCAGGAAAGCAGCTGGAAGTTCATGCGCACGCAGCCCATGCCAACCAGCGTTTGCTTCATCAGATTGCGGAACAGCGGTTCCTATGGTAGGATTTAGGATTCGATTTTTTTTTGAGTACTTTTATCCACCTTTCCTCCTCGCAGAAGCGCCACAGGAGAGCTACGCGAGATTTTCAGTGTCGCGATGATAGAACTTCCATGCAAAATGATATTCCTTCGCATACAATGACGAACTTCGCATTTCAAAATGAAAAAAAAAACGAAGATTGGTTGCTCAAAAGATTATACCTCCACGGAGTATTGCCAGTAGTACTGTATTTTGTAGTACGCGTCGCAGAAAGCGGCGTCGCCACAGACCGCTCGACAGTGCGCGGGAAACCAGCGCATTAACCGGGCGAACAGTTGGTCTACGGCAAAACGGTTTGCGAGAAAGAGCATGTCGACCATCTGGTTCAAAAGTTTCTTCTTGGCCTCCTCCGTGTCCGGCTTCATCGACATAAATTCGATCTGGTCCAGGTATCTGTGACAAAAAATGTCCGACGAAGTATCAGTACCACGCACGGGCACGTTAGAACCGGATATATAAGATCAGCAAAAAGTTTCAGACCCGGTACAAAACTTGTATCTACGTTCTGTAAGTAGTTCTTGGATGGTCGTACCGGAAGCCACTTCGACGAAGATGATAATTCTCAACAAACTTAGTAACAGTAAAACAAAGTACACAAATCTGAGCAGTTCCACGGCCCGCTCGACGTCTTCGGACAGCTCGTATCGTTCTGCCAACCGCAGCGGGTCTTTCCTCTGGAACCCGCACCTGGTGCCACTCATGGTGTCGCACGTGGTCCAGCCGCCTTTGGTGACCACGTCGGTCCCCTCCGTGTACCGATCTTCGGCGAAAGACGCGAACTGGATCTGCTCCGCGATCCGTTTCAACCCTTTTCTCTTGAGCCAGTTCATGGTGTTCAAGGGTTGCTTCTCGATGTACAGGGGAAGGGGTTTCAGCTTCGTCCGCAACTGCGAGAGAAACCCGGGGACCCGACCCAGCGCCACTGTGTGGCAGCGCAGCAGGGGGCCGTCCTTCACCTGCAACCCGATGTCGCCCGAGCTGGTCTCCACAAAGATCTCGCCGAAGAGCTTCTCGACCCCGGTCGGGGGGTTTTTCGCCGGGGCCCCCTTGACGTTCGCCACGCCCGGGTCCTCATTCTCCTTGTTGTCATCGTTTTTGGCCTTTTTGTTCCCGTTCTTCTTCGACGGCTGGCTCTGCTGCAGCGCCGACGGAGCCATGGTGCACTAGCTGGAGCAGCTTTCTGTGGCGGTGGTGGTGGTGGTACAGATAAGTCGGCCGGCGTTGTGGTGCCAAGTCTGCTTTTCGCTTGCTTTTTGCCAAGTCAATGCCCCGGTTTGGTTTGGTTCGCTTTCAGAACAACTTCGACTGCAATCAGTGTCAGACGATCCGGGTGGTGCAATCAACCAACGCAACCAAGCGTAAGTCGCCAAAATCACAGACACGAGTCGTAGCCGAGCTTCTGCTTCTACCCGTGCGGGGTGGCACGACAGTAGAGTCAACACATTTTCGAATTCATCTTACAGGTGCAATACAATACTCTTTTCTGCCATGTCGCTGGAGAATAGGGAAATAAAGTTTGTTTTGACTCGCCAACCTCTGCTTCGTGCAGCGAAAAAAGAGAAGGAAAACGTAGCAGCAGGGTTACAGAAATTATTATGCCGCTCGAAAAGTTGGAAAAACCGCTTGTCTCGTGCTTCGCAAATTTGCGGCTGTCCACTTCTTCTTCTTCGCTCACTCGTCTCGCGAACCACTCCATGAGACCACTCACACTGTTGTCTTTTCAGATGACGCTCAATATCTTTGCGATTTGTACTACTTCCCTCTGGTCACTTATTCGCTCTCGCACCTCCGCTCTATACGTCGCTCTTACGAGCATTGATTCACTCCACCTCAGGAGAGAAAAGCTAAAGTGAGAGTGAGTTTCTATCTGGTACAACAACTCCGAAAAAATCGTGAACAACGCTGAAAAGTTACGAGCTTGCCGTGTATCAAGAGGCTGTCGAAAGCCGGGCAATGTTTCACCGTTACGTGGCGAAGTAGTTGGATGAGAAACGAATTTCATCGTGCTATCATTCAGTCGCAGTCAGTCTTTCCTACTATACTCCGGTTGCACAGACACAGCCCTTCTGTTTTGGTTTCTCGTTGCAAACGTTTAGTAATTCTCTTTCGTGACTTGAGCTGTACTTCTGCATGCAGCCCACCAGCGCCGTCAAACGGAGGCACAGAAGAACTCGTGTAGAAATCATATATATCCTCAGTTGTCTCTTTGTTTGTATCTTTTGTGCAGCAGCTGCTCTACTTATCTCGAAAGTCTCAGTCTCAATCAAATGCAAACATGTGTGCATGTGAGTTGCTCCAACCGCTGTCGCCGGTGCAGACATTGCTCCAACGGTTTTCTACAAGTGAAATTTCTTTGGTGTGTTGAAAATTGTGAAAACATGAAAAAAGTGAAAATCTTCTCAGTTTGCTATGCAATCCAAAATCCTGAATGACAACTCTTGCGGCGCGGACACGATGTTCAAGGAGATTAGGGGTATTCAGTATAATCGCTTGTTCGGAAAATAAATGTACTAGGGGGAGCTGAAATAATGGGAAAAAAATGCAGAAAAGGGGCTTTTATATCAATCGGACGCCATGTCTTACCGCCCCGCATTCCCTCCCAGGGGCAAAGCCAAAGGCGGCACGAGTACAACTAGGGTCGTAATCATAACAATGCAAAAATTCATCTGCTGCAGGTACTTCCTTGTTGTAACAAAAAAACAGCCAACCTGTGTCTATCGTTGAGCGCTGTCCTTTTGGTTTTTCGAGCTTTGCTTGACATGCCGGTTAAACTGTCGGTCTTGCTCGGAGCGTGCGGCGGTGAGTTCCCGTGCGAGTTGCGTGCCACTAACCCCACTGATCGTGGCCGCCGCGTTGGCTATTACACAGGCGCTCGCCCCTGGCGGCTGGTGCAGCGCGTTAGATTTCACGTTCAAATCGAACAAGGCAGCGGCGGAAGTGGTGGAAGAAGTGTTGTAGCTGCTACTGGCGGTTGTACCAGGGAACAAGACGCCGCGAGAGGATGAATCATTCCCCCTTGCGTCGTCCTCTTCGAAGTCATCGTTAGTAGGCAACGTCGCCTCTGGACCACGATGCTCGACGCTCTGTAGTTGTCCCACCAGCTGCCCGGGATGATCACTACTACCAACAAGAACATCGCACGGATCTTCTGAAGAAAGCGTCGCTATCGGGGGCAAAATCTTATCTACGGACGGTGGCGACATCAGCGCAGGTGGCGACCCATCTTTCGCCGGCCCGGCCCGCTTCGGCGGATTTATTCCGCTTCGCTGTTCATTCGCTTCTTGCTGTTCCTCTTGCGTAGCAGCAGAATGACTCATTAACTCAGTGTCAGTTCGGCTACTTGCAGCTCCACCGATATTAACTACCTGCTGCGACAAAGAGGATCCAGGAAGTTCTTGTCCTGCTCCTTGATAGAGTCGAGTGGTCTGCAGGTGGTTGATTTGCTCCGGTTCGGCGTGGCCAAACGAATTGCTTTCATCGGTGATGACCCCTCCTTGCTGGTGAAAAATGAACGCGCTTTGCTCCGTCAATCCCTTCAGAGTACTACTTGTCGACGTGTTCACCTCCAAGTTGTTCGGCGCGAATACGACCACGTCGTCACTGCCCGCACCAAATTGCGGAGTGGAGTCCGGTGTCATGTGTAAAACAAGCATCGCAATCGTATTTTAATAATGCAAAAGTCTACTTGCATGACAGAAATTTTTGCACACGTTCTTTCACTACGTAAAATTTTGTCATGCGTTCATTATAAATATACGAAGTCCGATCTTGTTTGTGCAATGCATATCCGGCGTCAGTAGTTCCGCCGAAGTGTTCGTAAATTTCCGGAGGTCCTGGGAATGCGTCGAGAACATGGGACTCAGCTGTTGGTGCGAGTCCGCGGCCGTCGCTGGGGGCTCCGATTGTTCCGCCGCGGAAAACCGGGCGTAGGTCGTCGCAGTTTCAAACTGCAGAGGTGGAGATAAGGAATGGGGGCCGTAATTTTGTTGTGGAAGAAGTTGAGCCGTGTAGTTCTGCGGATTGTGTTGGTGGAAGGACTGAACACCTGCCGCTCCGAAGCTCAGATGTTGACCTGGCTGGCTACTTTGCAACTCGCTTCTTGTGCTGGCCACATCTTCACCAACAGCAGTCCTCTGATCTCTAATCATATGCTGCTGCTCGTTTCCTCGGAAGAAGACCCGACTGCTGGGCGCAATTTGCTGGTCCTCGATTAGGATCCGATCCGAGTTAAGTACTACAGCCTCCCTGTCGTACGAAGGAACGCTGCTGCTGCTGCTCCGGTGGCTACCCTCGCGGATGGAAGAGTTGTTTTCCCGCTCAGAGACGATTGACACCCTTCTGGTCGTCCCGACGTTCCGAGAAGTTGAAGAGGGGTAAGAATGGTCTGCTTCGGGTTTAGTACCAATTATAGCCGCCGGGGCGGAGGTAGTGAGGTCGTGGGCGTTTTCTTGCCGGCCATCGCCTTGGCCACGGCTTTGCTTTTTCTGGGCTCGCCATACCGCCGTGAGTAACGTTAGGCCGCACGGTATGGCGGCCACTTGATAAACGTCGCAAAGTTTGGCAAATTATCGAAATTCCTTTCCGAAGGCCAGCCCCCATGCTATGGGGCCGATCCGGGTGCCACGGGGGGCGCCCAAAAAGCGAAGAAAAATCGGGCCCATAGCATGCGCATTGGCTTTGCGCGTCTGGGGCGCTTTTTCTTTTTCGCGTTTTATTTTTCACGCCGGCGCGTTTTGCAAACCTTCCCAGGCTCTGAAACCGGCGAAAAGGCGGCCGCTCTCGCGACCGCCCAAAATGCTCCGAAATCGCGGCCGTGCCATGCTGTTTCGCTGTTCTGATTTTTGGCGCGTTTTTTGCGCGCCCCTTTTTGGGACCCCCAAAGCGCCAGAAACTAAGGCGGTGGGCGCCTCAGAAGGGCGCCCCTTTTGCCGGCTCCCCTGCGTCGTTTTATCAAGTGCGAATCGATAGTTTTCAACCGGGCTTGTTTGACTTCAAAGCCCCGGCCGCTTGATAAATGGAAATCTTTTACGTCCAAAAACACGTCCGCCCGCCTGAAAACTTCCGGCCGTTTTGCTGTCTGGGTGTCAAAAAAACTCCCCGGTTAGAACCGTTCGGTGACCTCACTACATACTATTTCTCCTTCTGCAAAGAAGACTGTAGGCGTGATAGAGGAGGAGGTAAGCCAGGATCCACTGCTCCCAACTGACGTGCGCAAGAATCTCGTCTTGCAAGATCTCGGCGATCGTGCTTACTGTCTCCTTGGAGAAGAACACCTGCAGCGAGCTCGGCAAATTCCGGTGTACCAGTGCCAGTTTCTCCTCGAAGAACGGGAGAAAGCGTTCCAAGAAAGATGATAGCATTTTTCCGGAAATGGTGCCACTAGATGCCGCTGCTGTTGTAGACGCTGTTTTACTGCTAGTTCCACTTCCACCCTTCATCTTCGTCCCTGCTGCTGCGCCCTTGTTGTCCGTACCAGACGACGGAAACAACATAAACGTCTCGTCCCCGAGCACGAAAGCGAAAAGCGCGTTCACTTGCTGCAAAATTGTTTCCAGGCCCGAAGTGAGCAAGTGCACGACGTATTTCTTTGACTGCAAGAGGCGGGACGTTGAACTCGAGTCGTCTGAGCTCGTTGCTGACGCCGGGGAATCTCCAAGATGGTGTGCAGCTGCGGCCCCGGTCACCCCGCTTTTAGTTCCGTTCGAGGAAAAATTTGTCGCCGCGCCGGCGGGATTCAAACCTAACTTCGAAAACACGTCCTCCCCGTGCGCTGCGGCTTCCTTGATGGCAACTTCCAGAAGACAGAGCAGCGGATCGTCGAAGGTGTTGGTTCCTCGGTCTACTGGTGAAGACGCCGCGGAGGCGGCGCCGCCTGTGGTGGCGGTAGAGCTGATACCTGCGGACGGGGTAGGTTCTCATGATCCTATATAAAGTGCGTCGAATTCAAAAAAACCGTATGAAAATATCAACTCCGTGTAGTAGTCTGAAATCCTGAAAGGACTTTTTACCATCCGCTCCACTGGCTTGGTTTAGGACAATGCCGCCGGCTGCCGACACAACCGCGCCGGTCTGGTTCGCGAGCGTTTCGTTCTTGACGGCCGCGACACTGCTACTTCCGCCCGAGACACTCGCCGAAGCCCCTGCTGCAACAAGACCAGTGCTCTGTGGCGAGAAGCAGTGCTCGCGGCTGAGTGCGTTTTTCCGTTCGTTCGCGCCCGTGCCTCCTAACACCAGCCGGTGCACCCGTTCCACCCGTGTCTTGTAGTCTTTCGTGGCGCTTTCGACGTTGAGCAGCACCGAGGAGAGCAGCGCCAACAGTAGTTCAAAGTTGCGCATGCTCCCCACCAGATTCCGCGACAACTTGGACAGGTCCACGTGCTTCGCTTCCAGCAGGCGAATGTTTTCCAAAATGCGCATCAGGGCCGGCTTTTCGGTGCCCCCGGGCATGTTGACCGGCGTTAGCGCCTTCGCCGCCCTGGCACCCGCCCCGGTCAAGGAGTCCTCGCTGTACAGAAAATCGGTCGGAAGCCCCCGGCCGTCCGCCCCGGCGTGATGCGGTCCGCCGGCTTGGCCAATCAAGGAGGTGAGCAGCGTGTCCAGCTGCTGCATGTTGCTCGCGCTATTCGCGTAGTGTCCACCTGCCGAGCCGGGGTCGCTACCAGTGCCAACGCCCTCACCGCCACTACCTGCGCCGTCTGCACTGCCTCGCTTCGCGTTGGCATCGAAGAGCGTCACGATCTGCTTCAGCAGATTCGTGGCCTCCTTCGTCCCACCGATATTGGTCAGGGACTTGTCCCCCGCGCTTGTCATCCAGGGAAAATTTCCGTCCAGGTCATCAAACTGTAGGATCCGGGCGGACACCGAAGCAGCGCTCATGGGATGACTCGTTTCTATCGGTGGCGTGTAATCGCCCTCGTCCCCGACAAAATTTAGCGTCTGCGGCGGCGATTTCGTCGCGGCGGCCGTGCTGGTCGTACCACCAACCTCTCCCGCACCGGTCGCGGTTATGTTGGCTTGTCCAGCTGCGGCAGAGGACGATGGGGCGGCATTTCCAGAATCGCCTCCGCCAGCAGTGGCTGAACCTGAGACTGCTGGTGTTCCTGACAACGAACTGTCTCCCCCATCGGCCCCTGATATAGTTGTTCTTGTGCCCGAATTATATGGCATTGAACCAGCACCGCCGTCATTTGATGTCGGTTTGTTGTTTTGGTTCTGCTCTGCCCGAAACGACGAATCCATTCCACTTGCGCTTGCACCTCCAAAGTCAGCGGCTTGCTGTCCGCCGTTTTCCGTCTGCGATCGGATTTTTCCATCCTGCCCGCTACTGCTCCCGTTCGCTTGCGGACCGAGCAACTCGCTGCCCTTTCTCCGCAAAAGGCTGCCGGTGGGGTGTAGCTCTCCGCCGTTATTCTTGCCGGTGAGTGGGAGACCACCTGCTGTCGCTCCACTTGCAGAAAGATCCGCAGCACTACTCCCCTGTTGTCCGCCGCCCAGCGTGGACGTGCTCGTGGCTGTGCTGGCCCCACCTGCCCCGCCGCCCGCCTGCTCCGGCTGCGCGGCCCCCGACGACCCGTCGGAAGACGGCCACATCACCGGCGCAGCGGCTGGCTGTCCGCCGGCGTTCAGCGAAGCAGAGCTGCTCGCACCGGCGGCGGGCGCAGCTCCAACGACCGCCGTAGGAGAACTCACAGGGGTGCCGCCGCTCATCCGCAGGTAGCCCGCCGTGTCGAAAATCCCCAACCGCTTGAGGAACAGGTCGGGCTCGAGGGAGAAAAAGTTCTCGCGGTCGTGGTACTCCCCGAGCACGTCCTGCACGTTCGGCACCGGGAGGTTTTGGCTGGACAGCGCCTCGTCCTCCTTCTCCAGCTGCCGGTCCAGTTCCTTCAGCGCCGTGCCGCCGAACACCTGTATCTTTGTCAGCGCGCAGTACACGGACCCGTCCAGGTTGTAGTGGGACAGGGCGCGAATCTTCAGGAACCGCACCCAGCAGCCGTTCTCCTGGCGCCCGCACCGCTGGCTCACGTCGAAAATCTGGTGGGTTTCCGACAGCGACAGCTCCACCTCCGCCAGCACCCGCCAGCGCTCGACGGGGTAGGAGGACGACCCGAGGATCTGCAGGTGCCGAAACTGCGAGGCGAAGAACTCCAGCGAGGAGAACCCCACTTTTTCCAGCGATATGTACTCGGGCAGTCCGATCACGAACCAGCTCGGGGTGTGCGAGCAGGGGGTGAGCATGTAGGCCGCGGGGTCGGGCCGCAGCACGTGCGACGCGCCCGTGGTGCCTTCCGCGAAGTCCAAAATCTTCGCGCCCGCCGCTTGATTGGCGTAGTCGAACTCCATCTTCTTTAAATCCTCCTTCAGATTGATCGCGGTGGTGAGGAACCGGTTCTTTTCCAGAATTTCCTTCTCCTCCAGCTTCTTTTTCTCCTCCACGAAGGGCTCGAATGCGGAGAACGCCCCGTCCAGCCACACATCCGGGATCGGCACCGAGTGCATGTAGTGGGTCAACGGCTCGTCGGAAGCTGCACCAGCAGCAGGGTCTGCTTCTTCATCCTCCTCGTCATCTTCATCTTCTGTGTCGGGGGATGAATCATCATCCTCTTCTTCCGTCTCTATAACGTCGTCGTCATCTTCACGACCCGCTGCCGTTGCAGCATCGTCTTTGCTCGCAACTTCCTCGGATGAAAGTCGGAGATCTTTTGTAGCAGCTTCTTTTTCCGCCGTTGCTGCCTTCCCCCTGCCCAGCGGGTCGAGGATGGCACCGAGCAGATTCCCCATCAGACTACCCGCGGACTGCTGCTGCGCCTCGTCTGCTACTTCTTCGACTGCGGTGTCGTTTGTCGCATTCGCTGCTGTCGCATTCTCCCGAAGCTCCTGCTCCAGGCGTTCCTGCTCGAGCTGCCGCTGGCGCTCCAACTCCAGCTGCCGTAACGTCTCCCCCCGGTGCGCGATTCGCGTCCTCCTTTGCTCGTTGTACCGCCGCAACGGGTCGGCCGCGACCGTGCCGGGGAGAAATTTGGTATGCACCTGCTCCACGTCCAGCCCGTACATCGCGTCGGCAACGAACGGCCCAATGTGCCGCCAGATCACCGTCCACTCCGCGCCCTTGTACGCATCGCACTGGTAAAACGGCTCGGTAATGCGGCATTTCTCGAGCTCGAGACGAAGGTAGGTCTTTGCGCGGAACGTGGTTCGACCACGGAGCGGGGCGCGCGGGGTCCAGGCTGTTGTGTAAATATTTTTCGGAGTTGATGATGTTCTAGCTCTTTGTCCTTTCATAAAAACTTCTCTGCTACATAAACTCAACGTTGTTGAAAACCACATTTACAGTCCAGGTTGAGCAAAGCCAAAACAAAGCCCATGAGATTGCAGACAATTTCTTGTCCACCTCTCTGATCATGACAACTAGCCATCACGTCAACAACCACAGTCAAAGGATTGCAAAAATAACGCGACGCGTGCACAGAACTAGAGCAGTGCGACGTCGAGAATGGTTCATATCACGCTTTGATGACAAGAATGAACCCTCAATCAATATACTTTTCCACTTGACCGGCTCTGCTGCGGCCTCGTCCGGTTTCTCCTCGGCCATCCCTCTGGGCGCAAACTCCGGCTGGACGGCCGACTCGCTGCAGTAGTTCGCTCGCTGCAAGAAGGGGTGGCAAAACGTTTCTGTCATCCCGAGCTTCCACCACTCGTTTTCCCGCCAGTGCGACTGGCCGAGGAAGAAGTGCAGCGTCGTCCTCAACGGCCCGTCATCCAACCTGCCAGAGGCGCCAAAGTAGTCCGGCAGATACAGCAAATGCTTGCTCGCTTGCGACTTCAAAAGCGCGCACCGTTCTTCATGCTGCGTACCGGAGGAGGTCAGGAGCCCTGCTTGTTCCTGCTCGTAGTCGAGACAGTGCTTTTCGCGCTCTTGGAACCACTTGCGGACCCAGGGGTAGCGGTAGTAGTGGATCGGGTTCAGCTTGACGGCCGGAAATGGAAAATTGCTCAGCGCGCAGAGCTCCGCCTTGTACCGCTCGAGCGACCGGTACTCATTAGCGTTCACCGTTGTAGTTCCGTCAAAAGTCATTAACTCGTACAAGTCCATCATTTCCTCTCCCGCGCGAAGGCCATGTGTCGGGAAAAGGCCCGCGGTCCTCGTGCCAGAATCGTACAGCACCAGGCCGCGGCTGCTGCTGAACAGGCAGTAGTCGAGTCTTTGGTTCCCGCACTTTTGCTGTTGCGGAAACAGGGGCTGGTACCAGGAGGGCAGGAAGAGAAAGTCGCAACGGTAGAAAGTCGTTGGATGCTGGGCACCATGTCTTTCCTGCGGGAGGGCAGCTGTACTACTTGATCCGGAGCTCCTTGCTGTACCGGTGGCCGATGAGAACTGCTCGTACGGCAACAGTACCTGTTCTGCGGAGTTCAGCAGCGCAAATTGGTTCACCACGGCAGATTCCTTTTCACCGCACGCGTCGTCAAACGGGGACAGAAAAAACTGCCGGGGTTGATGGTGTAGTACAGACCTGCTGCTGGGATCTTCATCGGCAAGAAAAACATTCGTATCCTGATGCAGCAGGCTGCGTGCTGGTACAACGAGAGGTACAACACTCGGGTCGTCACTGTCGGGGGGAAAGTCGCTGTCGCTATGCGAGTCGTCGCTATTCTTCGCCTTGTCGTTGTAAACGGGGTCGTCCTGCTCCACCAGAGCGGCCGCGAAGCGCTGGTTCATTTGGCGTTCGTGATCCGTCCTCTCGGCACGACCTCTCTCGAGCTTTTTGTCGTCGTGGTCTCTTGTCGCTGTAGAAGTGCGGTCTTGATGCTGTTCACCCAGACTGCCCGGGTTGTTATCCTTGACAACTTCGTGCTGGTCTTTCTTCATCCGGATCTGCTCTACTTCCCCCACCAGCATATCTTTGGTGGAACTCCGTGCCACTGACGCCCGAGAAAATATCCTCGGAAGGAGGCGCGGAGGCTGCTCTTCGACTTCCGAGGTTGTTTTCCCTTGTGGCGGTGATGTAGGAGCTTCTTCTTTGCGCGGAGGCACCGCATCGCCGCTTTTTTCCGGCACGTCGGGGGGCGGATGATCCGTGGGGAGTGTAGACACAGGAGCCGTAAGAACGTCTGCAGGTATCTTTTCGCTTTTATCTAGTAATGTTGGCACAGCCTCGTCCAGAACGGCTTCGGAAGCCAAGTTCGTTTCTCTTTGATACTGTTCTTTCTCGTCCTGGAGGTTCACTACAGTCGTCTGTCTACTATCTTCGTCCTCTTTTGAAATTGTTGGACGAGGCTTCTGGAGTTTTTGTTTTGTCGCCAACAATTCTGCTCCTTCTTCTACTTCTACCCTCGCTGCAAAATGTGTGGTTCTTTTTGCTGTCTCCGCTGCAGCTTTCTTTTTCAGAACCTCCGCTACCACATCTTCTTCTCCTGGAGCGTCTTCTTCTTCTCCAATTTCGTGCGCCGTCTGTTTGTGTTCTGTCCTCCGATCCTCCGGTGTTCGGGCATCTTCGGTCTGCTGCGTTGACGCGCCTACTTTCTTCGCCGAAGGTGCCTGCTCCCCCGCAATTGATGTTGTACTCCTGACAGTTGTTATTGGCTTCTCTGCTGCTGCTCCCCGAGCTTCCCCCACGGCGTCCGGTCCGGCGTTCGGTGCGTGAGTAGTATCTCGTGTGGGAGAAGAACGACCCTCCTCGAGAGTGGACTTCTGCCCGGCGTCCTGATCGTGCTTGCTCTGCGCATTTTTCTCTGGGCGAAAAATTACCTCGGGCCAAACGAACCTCGGACAGCCCAAGCAGAAGAGGGCAATGAGAGGAATCAGTCGCCGCATCGCACGGAATCATGATCTGCTTCAGAAATGAATTATTTCTTGTGCACGATGTTCACATATGGAAGACGCGTGCCTAATGTTCTTCTAGTCCCTTGCTCCGTTGTTGATGCACATACTGCAATCCAAAAGGTGAAGACCAAAGGCAAATTCAAAAATGAAAAAGTTTCTACAAAAACTTCAAATCGACTCCTACGGAGAAGTACCACATTCTTACATCTGGGCACACTGTGGCTGATGTTTCTTGCAGATCAAACCTATAATGCTGCAACAAACACGATGGTTTTGGGGATGAAAACGACAAGATTATCATCGCCGGTTGCAGAAAATGATATGAGAATAAATTAGGAAACTCGTGCATGGAATAAACGAACCGACTTCAAAATTCGGGTTCGAAATACTGTGGGGATCCGTTTCAACATCCGTTTGTTACCCGTCATCAGAAAATCTTTTTGCCAGCGTCGTGCGTCGTTTCTGGAACACTCGAGCCAACATTTGAGCAAAGTGCCTTTCTTTATTTTTTGGAAGCTCCCGCATCTTCTCGAGCCGCTAGCAAAAACTTGAATCGTCGCTTATGTGCTTTACAAGTCGCTCGGAAAGCTAGATCACTGTCACATAGAAAAATTCGCCCGAAGCACTGGTCCTGCTAATGCTCAACTTCAGTATTCAATTTCCTCAGCCGGAAACTCGGCTGCACAGTGAAGCGCTCGCCTTTTTTCTTTTGCAAAACCTGGTTTAGCATTTCTGTATACTGCTTTACGGCAGAATAGGTGCCAAACTTTTCATTGTGAAAAAGCCCGTGAGTGTGTATATTTTTGGTCAACATTTTTACAGCTCGTACTTTTGATTTCATTGTTGACTCCGTTCCTCCTTCAGTTGTACCAGTAGCTTCATTGGCCGCAACATCATCTCCCGATATAATTGCGAGATGGTGCTCCTCCTCCTCCCCGCCGCCGTCCTCAGAAGTCGAACCCTCGATTGAGTTGGGGCACGAGTTATAAGCTGATGGCGGTGATGAAAAATATCCACCGTCGTGGTGAAACAGCACCGTGTCCACGATGTTTTCGTACTGTAAAAGTTCCCTTTCCAAGTCTACCGGGACGTAGGTCACTTTGTTGGTCAACGGGTCGCGCTCGTCGCGGACAATCGTGAAAAGCTGCTCCTTCGTATCACAGTACTTGGGGTCCATTTTTGGGGTTCGCTTGTTGTGGTCGAAGAGGGTTCGACGTCCCGCTGCCCCATTTTTCAACAATAGGTCGTGCTCAGCACTCTTGCCGCCGCGTCCGGGAGTAGAAATAAGGCACTTGGTACTAGAAGTTTTAGCGTGGTTCGCTGCGTCTGATGCTCCATTAGCATTCTTGACTCCTTCATGCTCGTTCCTTATACACCCACGACTCTGTAATGCAACAACACTGTCGCAGCTTTCTGAAAATCGCCTCATTTCCGAGCAAACGGCGTCGAAGCAGTTGGTTAAGAATTCCGCGACTTTTGCATTTCGCTCGTCTATCAGCGGAAGGCACAGCGCCACCGCCTCGAGTGTGGAGACAAAGCCCTTTTTGGGTTCCTTGCGGATGCCCTCGTAGAGCGATTTTTCGTATGACGTATTCAAATGGATCCGCTTCATCCTTTCCATCTCGTCCGGAAACGAGTGGAGTAACGCCTGGTACAGCTGGCGCGCCTGACTCCAGGTGCCGTCGAGCGCCAGGAGGCTGATGATACGGCATTTTGGAGATAAACTTCTTCCACGACCCGAGGAATTTTCTCCTTCGTCGGGGTCTTGCATATGATCATCTAAGGGCTCGTACTCGCATCGTTTTTCACTTCCAGCCGGCATTCGTGACGCTGTCAAAGGGGTATTCAACGCACGCTGTGTTCGCGCAGTGGTCGCGCCTTCCGATGCAACGACAGCCCGCGGTGGCGTAGAGTAAGGATCGGTCTGTGCTTGTTCGCCAACAGAACAAGAACTCGGTGCACTACTATGACTTTCATCTTCCGTATGGGTTGCGCCGCCTCCAATATAACTACTCCTCGCTGGTGCAACAGCAATATCAAGCTCATCGCCCTTCATTCCCGCCACCACGTCTTCCAGAGACACGGAATTCTCTCCCGGCCACAGCAAGACGGTATTCGGGCTGTTCAGCATATTTTTCCATGCTGCGGGAAACTCGGGCGACCATGGAGATCGATTTTCTTGCTGTGGTGCAGCTGCCGCTCCTTCGGACGAACCCGGTTTGGGTGGCGCCGTGGTGTGGACGCGAATCGAATTGATCCGATGCGTGCTGCCGTGGTGCGTGGCGTCCTCCTGCCCGTGCCTTCGCTCTAGACCCCCCAGACAAGCTCTCAGGACTGGTACGCTGCTGATGGCGTTCTTCTGCGATTCCCGCACGTGTTGCAAAACCCAAACCCGACAGCTTTGCAACTGACAGTCAACAGCCGCTTGACGAGGAGCGCCGTCGGCCAAAACCCCAGAAGCCTGCTGCGCATCCTCTCGCCCGCTTCGCAGCTCCGCCACCAACCGGTCCAGGTGTGTCTTGACGTGGCGACACAAACACAGCTTCCGCTCGCACTTCGGGCATTTCAAGTTTTTCACCGGCAGGGGCTTCGCGCGACGTTCATCGACGTGAGCGTCGTGCTGCGCGTGGTCAGCAGTAGATATTTCGTCAGCTATGCCTGTCGCCGCCGGTGTGCCATCATCTTCTTCAACAGCGAGCTCGGGGCTCCAGGGGAAATTGTCCGACTCAGTGTCTTCGATGTCTAGAAGGAACATGCTTGGGGAAGGTTTGCCGCTATGCCACGAATCTCTAAGCCAAAATAAATACTACTTCCTTACTAAGGACAAGCTCTTTTTGTACCTGAATTTTCAGAAGCGAAGGACAGCGGATTTTCTTTGTGTACTGGAATAGGAAAGCTCTTCGCGTCACAGACCAAACCCATGGCTCGAGCTCCACTTCTTGATCTCGCCCAAACGCCAGCAGAAACAAATAAATTTGTAGTTGATCAACTGTCAAAGAGACGTTGTCAAATCCAATCAATTCTATCTTTTTCACTCTGCAACACAGATCCTTGCATGCTCGCGATTTGCTAGCATTTTTTGTAACCTGATCCGTGCCTTCCAGAGCTTTTCAACTAGCAACGTGCCACAATGTGTTTTCCGATCAGATGATCTTGCTGATTTCTGTCGATCTCGATCTGTAGCCGGTGGAACCAAGACCAACATCAAAGAAGCCAGCAGAAATAACAACCGCACTACGCCCCCTTGTTCTTCCGATAATCCACTGGGCCAGCGACGACACGACGAATTTTTGAGACCAGAAGGCGCATAGGGAATCAGCATTCTGAGAATCCTGTTTCCTATCCGCCTCCCTTTTACGGGAATCTCTCTCCTAAAAAAGCGATCGTGTGCAGTGCAACATCAATTGGCTCATCATTGCTGTGCAGAAACGTAACCGGCTAGTATGTGACTGTGAAGCCCTCTCCATGTTCTGTGTGGCAACAGACGTCTGGACAGCATGTGAAGAAACTGTGTGTAACTATGCCAAGACGAAGAGCTTCTTTACCTATTCAAAAAGTTCATTTTTTTACGTGCCAAAAAAAGAGAACTACATGATGAAGCTTCTACAGTGTTTCAATAGAACGGTCATAGAAGCACCATGGGGGACGCACCACCCCGGGTTATTTATGTGCGACGATTTTTGAAATCAAAAAATCTGAACTGTAGTAAATGGACAGCAATTGCTATGTGTCTCTGTAGAACTAACTACCGTTTGCTGCGCAATATGATGCACAGTGAATTTGAAATTGCCTAACTTTATTCTTGGAAAATGACCTAAACTAGTACCGTGCCTGTTCGTCTCGAATAAACGATCACTAATAAGTAATCTCAGACTGTGTTGCTCTGGAACGAGTATAAATAGAAAAAGTGTACTGAACAGCCTTTCTTCCTCACGGCTCCACCGCAGCCGCTCCGTTTCTGATCCCGCTTTCATCCTTCTGTCCCGTGGAACCACGCGCCTCCCCGATGGTGCGGGCCTTGAACTCGCGGTAGAGCAGCACCAAGTCCCCGAACTTCCCGCTCGGGCCGCAGAGCAGCAGCACCGCGGGCAGGTAAAACAGCGACATGACGAGCGAGTAGAGGATGGTGAGAAAGATCGCCACCCCCATCTGCTGGAAGAAGGGCGTGACGCAGAACAGCATCAGAAACAGACCCGCGGCGATGCTGGTTGAGAAACCGGCAAAGATCGTCGGGCCCATGTGCTGGAAGGCAAACTGCACCCGGGACTCGCGGGACTCGTAGCTGTGCGTAGGGCCGTCGTGGTCCTCACTGTGCAGCTTCGACTCCGGATCGACGCCTGTTCTGTGCTTATTCTCTCCATCCGCAGCTTGTTCCACATGAGGAGCATCACTATCGATTCGGCCCGCCTCCGTGTACACGTGCGAAAAGTGCAGCGTGTAGTCCATAGCCAAGCCAATGACCAGAATCCCGGCCACCGTTTCCAGCAGGCCCAGCTCCCAGTCCATCAGGCGGAAACTGCCCATCACCTGCGACACGATGCAGATCACGTTAAAAATCGCGAGGAAGGCCGTGACGAGGTTTCGCGAGGCCAGGAGGAGGATCGCGAAACACAGCGGGATTAAGAGGATCAGGCCGGACACCAAAGTTTGCTTCAGCTCGTAGTTTAACGTGTAGGTTCCGTACTCCGCAATCTGGATTGCTTTTCCAAGCTTCGCCGGCGCTCTGGCATTTTCTTGGTCGAGAAGCTCCCTCTATAGCCCGGAAAAAAGTAGTTATGTTTTTACTTTGTGTAAAACAGAACGCACGCCGCACCTTTGCATAGCTTGCGTACGAGTTGTAAGTACGTGAAGACAGCATTCATGAACTCCGCAGATGTTCTCGGCTCTCGCGCATGACGAAGACTGGCGTAGTAACAAACTGTGCCGTGCATCATGTTCGGCAGAATCAATACAGGGAGGTTTAATTAATACACCAAATAAACATAACTTTTTTTATTTCCCGCCTACCCGCACGGTTTCCTTCAGGGACTCCAAATCAGTGAAACTGGTACCGTCCTTCAAAGCGGTGAGCGGGATGGAGATCGTCAGGGAATAGAGCTGGTACTGCAAAGAGGCTCCCCCGGCCGCACTGCTCATCCCTTTCCACTTGAAAACCCGACCGGCAAACGTGCCCGTCCCGGGGTGCGCCGCATCGGTCGTTTCGATCCAGTCAACGGCAAACGGATCATCCGCTGCCGCAGAAGTGCCTCCGGACACTCGACGCACGGGCGACGAGTGCCTCGCGCGGGCCGAATAGTCGTACGAGGCGTGCGAGCGGTAGTAAGACTCCTTGGCTAGAACGCCTGCGCTCAACGTGCCCGCGGCTGCTCCAGCTGTTGCAGCTGACCACGTAGGGTTGGACAAAGTCGTGTAGTCGAAGCCGCCGCTCGCGTCCAAAGTCGAGGAGATTGACGCTGTTGAACCTCCGCCTACGCCGTCGTAGTATAGTTCCGTCAACTTCGTAGCCGGAGTGGTTGCACTGGTCCGTAGCTGGGGAAAGATCGTGTCTCGCAGCCCGCACTCGAGGGAACGGGGGACGAACATCTTGTTCCCAACGACGCGGTCCTTGCAAAAGCTTTTGCCGTTGCAGTTCAGGTTTTGCAGCTTCTCTCCGAGCCGCAGGATAAAACTTACGCTGTCCTTGTCGGTCGCGTCGATGGGCACCAGATTCGGGTCCGCGTTCCAGGTCCACGGGAAGAACTTCGACAGCTCGTCGTGATTCTTCAACGGCTGATCGGCGTTGAGCCCCCACACGATGTGCAGCTTGCGGTACTCGGATTTCGACCCGCTGGACAGGAAGAGCTGGTAGTTGTCCGAGTGAAACCCGGTCATGATGTGGGTGTCCGGCAGAAACTCAAACGGCGCGGAGGGCGAGGGGAGGGTGGTAGCCTCGGCAAACAACCAGATAGAGAGGGACGTGAAGAGCAGCACCGTCAGTAAAGCTACCGGAAAAAGCGTGTAGTTATCTTTCACGGTGATTCTCTTCGCGGTCAAAAACTCAAACGTCTTGTCCATAGCTTTGTCGAGAAGGCGCGTGGTCCGCTGCTGTTGCTGCTCCCCGTCCTCCTGCTTCCCCTCCTCGTTAGTATAATTTGCGACGGTCGTGAACATGGACGTGGTCCCGGTATTTGCGTAGTTTCCGGGTTTTTTTTCCGGTGGAAAACCCGCCACCGCAAGTTCGATGGCTGCAGTGGGTGTACTATCGTTCGCATTGGCCGCAACGAAGGCGGTTTGAAACAAACCGTTGTGCAGCTGATTGGCGTTTGCTTTATTTCCTGTTGCGAGTTTGGCGTCCGAAGCTTGCAGCTTTTCGGGCGTCTGTTCCTGCAGCAGATTTTTCAACCCGAAGTCGCAGTTCTTGTTGCCGTCTGTCGACTTGTGATGCTGTTCGCTAGTATCGATCACCACCGGCGATCCCTCCTGCAGCATCATCAGCGCAGCAGCACCGTTATTACTTGTCGCAGTTACACCCTGATTTTTCTGAGTTTCACCGTCTTGCTGAACAACTTCGTTGCTCTGCTTGCGTGCGTTGAAAAAACGCAACAACTTCGCCTTGCACCACTGCCACACCGTCGGCTTGTGTTCCAGCTGCAGCAAGTAGGCCCCGATGACCGAGTATCCTGAGTAAAAACGTCCCCACACCAGAGTCAAGCTGGGAAATCTGCTAGACAAATCTGTCAGCTTTTGCTGCTGCGCATGACAAGTTTGGCCTCGCAGTGTAATCCTGTTTAGCTTGTTCAGCAGCATCACAGATCTAGCATATCATGCTGATTCTAGCATCACAAATCCCACAACACGACTAGAGACTGCTTCTCATGGGTCTCCGCATGAGAAACATTTTCAGCATGCAGATTTGCATTACAACTCTGGTGTGGGGACGTTTTTACTCACGATACCGAGGGGAAGCACAGCACCGCGAGCACGTAGCTGCCGAGAATCATGAAGGCCGCGAACATGCCGAAACTGGCGATGGGGGGCACGTTGGAGCTCGCCATGGAAAAAAACGCCAAGGCCGTCGTCAAACTGGTCTCCATCATGCTGGCCGCGGCGCGCTGCGATCCCCGGTACAAAGCCAGGTAAATTTCGATCTGCCTGCTTTCGGCAGTTCTTGTACTATCGATGCTAACAGGAGAAGAAAGACCGTCCGAAACGCCTGCCGCCGAAGAAGAATCTTTCACTTGTACCTCACCGCTCAACATCTGGCGCGTCAGCTTCATTTTATCCCTCTGCCGCAGCACCAACTCCTGGGGCAACTTGATCGCGGTGACCGGGAGCTCATAATTTTCCAGCATCGCGGTCAGCACCTCGATCTGCGGCAGGATTTCCTTGGCGTCTTGTCGCGCCTGCGCCCGCTCCAGCCGCACCGCCTCCCAGATCACGAAGAAGTCGTCGGCGCCCACCGCGAGCATGAGAAACAGGGTGAGCGACATGAAGGGCTCCATATAGGCCAGCCGCGCAAGCAGGTAGTAGCCCGTGTAGCCGGAGAGCATGGAGAGAAACACGAAGACGAGCACGAACGAGGCGCAGAACTTGCTGTGGTTGGTGAAGGAGAAAATGATCGCCCACACGATCAGAAACGTGATCGGCAGTCCGACGCCCAGGTCGCGGCCGAGGTTCAGCATGCGGCCCGCCGCGTTGGCCAGCGCCGGATCGAAGATGCGCACCTCCAGGTTGTTCGCGGCCTGCGCAAATTGCGGCATGGGGACAAACTTGTGCTCCTTGTCGTCCACGACGAACAAGGGTTGGAAAAAGGACGACTCGACGTTCAAAAACGCTTGCAGGCTTTTCAGCGCGTCCTCGGCTTTCGCAAAATCGCCGGACAGCTCCTGGAACCCCGAACGGGTCAACGACGTGAATTTCGGCGTGGTGGTCATGGCACTGAAGTTCTTGTCCAGGAAAAACCCAAACTGCGCCTGGTTGTCTACCTCGTACCGGTCGTATGGAAGGGCAGAAGCAGGACGAGTCCCTCTCTGACAATCATTGGTTCACGTTCACTTACAAGATAAATGTCTCAAGCAAAAAATAACGCCGCCCAAAACGAAAAGTTCCATATCCATTTTACGCACAATCTTGCATGATAAACTCCAGATGACGTCGATGCACCTCCCTATCGTTCGATAGGACTACAACTTTGCAGTTGTTCGTAGAAAAAAGATAAGTTGCCCTCTGCAAGCTTGTGTTGCAGCGCTGTCGCTGCCGGTGCAGTTGCTGCTCACCATGGCGCTTTCATTCAATCATCAGCAGTCGACGGACGAGATCGCACTGAAAAGAAGAGGACTTCTGACTTCTGCGCCCGGATAGGTCGAAGATTCGTTCTTTCACCGCCACGTCAACTTCCGCCTGCGACTTCGCCAAGATCAAGTCGCAATCGGACGCGGGAAAGGCGTTGGGGTCGTTTTGGCTGAGCGTTTTCCCCGGACTGACGAAACTTTGCACCAGCAGGTTCGACAGCCGCGTGTGTGACTGGAGGAAGCGGTCCTTCCCACTGGCACCGTCATCGAAATCGTTCCACGTGTACCACAGCTGCTCCAACCGGCACATGGCGTACAAATTCCCCCTTGTAAACACGTTAGAGTTGGTATCGAAATGAAAGAAAGCGCACATATTAAGTACGCCAGAGCTTGGGAGCACAAGGAGGACTCAAGTGCCACACATTTTTCGTACCACTATAGCACAAATTTTCGACGCAGAAGTAGAGCAACAATTTGCGTTGCGAAGACCTACCCTAGCTGCACTGCAGCCGGAGCATTTGCTGCGGAAGTGGAGATGCTTGTTTCACAGCCTCCGTTCCATTTTAGCGATAAGAAGGCCCGCAGGTCTTTCATGTAAAACAGCAAGTCGCTTTTTGAAAACGTTCCAAAACAGCAGATTCTTTGTACTTCAGAACGTGACTTGCGCCAGCTTTTCATTTTGATAATTGCCACCCTTGGTCTTGTACACGATTTGCGCGTTGCCGCCGAAATTCTGACTCGCTGCGGACGGCGCGGGGCCGTGCAGGGCGGTTTGCACTTCGGGATTGACGGCGGGAAAAGCGGCGGCCAAGCGACGGTGCCGCTCCGCGTCGGTTTCGAACTCCTCGCTTGCCTCCTTCCACAAAGGCGTCCAGGCCGTCACCGCCTCGAACGCATGCTGGTCCTGCATCAGCTTGTGCGACTTCGGCCGCCAAATGTTGACGTTTTTTTCCACCTCGACGGACCCGCATGACAGTGCACAACTCCCCCTCCCCCTCATATGAATGGCATGAGCAGCAACACAAGCAACGCCAGAAATGTGACATCCGCATGACAAATCTGCAGACGGATTATAGTACTGTTTGAGGGTTCAAAATTTGTCATGCAAGCTGTGCTCGAAGGCAAGACGTGGATTTGGTATTTGGCATTACAAATGAGGGGGAGGGGGCGTTGTGCACTCTCATAGCCCGGTGGGGTAATAGTTCTTCGTGACCAGCGCTAGCACGTACAGCACGATGCAGGTGAGCGTGATCTGCAACAGCGTCCGCCATGGCCGCAGGACCGCATTCAGGCAAATGCGCTCGTGGAGCTTTTTGCCATCCCGCAACGTCTGGAAGAACCCGGCTTTTTTCCCGTGGGAAGTCATTCCGTCGCCCGTTCGGTTCTGCTTTCCCTTCCCGCAAACCCGCTGCGCGCAGGCTGCGAAAAACGACATAAATTCGGGACAACTTCGAGTCGTCGCTTGAGGACTCGAGCTTTATTCAGCGCAGCTGCACGACCCTGCAATAAACGCTACAACGGTCTGGATTTTGAGTATACGCTAAAAGGTTTATTTCGCAGTAACCAGATAAAGGTACGTCGCTAGAAGTTGTACGTACTAAACGCTAGCCCGTCTTCCTTACCCATCTCGCGGTGCGTTTTGTTCCCGCACGACAGGACAAAGTTTGTCTACCCTGTTGCGCCACCGCACTTTGATGCACTCGACTCCAAAGGTCAGTTTTTGAATTTAGGCGTTCTCTCAAATTATCGTGGCACCACCGAGTTGTACAACATATTTTTCAACCCGCCCGCTCATACGTCACTGCTACAACAGCACCAAGAGTGTAGCATTTCTAGCCCGACCTCTTTTCAAATATTTGCAGAAGCAAGTATGGAAAAGAAAATGTTTTGTAAGACGTCGTAACTGAGGTTACTCATCATTTCAGCTCGAGAATTTCCAGCACCGCGTTTGCTAAGTAGTGAAAGTCCGCTTCGTCTGTGTACATGGCAGCAGAAATCCTCGCCCAAAACTCCATCTGTCCGTCCAACCCCTGCAATTTCGTGTACGGTACCCAGGTGCTGTATTCGGTACGCAGCCGTGTTCCCAGGTGGTACGCCGCAGGGTCGATAAAGTCCTCGTCTTGTGCACAACTGCTGACGACTTCTACTTCCGCTGAGGTCGTTCCAGGTCGTTTATTTTTGCTCTCAGCATTTGCATTCATTATTTTCCGGTGCGGGAAAAATAGCTTGCGCGAATACGGAAGCCGCACATTGAACAGACAGCCGAGGAGGTCCGAGTCGTTTTCATCCTCGGAGGTGCTAAGAACCTGATGTAGTCCCGCGCAGGGAGCAGTAGTTGATGCGCCGCGGCCAACCACAACATCTACTTCACCGCGGCCAACAACAACACCATCTTCACCACAGGAATCTGTGCGCTGGCTGTTCGCCACGTCTTTACAGCTCTCCCGCGTGATGTTCATTTTCTCGACTTGGTGTTCACTCACCAGCACGAACTCCCTCTCGGTCGTCTCGACGTCCCAATGAACTTCGTCCTCCCGTGCTGCCGGGACTGCATCGAAAAGGTCATGTTGTAGGCAGCTGGAGGATGGCTTGGGCTGCGAAGAATATGTACCGAAGATCTCCCCTTTCCCGGTTTTGTTCTGTGTACTAGCTCCAGGTACTTGTAGAAGACCCCTTCCTTCCCCAACGAGATTTGCCGGCATGGTTTCCGATTTCCAGGCTCGCTTCAAGATCGCCGATCCGCGAAGCGCCAGCGCGTGTTGGTACGCGCAGATCTCCCTTTCGGTTTTCTGGAGCACGTTTCGCCGGTAGTCCACGCCCGCCTTCACGCCGTAGTACGCTGCCGGGTCGGAGGTGCCGCGCCACGAAAACTCCTTTTGCAGAGCCGAATCAAACGCGGGGGAAGGGATGCTATCCGCAACCAAGACGTCGCGGACGAGGAGGCGCGGCTTGCGGTCCGATCGGGAAGGTACTTCCTCGCCAAGAATTTCCGATGGATTTTTTCCCGTCAAAAGAACGCCGTCTTTTCCTTTACTCTGAAGATGTAGTTCTTGCCGCGGTGGATGATCTCTGTGAACGTTGAGATGGTGCTCTCCATCTGCTTGTATAGCATCAGCTTCTGGAGGAAAATAAATGATCGGGTTTTTCACATAGAGCAGCGCACAGGACCGCGCGCCACTGAGCCACTTGTGCGCGTTGCCGAAGTAAAAATCCGCATTGATTTTACGCACGTCCAGATCCGGAATCTGTCCGGGCGCGTGCGCGCCGTCTATCTGTACGTAGTCGACAACGTGCCGAAACTCCGTTTTGTATGCATTCGTAAATTATATGCAGCTTGGTTCTGGAACAAAGTTGGAACTTGTAGTGCTGGTGTTAGATTCTTGTGCTTGTGCAATCTGTATTGTATGACCAACATCAGCCGCGCCGTGTTTTGTCATTTAGGTACAAAAACGCAGCTTCTCATGCAGCGTATGAGATGAAATCGTTCTCGCAAACTTGTGATGCTTAGCTGCATTCCGAAGTGTTTATTTCAGCATCATGCACAAGTCAGCATCACAACTTTCCAGGCCCCGACATCATTTAATCTCCATTTGATATTTTGCAAAGCTGCACGACCTCTTCCACGGGAAACCTGATCGCTGGGATGCAGGAGATGTGGTCGAAACTGGCCAGACGAATCTTCTTCTTCTGCTTTTCTGCCATCTGCAGCGTTTCCCTCACCGCAGCGAGAATTCTGGACCGCAAGGGTACGATCTGCACTTGTTCCGTAAAATCTTTCTCACCTCCCGGACGCTTTGACATGCGATCCGCTTGCGCAGGAGGTTGTTGCTCGTAATTTGTGGCGTCGGTTGATATTATCTCGTCGTGGTGCGCCGTCGTGATTCCGGAGCAAGACGAGGAGAAGTTGGTGTCTTCTTGACGATGAAAACAAATCCCCGGAGTTGTTCTTGTACGAGCTGCGGTTCCCGTTCCGCACAACCCGCGGCGGGCACGCACGTCCTCGAGCAGCACTTTGCGAATCGGCACGACAAAGTGTCGGCCTGCCACGTCGGGCACGACGGACTGGAAAATTTCCAAGAGGCTTCCGTAAATCACGTCGAAGTACAGAACGGCGTGGTCCCGAGACTGTACCACTGATTGAATCACGCAGTTAGCGGCGTACGTCGCGTTAGGCACCAGCACGGCATTCTTCCGGTCCGCCGGATCCTCCACGCCTATGCGGTGGAAGAAAACTGCTTCGTATATATTTGATGCAAGTAGTCTGTATCATAACATGTAGAAACGAATAGTCTGGCAACATACCAGGACCAGCCTGCCGCGGTCATCTACTCACCCGTTATAAGAGGTCTTTCTGCGCGTTTTGCGTTTTGCATCAAACGATTCTATGGTAAGTTTTCCCGCTCGGGTAAGACCAACAACCGACGCGAAGGCCTCCAGGCCCTCCCGCATCCACACGGAAATGTGATTCGGGTCCAGCGGTTCCACGTGACTGTCATGCATGGGCACGGAGGAGTCTCCCGCTCCGTGCAGATCACAACTGCTTTTCGTCGCTGCGTACGTATTGCTAGACCAAGGTGGTTTACTAGAACGGGCGTCCATCGTCCCGCTCGGGTCCGCGTCGAAGGGATAGCGAAACACACTCTCCGGGTCGGCTTCCATCAAAGCCCGCTTTGCGATCCTGTTCAAAAGTGTCCCTCCCCTGGAAATGGAAAACATTTCTGATAATTCACAGTGTCGAAGTGACGAGTTTTGGATTTGCAGGAAGCGCCGCGCAAGGCACGTGTCACATGACGGTCGCCCCACTGTCGCTGGGTCTTTAAGACAAACTCTCCTGCAACGAGATTGATAGATGTGTGCTCTAGACCTTCCTGGTGATACATACTTACATGCAAGGTGGCAGAGAAATACCCATCCCACTATACAAAGTTGTGTGATGCTTAACCGACCGTGATGCTCAACAGAGTGGATAAGTTTTGTATGCAAACGGTGTTCGCGGTCTTGCGTCGGGGCACTTTTCATGTCGGTATTTGCTGCGGTCGCTTCCTGCACCGCCACGGGAACGGCGCCCCAGCTCCCGTGGTTCAGGTTGCGGTACCCCGGCTTGAAACTGTAGTGCTTCAGCAGTGGCTTCCCGAAGCCGGGCGGTAAGGGAGGTAGGCTGGGAATCGTGTCCTCGATGCTGGCCGAAGGATTTTCATGTCTCCGCGCCCTGTTGAACTGGCGCGTGGCCGGGGCCACCGACCAAACGACGCCGCCCATTTCGGCTTGCGTACCGTATCGCGAAAAGAGAAAGAAGCCGCGTGATGTCTCTCTACTCCACACTTCTAGTGGTAAGATTTAGCACACTTGCCCAGGCAAGCAAACCGATCGATCAGGCGAGGCGTCTCCACCCCCGTTGTGCGAGCGTCGCTTGGCGATCCGGCTCACCTGTTCTTTCGTGACCCGCCTCCGAGCAAGAAGGAAGACGGCCCGGCAGCGAGAAGCACGTCCGGGCTCACCGGCTCTCTGCCGGAAGTAGGGCGAGCGCCGGAGCGGCGCATGCAATCGGAATTCGTCGAGGCGCGCGAGTTAGGTCCTCCGGCAGCGACAGCAGCGGACATATTTTCTATGGTCCTGCGTCCTGGCGAGTAAACTCGAGGGCCCCCGCTGCACGGATAGGGGTCGTGGGCGACTGCAAGGGCCGTCGTTGCGCGTTTTTGTTGGCCCCATCGGGGGACAAGCGGTAATTTCCGGGGCTCAGCGGTGCGCGGCGGCAACCTTTTACCGCGGCCATAAGACGAACGGAGACGCTTCGGTACTCCCGACGCGCGGACACAGGTTCTTGCCTGCTTCACAAACACAGAGCGAGGCTCGGTGCGGGCGGGCCCCGGCTCGCAGTTGACGACTTCATTGCGCCGGTGGCGCGCGGGTAGCGAATTTGTGGCGCTCCCCGCACGCAGACCGCGACTCACTGACACCCGAGGCACACGGACGGTGCGCGTTCCCGCATTCCCGGCGCAAAGACGGGGACTGTTTCGCGCTCCTAGCGCGCGCAGCGACTGCCAAGCAGCCCCCGCATGGTCACAGGACCTTTTTAGTCCTCCCTGCGCGCCTCGACAGCGGTCCTGTGGGGCGGACGGCGATTCTTTTGCGCTTCCAGCTGTCGGGCGCCGCGTCCTTGCGGGCCCCGGCGGGCAACCAGCGCGCCTGAAAGGATCCCTGAACGCACCCAGCTCGTTCTCGAGGGGCCACGCGATTCACAGGCAGGCAGCGGGCGCTCCTACATTGGCGCCCGGGGGTGTGCGGTGCTTTTGTGATGAGTTAAATAGATGGGCAGCGCCTAAACTATTATGCGCGAAGTCGATGGCGCTCCTGATCGGAACACCGGGCCTGATAGGACGCCCCGCGTGTCCCATAGTGCTAACAAGTGGGACGGTTTCCCTATTTGCCAATTTTGGACGCGCAGCCAGCCACTTTCTTGCATTTCGAACGCACGGCCGACGGTTTTTTCGGCTCCCGGACGCACAGCCAGCCACTATCGTACAATCCAGACACGTAGTTGACGGCTTTTCTGGGGCCGAGACGCGTGACCGACAATTCTCGTGCTCCCTAGACGCGCAACTGATAATTTTTTTGCGTCCTAGAGGTGCAACCTTGCGTCGTGGACGCGCAGTCGGCGATTTTTTTGCGCCCCAGACGTGTGGCCGACGATTTTTTTGCGCCCCAGACGCATGGAGGATGATTTTTTTCCGCCTCAGACACGCGGCCAATGATTTTTCTTGCTCCGTGGACGCGTGGCCAATAATCTTTTTACACCATGAGCGTGCGATTGATGATTTTTTTGCGCGCCGCATGCGTGACCGACAATTTTTTTGCGTTGCGTTTGTGTGGCAGAGGATTTTTCTGCGCTCCATTTGCGCCGCAGACATTTTTTCTGCGCCCAGGACCGGCTGCCGACAATTTTTGCGCACGTGGGACCCGTCGCCAACGATTTTTTTGCACCCGCAACGCGCAACCAACGATGTTTTTGCGCCCAAGACGCGCAGCGGACGATTTTTTTGTGCCCGTGACGCGCGGCCCACAATTTTTTTGCATATGGGACGCGCGGCCAATGATTTTTTTGCGCTCAGGACGCCGAGCCGCAGATTTTTTTGCGCTCAGGACGCCGAGCCGCAGATTTTTTTGCGCCCAGGACGCCCGGCCGCCGATTTTTTTGCGCCCGGGACGCCCGGCCGGCAATGGTTTTGCGCCTGGGACGCGCAAGCAACAATTGTTTTGCGCCCCGGAGGCGCGGCCCACGATTTTTTTGCGCCCCGGACGCGCGGCCTACGATTTTTTCGCGCCCGGGACGCGCGGCCGCCGATTTTTTGGGCGCGCCGGTGCCCGCGCCCGCGCCCGTCCGCCGGTGCCCGCGGCGTGAAGCGGCGAGGGACGAGCCTGCAGTTTTATTCTGCCGACCGGCATGGAGATAGGCCCAAACGGGCCACCCTGGTCAGGTTGCCAGGCTGCTGCCTGGCCGCTGTTTGTTGGTTCTGCCCTTTCTGGGCTATTTTGTATATTTGCTGGAGGGGGCTGCAGTTGCAGCTCCACCTCCAGAAAAGGGCAGCAGGGAGAATTACGGTCGCAGATTCGTTGCTGCGCGTTTTTTCTTTCCCACCCCGCCCACCCGGTTCTGCGATTGGCGTTGCAAATTTGGTTGATGGCTGTTGACAGAAGTTTTCGCATCTCTTGCCAACGCCAGAGCGAGGCTGCGACGCCGTCTTGTCTCGCTGTGCTTTGGGGTCGGCATGTTGTTCGTACAGGCTCGCAGGCCACGCTGGTCGCGCCTGGCTTTTTCTATGCGCCCTCGCCTACAACACGCACGCTTGCGTATTTTGGGGCATGCAACGGTGGGAGGCGTCTTCAGGCGGCCGTAGGTGCCGGCGCTGTTGCCAGTTTTGCGCTACAACCCAGCACGTGCTGTGTCTCGTGGGGCGCCTACGACATTTGTGCTGCGAGGCGCTTGCGCGACCTGCACTTTCTGGCCTTTGAAGACGTTTGAGGGCGTTTGCTACTGGCTTTATCCGGTCCTAGATGCTGTCTCTGTCTCCAGCATGCGACTGCAGTCCGTGCTTTAGGTTAGTTTGCTGTGATGGCGCCAGGCTGTGGTCAGCGCGCGCCAGCAATCAGTGCAAGACGCTGGGCGCGTCACTGTCTCTTCCCTTTGGCCCCTTTCGGGGGGCCCTGCCGGTCAGTTTCTGTTTCAGGGCCTGTCAAAGGTTCAGGCCATTCGGTTTACGGCTGTGTAGCCTGTGTTGTTTTCCTTCGTGTGTCATGCAGGCATGTGCCATTGCCGCAGCTGGTTGGTAGTTTGCGCACACCGTAGGTGTGCCGGGAGCAGTGCTTGCGCTGTCCTCCCGCGGCACACACTTTGGCAGCTCGGGAGAGCGGCTCGTCGCTTGGTCGACCTTCGGTTGAGGCTTGTTGGGGGTTCTCTGCGATGGTGTCTTCGTGTTTTCGGTGCCAACCCCCCCTCGTGCGGCCTTCGGTGCCGCTGTTCGGGTTCTCGTGCTTCAGTCGAGGGTCGACTGCGCTTCGCCCCGCTCTCCGGGCGCTGCTTCTTATCAGGGCCAGACGGTGTGCCATTCTGCTAGCCGCGTCGGACATAATAAAACGGGCCGGCCGGAGCGGCGCAGCATTTTCTGTAGTGGCGGCGCTCGGGCTATATGCACACTCGCGGTTCGCGCCATGTGTTCCGCTCTTCCCCGCAGAACAGCGCTGATTTGTATTCTCTGCCGCGTGGCCTGTTTGTTTTCTGCGTGTAGATTCAAGATCGCCGTTTTGTTTCTTTGTTGAAGTTTTTTGCTATCCGAAGCTACGCGATCGAAGTACGTGCGGTAAACGCGATTGATGAAACTAAATACCGCTGTTCCAGAATCCGGTAAGCCGAAAGATCCGAACTTTTTTGCAACCAGGTCTGAATCCCTAGAGTGCTTCTCCCTTCCAATAAGTAGCTGCAGAAGTAAATCGAAAGTAGTTTCCAAGGTTGTAGGGTTAGTAGAGTCCGGCTCTAGACGAGAGATCAACGTACCCGCCCAGAAGGGGCAACACGAAGAGGAAAATCTGTGCGCGGAATTTTTCTAGGGCAAATTTTTCTCGCAGCTCATACATAGCTTCGTTCCCCAAGAACCGATGACGGCAAGTGCCGCTGAACCGCAGGTGCAGCAGCCGGCGACGGCCCCCGCCACTCCCAAGGTGACCCCCGCGAACAAGAACAAAAAGGGCGCCAAGAGAAAAAACGCCACAACCGTGTCGCCAAGCGCAACGGAGCCGCGGGATGGCGCCGGCGAGTCGGGATCGCCCGCCGGGGAATCATCGGAGCAGTCGCCGGAAAAAGGAACTGCCGGGCACCTGCACGAGTCGCCCCTTCTAGGTTCCGCTGCTCTCTCCGGCGCGGCAAGGACAACCTCATCGCCGTCTATGCAGCAGGAGCCCGCCAAGACTACTAGCCTTCCCCCGTTCGACGGCCAGGCGGCGCTCACCTTCGCCAAGGACGTTTGTCTGAACGCGGCCTCCGGGGCGCACTACCTCGCGATCTCTTTCGTACGGCAGAACCGGAAAACTCTGTTCTTCAAGGACGCAATACTACGGCATAACGCCAGCGGCGGCAGTGCAGTTTCCACCACCGCAACGACGTCAACAAGCACAAATTATGCGGGTTCATCCCCGGCAGATGGCACGGACGAACTAAGCGCAGGGTCCCCGTCCGCAAAGCACATAAACTCGCTCTGGCACGATGTCTCTTGGTTCCGGGTCTTCTTGAACGTAGTGTTCTACATGAAAGACATGCAGTATCCTACCGGAAAAAAGTGCACCATACGAGGAAAGAAAATTGTATTGCTGTTTTCAATCCCGGCGTCACAAAAAAAACATCGTGTGCTGATCTGCACCATGGGTGACCTTTTCTTATGCATAATGGAGAACGTTGTAGGTGTAGCGCGGACCAGCATGACAAAGGTCGTGCCTCAAAAGAGCGCGCCAAGTTTTTTATTTTCTTGTATGGGCGCACTTTCTTGTAGGATCCGCAGCTTGTCCGAACGTTTCTGCCGCTTTTTGCGCTGTCTCTGTGGGGTCTATTTTCCTCCCTGGTGGGCGAAGAAATTTCGCTGAGCGTCGGGCGGTTGCTCTTTGTGACCAAACTCGGAGTCGTGTATGGAGTTCTCAACTGTTACATTCTGAACTGTTACATGAATTTGTCATGCAAGAATAGCAAAAGTCAAAGGGGGGAGGTTGCGCCTCTAGCATTACAAACTTCGCACAGATTTAGACGCTGTTTAGCCCTTCTCAAATTTGTCATGCGAAGCAGCTTGATCGTGTGGATGTTGATGGCAGTTTTGCGTGGCAAATTCATGTAACAGTTGAGAATGTAACATTTGAGAACTCCATATCGCGTTCTACTACTTTGTGAAGCTGCATTTCGCCCTATCGAAGCGAATACTTTCATCGTGCCCACGATCTGCTTCCCTATTCACAGCAGAGTAGTCGTTACTTTAGCATATGTTTATGCTGTGTTGCCCTGCCAAGACGGGAGAAGACCGGTGTGTAGTCAGGCGTAGAGAAGAAAGAACGGAATCCACACTTGCCTCTCGGGGATCAGTAAGCGTCGCAGAGCGCGACAGTACACAACTGTGTCCGTTAAAAACAGCATGACAACTAATATTAAGTACCTGCTGTCTATTGCTAAGCGAGGGGTGTGGGGCGATCTGTTTTCCTTTGGATAGGTGATTGCAAGAAAAATGAGCGACGGGGAGATGGACCAGATTATTACCATAGAAAAGAAGGAGATGATATCCTATGTAAAAACGTCCCCACCCCATAGTTGCAATGCAAATCTACATGCTGAAAATGTTTCTCATGCGGAGGCCCCAAGAGAGGCACTTTCTAGTCGTTTTTCGGAATTTGTGATGCTCCGATCAGCATGATATGCTGGCTCTGTGATGCTGCGGAACCTCCAGCTAAACATGATCACACTCACTACGAAGCTAAAGAACTTGTCATGTGAAACAACCAAAGCGTGTTGATTTGTCTAGCAGGCTTCTCCTCTTGACTATGGGAAGGTGGGGACGTTTTTACGCAGGATAGATGAACGCGGAAACGTGGAAAATGGACACCATGGAGGAGCGTAATAATTTTTTTGCTGTCGGACATATTACAGAATGCTATTTTACTCTTTCCTCCTTGCAGTGATGCTGAGCTACGCATTTTTTTTTTTTTCGAGACGAGCATGATGGTTAAATGAATATATTTGCAGCGATCACCATTGGGGAGTACGACAAAGAAAAGCTGCAGGACATCGTGAAAAAGGTCGTTTTTCAGTCGGCGTATCAAACCAGGAAAGTGCAGCCTCGTGTGTGATGAACTGAGGCTAATATTTTATTGGCAGCTGGGAGGGTCTTCTACTATTGTTCGCTGTTGCATTTTGTATCTATGAGTTTGATGTGGCCAAAAGAACTTTTTGCTGTAGTGCGTTAGCTCTCTCAAGCTTTCGCAAAGGACTTGTTGCTCTCAGGATTTATTAGCTGCATACTTTCGACAGTTACCAGCAAGCCACAAGGGTTGATTTTTAATGCACCACGGCAAATAGGGTGAGTATGTATTTTCCTTGTTGCGAAAACAATGTTCTTTCGTAGGTGCATCGTCAACATTTGCCTCTACTAGCTCAAAATACGCTCCGCCGGACTGCTCGTTTCAATGTGATACGCTGATGGCCATGTTTGTCCACTGGAAATGGGGCATGACGGCACCCCTGATGTTTGCGATTTTTGCAACGTATAGTATCTACCACGATAAAATTTTTTTGGTCGTTTGATTTTTGCGCCGCATGGTCTACTTGATCGTAACAAATTGTAATTACAAGTTGCGAACGTTCATCCGTGTCGCATACAACGAATGTGGCTTCGCGGAAGAGACTCGCGTGAAGTAGATCCGACGCTACTATGATGCAAGAGGAGGTCTTCTATTACTTCTATACAGGTACACTGTGATGTACAACTCGCCACTGCGGAAGATTCATTTGCTGAATCAAGACCAATCGGATAATCCACAGCTGAAGCGACCCTGGGTGAACCAACCGGGAATGGGCGACCCTATGGCAATGATGGAGTGGTGGCAGGATAAGGTATTATCAAACTTTTTTTCTACTTCTAGCGCATCTACTAGTAGTTACTACTAGTAGATGCGCTAGAAGTAGAAAAAACTTTTGTAGTGTCATACATACTAGTAGTATGTACTGCTTGCAGCTCCTGCAGGAGCTTATCGGCCGCCGTTGCTGTGATCAGTTTTGAAAATTGCCGCCCCGGTCGTCCGGGAATAAAATCGACATTTTCCATTATCACCAAAATCCCTAAACAGTCGAATGAGTTGTACATGGCCAAGCAGGGCGTGCAGGTGGGCGGAGGCACAGGAAAAAAGCAGCCGACGTCGAAGTCTCTGTATCACGGAGAAAAAAGCGTACCAGGGTTATTTGTGATGCACGCAGCACTAGAATCGGGTAGAATAAACCGAGAAACATCTTCACATCTCAAGGGGCCCGCCCACAGCATGGGTTGCGCGAGAGCAGATGCTAGTCAGTTTATTCCGTCTGTGTATTCATTTTTGCATAAAACCTGGGTGCTTTTTTCTCTGGGTTGATACTCAGCGGGCCAAGGAGAAAGCGGCTGATAAGGAGCGGAAAAAGCAGATGTAAATATTGGAATGGAGGACAAGGGGATTGCTTCTGCCAGAACTCTAGCTACTTTACTAGGAGTGACCACGCGACAGGATGTATTGAAGTGGTTGTTTCAGTATTGATACAGTGACACGTTTCCATTCCTTCTTCGAAACTGACTTTTAGTTTCAACAAGACGATTGGGGATGGGCATAAAGCACATAAAAGCAATACAACGCACCAAAGCATGACGGAATTCGTGAAAAGCTAGTTACTTGCCTCCGATGCACTTCTCGGGCCTAGTCTGGCTTTGCTTTATGAATTCACGACATTGATAGTTAAAAACAGCATGAAATGTTTTACCACGGGACTTCCGACGTCCTAGTCAGGATAAATAGAATGGATCAGTAGAACAGCAGCAGAAAACATCACAGCGACTGAATTAATACTTTGGTTTATACTCGACGGCGTAGTGGAGTAAAGAAATCTTGTACGCTGGGGCGGCGCTGAAATGAACCACGAAAGATATCAACTGCAAAGATGTCTGGGTTTGGAAGGTTGCAAGATCTGTCATAAAATGCGACCTGAATCTTTACAAATTCGGAGAAACTTGCGATGGTGCATTTCGTACTGCCTATCTTGCATGAGAAATGACATCTCTACGCGCCCAAAAGTGATATGCTTGCGCTCCTTCCGTACTAGAGCTTGGCCTAATCTTACCGAGATCATGCCGTCAGGCGTGGACCGTAAAGTGGATGATTATGCCTCGAGGTGTAAAAAGGTTCACGCAGTACAGATTTTTGCGTCGCCGGCCCGACGTAGCATGCCATAGTCGCACTCTTTCAGACCCAGACATGTTTGCAATGCAGAAAAGACCGCACGAAGGAGCAAAGGAACACTCAATGTATGTAAATCTTCGACGAACCGGGGTGGTGGGAAAAAAATATCTCACTGAGGGAGAATCAAAATCAGAAATCAATTTTTGCATTAGCGCAGTGTTTCCCCGTGGTATTTAGCGTTGCAACTTACTCGCGTAAAATTTTGTCTATTTCATCATTTGACCTGCTAGTACAGTGTTCATACAACAAATGTCATTCGCCGGTGAAAGAAAGACAATAAGTTAGAAAAATCAAGAAATGAAAGAGAGTCATAGACCTTCGGTGATCTACATTTTTTTGCCCGTAATTCGTACAAAAAGTAGGCAGATCGAAGTGAGAAACAAAATTTTCTCCCGTTGGGTCGGAATCAATGCTCTTCGTTCGATTGCTCCGCAAATGAATCAATACTCTGGCCTGTGGCTTCATCCCGTACCGATTGCAGGCAATTGCTAAATGTTGCTAGTAGATTCCACATTGAGTTGCCGAAAGCGAAAAGTATAAATATGAATGTGAATCCTCAATGAAAAAATCTTTCCCTTCCCACAGCAGCCCACATTTGCGACCCAAAAGACCCAAAGTTCGTGCGTTGAAAACACGAAACACAAACCTAAGCGAAACCTTGAATCATCCAACAGTAGGAAAAGTTTTGAACCAACAATCTTTTTTTTTGCTTCCTGAGCAATCAGTCTCTAGTTTTGCGAATCTACTAGTACCAACCACAACCAGACAGAATGCAAATCTTCGTCAAGACCCTGACCGGGAAGACCATCACGCTCGATGTCGAAGCGTCCGACACTATCGATGCGGTGAAGGCCAAGATTCAGGACAAAGAGGGGATTCCGCCAGATCAGCAGCGTCTGATCTTCGCCGGTAAGCAGTTGGAAGATGGCCGCACCCTGTCGGATTACAACATCCAGAAGGAGTCGACTCTGCACTTGGTGCTGCGTCTCCGTGGTGGTATGCAGATCTTTGTCAAGACCCTGACCGGAAAGACGATCACCCTGGACGTCGAGGCGTCCGACACTATCGACGCGGTGAAGGCCAAGATCCAGGACAAGGAGGGAATCCCCCCGGATCAGCAGCGTCTGATCTTCGCCGGTAAGCAGTTGGAAGATGGCCGCACCCTGTCGGATTACAACATCCAGAAGGAGTCGACTCTGCACTTGGTGCTGCGTCTCCGTGGTGGTATGCAGATCTTTGTCAAGACCCTGACCGGAAAGACGATCACCCTGGACGTCGAGGCGTCCGACACTATCGACGCGGTGAAGGCCAAGATCCAGGACAAGGAGGGAATCCCCCCGGATCAGCAGCGTCTGATCTTCGCCGGTAAGCAGTTGGAAGATGGCCGCACCCTGTCGGATTACAACATCCAGAAGGAGTCGACTCTGCACTTGGTGCTGCGTCTCCGTGGTGGTATGCAGATCTTTGTCAAGACCCTGACCGGAAAGACGATCACCCTGGACGTCGAGGCGTCCGACACTATCGACGCGGTGAAGGCCAAGATCCAGGACAAGGAGGGAATCCCCCCGGATCAGCAGCGTCTGATCTTCGCCGGTAAGCAGTTGGAAGATGGCCGCACCCTGTCGGATTACAACATCCAGAAGGAGTCGACTCTGCACTTGGTGCTGCGTCTCCGTGGTGGTATGCAGATCTTTGTCAAGACCCTGACCGGAAAGACGATCACCCTGGACGTCGAGGCGTCCGACACTATCGACGCGGTGAAGGCCAAGATCCAGGACAAGGAGGGAATCCCGCCGGATCAGCAGCGTCTGATTTTCGCCGGTAAGCAATTGGAAGACGGCCGTACTCTGTCGGACTACAACATCCAGAAGGAGTCTACTTTGCACTTGGTGTTGCGTCTGCGCGGTGGTGCGCAGTAAGTGACTCCGAGAAGGAGTAAGCAATTGTTTCTGTGATATAGCAACAAAAAAAAACAAAAGCAACCTTTGCTTTTGCGAAGACGCGGAAACAAAGAATCCAATCGACTAGACAGCTACATTTTCGACGCAGCAAACGACCGTAATAAAATTTTTCTAAAACTCCTTTCTCAACGATCTATCCCTCTCAGAGCACAAGTCCGACAAAGTAGAGACGTCGAGACGCGAAGTAAGTTTCATCCCAAATAAACAAGCGAATCCAAAGTATTACTTCCCTGAGTGATTACCAATCACAACTTTTCCTTTAAAAAAAATCCTGGCGATCCACTAAAAACTTTATCTTTATTTAGATGGGTTTACGAAAGAACAACCTGTGAGCTGCGAAGATGCTTTTCTCACCGCATCGACGCAAGCGCGCAATATGTATGATGTGAAATCTCGAGGTATGCAGGGTGGTAGTGCTGGTGAGAACATCAATTCGCTTTCACCTTCATTGCTGCTTCGTTTTTATCTCCGAGTTCACTGCTACATCTTTTGAAAAATAAAACTCCGTCGTGGTTCGCAAAAACGGAACAAACTACTGATAGGCTATTCTGAGGAGGAGAAAACCGAGCACAGCTGGTGCGTATGGATTCTTTCTTGTTGGGAAAAATGACATACGTCGCTGCTGCTCTCGGTAAACTTTTACTGGGAACAGACTACTTGGTGGCACTAATTTCGATTCTGTTGAGCCATACGGATTATACTAGCCCGGCGGTAGGAGTTGTGAATTTCGCTATTGTGCGGTCTTGCATTTAGCTTGATTCATCCTGTAGTTCCGGCGCTTAGGGGTCTCTACCAAAATAACCCGGGCACTAGCAGCTTTCACAAACCGATTTGAACGAAAAAAAATCGACGCACTTCATATACTACATTCGCGGTGAAATGAAGGAAGCTATTTCTTCTGCAGTTCCAAAAACCTGTACCGTTGAGGAAAGTAGACTTCCTTCAACGATAGATTTTTTTTCGGATCGATTGATTGAAGCTATGTCCCGTATATCAAAAACACGAGCCTCGCGTGGCAGCAGTTTGGGAGAACGCCCGTTTCGGACGAGACAAATCGTGTTCGTTGAGCCTCAGGAAAAACAGAAGAATCGTGTTTGATGCTCAGTGGCAAGGTGGCGCGTTTGTGACCAGGGTAGTCAATTCTGTGGTGCGTCAGTCGAGAGGCAGCTTGTAAGATTGTTTTTCTGAAAACAAGAACGGCGATGAGGAGAAAAGACAAGTCACTTTTGAGCGGCAAAAATCCAAACCGTGCGTGCGTGAGTATGAAAAACTGCAAATGCGACGAAAAAGGATCTCAAAGAAGCGCGACATGTGCGAAAAAAAATCCAATAATCTCGTGGGAAGTTGATTGATAGCTAGCACGTGAAAATGCGAAGAAATCGGTAGCGGTACAGCGATGGCTTGTAATGCAAGAAGTGGTCTATGAGGAAGAGGATTCGACTCTGCCTTCGAGTTTGAACGCAGTGACTGCACCGCAATCTCCGTAGTAGCTGTGACCCACACACATCCTGTCCATCGGTTGTAAAGCTCAAATCGAAAGGTAGAGAAATAATATCGAGTTCAACAAGATTTCGCGTGAATTCTTCTTTCGCTTCATTTCTTGGCGCAGTTGAGCTGTTGATGACGAGGTATAATTGGGCATAAAAATAGTGGTGATTTTATTTCCATAGTCCTGCTTCAAATTTAAAATCAGCCCGCAGTGTTAGTTGTACTTAGACTCACAGTGGGTCCTCCTGAACTGTAGAGATAAAGACTTGATGTCGGCTGGTGCTAAAAAAAGTTTCTAGAGGACAAAATATAGATCGGCTACTTCGAGGCAGCTTCACTAGGCTCTGTGACGAGCAAGAATAGAAACCAGCGTGTTATCGAAAAGGTCTTCTTGGCGCAGCAAGTAAAAAAAATCAAACCAACGATGAGCCGCAATAAGCAACTCGTTCCGCATTACTCTCACACCAGCATGTCGCCCCACATCAGCGGGCGAGCCAGCCCCACGCTGCCGGACGTGCCGGTGCCTAAAGGAAGGCCGGAGGAGGCGCCGGACGACGAAACTTCCACGACGGCGCAGTGGAAAAAACGCCAGCAGGAGGAGATGGAGGCGGAGCAGTCGCAAACCCCGACGAACGAGGACGATGTGTACCCCACCAGCGGCACGCCTGGCCCGGGCTCCTTTTCCGGGGCCGGCACCGGGGACACGGCCTACAAGCAGAAGAAGCCGAAACGCCGGGGGAGTGAAGTGCGCTTAGACGATGAGGACGCCCTGTACAATCCGTTTGCGCACCAGACCTCCGTTTTGCAAAATGCGATGAGCGCGTCTGGGTCGAAGGCAAGCCTGGTGAACTTTGGCCCGCGGTCCGTGGACGAGCACGCCGAGCTTCTGGGGCAAAACGACCCGCGCAACCGGCTGGACGCAATGTCCCTGCAGAAGCACTTGCAGCAGCTGCAGAACAGTAACTCGAACAGCCACGAGGAGACCGAGGTTGGTGGTGGAAATAGTACCAATACATCGCAACTTCGCGTGGGTCAGAGTGCATCCGCGTCGTCCACTGCCGGAAATTTTTTACCGGGGGCTGCTGCTGGTGCAGCGGCGGGAACTACTGCGCTGAGCGCCAACAACAAGGCGGTCGGCGTTCCAACCGCCCCAGGTGGAGTGGTTGGGCTTCCACCAGTGATGCTGGACGGCACGCCCCAAGGAACAACCGGGGCAACGACGAATGATCCCGGGGGAGGAGGAGGGCCCGAGAATCTGCTACTCCCCAAGACGCTGTCCGCGAGCGAAACCTATAGTAAGGCCAGGTTCCTACCACACAGTGAAAACAGCGAGCATGAGACAGGTGTAGTCATGCAAGAACAAATACACAGTCACAGAAACAGAATCAGAAAGGGTTGACGCAAATACACGTTGACGCATAGCTCATGACGCAGCATTGTGTGGGCTACTTTTGCTTACAGCAAATCTTCGCGTCTATTTGTGCTTCTTGCGTCACAAATCTAAATATGCTAGCTTTTTTTCTGGGTCATAGGGCACCACTACACTGAACGCGGACGAGGACCAGAGGGAAATCCTGGGGTTTTTGTATGCACTGCAGATGTGTCTGGGTCTGGAAGATTGGCGCAAAACTTCTAAGGCTGAACTCGCACACGACTCCCGAACTCCGTATTATATGTCTGTTCTTGCAGAAAAGTTCAAGTTGTAATACGGGCTCATCTGTGTCATGCAAAAACGCAGCCTATTATTTGCGCCTGACGCGCCAGCACAGGACTACACTTCAAAAGCCTATCATGTTTGGCTGCGTAGTACTCTACAACTTTTTCTCTTTCATTGATACTAGGTCGTGAGCACCATGTTGACACCAGGTTGTTCCAAACCTAAATCGATATTTGCACTGCAGATGCTGCTGGAAGCCGCGAAGCTCCGCGAGAAGTACACGCCGTGCGGCGACCACGCGCCGCTTTGGGAAGACCACCAGTTCGGGCGCGCGCCCGTACGGGAAAACATCCCGTTTACCTGGAAGATGAACGAGGCCACGGGCGTGGCCGAGGTCTATGTGAAGGACAGCGTGTTCGTGGAAAGTGCAGCGGCTGTAACTACAGGAGGTGGTACAGCGACATCAACTACCTCCACTGTCGACGCCCCAGTTGTGTCCTCTTCCACCACCGCCTCCGCCCCCTCCTCGCCCACCAACCTGTTCCCGCAACCGTCACTACAGGAGTACTTCGAAGACATGGACCGCATGTTCCACATCCGCACCTGCGGCCCGGTGGTGAGCCACTGTTTCTACCGGCTGAAGATGCTGCGTGCGAAGTTCGAGCTGTACCACATGGTGAACTACGGCGAGGAGCAGGAGCAGCAGAAGAACACGCGGCACCGCGACTTCTACAACGTGCGCAAGGTGGACAACCACATCCACCACGCCGCCGCGATGAACGTGAAGCATTTGACGCGGTTCATGAAGAAGAAGTTCAAGAAGGGCACGGACGACATTGTCGGGTACAGCGAGGAGAACGAGCCGGTTACGCTCGGGGATTTGGCGAAGGAAATGGGAGTCGACTGGTCCTCCCTCACGATCAACAGTTTGCAGATGTGGACCGACCGGAGCTGCATGCACCGGTTTGACCGGTTCAATAACAAGTACATGCCCATGGGGCAGTCCAAGTTGCGGACCCTGTTTCTGAAGACTGACAATATCATGAACGGGCGGTACTTTGCCGAAATCACGCGCGAACTTCTCGACGACCTGGAGGAGTACAAGTACCAGCACACGGAGTGGTATCCTCAGTAATGAAAAGGGGGGGGGACAGGCAGCACCCCAGAGTTGTCATGCAAATCTGTATGGTCGTGCCCAAAATGTTCTTTCTCATGCGAAGCTAGTTCCATGATGTTGAGAAGCAATTTTTAGTGGTGGTTTTGATTTTCCCATGCTATGTATGCATAATGAGGATAACTTAGCAAGACAAGGAATTTGTGATGTGGATGCACCACTAGCAAGACACCAGTGCCATTCGAGCCCAAATTTGGCAACGTGCGTGATTCACACGTCTGTTTTATGTCCCGCGTGAAGATCGTTCGCAAATCTTCTGGATTTCTGTAGCAGATTTCCCATTTTGTTGACCCGGGGGTGCTGGGGACCTCCACGACGCGTTTACGCGTGTGATAAGTGGCGGCTCTCGATCTACGGGCGCAAGCGCGACGAGTGGGACAAGCTGGCGAAGTGGGCGCTGGGGAAGGGCGGTAGCGGGAACCAAACCCGGTTGATCAGCGTGAACAACCAGTGGATGATCCAGATTCCGCGGCTGTTTGAGGCCTACAAGTCCGCGAACCAGCTCCAGAACTTCCAGGAGATGATCGACAACATTTTCATACCGCTGTTCGAAGTGACCGTGGACCCGGAGTCGCACCCCGAACTGGAGGAGTTTTGCAAGTACATCGGCGCCTTTGACACGGTGGACGACTATTACAATGAAAAATGCCCCCACCCCCGAACTTGGGAGCATTTGTATTGCAAACCTTTCCAAATGGAATATTCGCCCTCTTGCATCTATCAGCATCACAGGTTTCCAATCGTGAATAGCAAAAATTTGTATTGCAAAAGATCCCAGCAAGAGCGGCGCTTGTCATGCAAGCGATGCGATAGATACACGACTAGACTCGGCACCAGAAAGATTCATACTCCTTTCATGCATGACAAAAAGTATTCATTTGAAAACTTCGCATCACAAATTTCAGGTGTTGGGGAGGCACTTTTCACTGTAATAACGACGAGTCAAAGTTCGCGGGGCCGCAGGAGCGTGCGTTCGCGGCCATGATGAAGGCCCCCAAGGAGTGGGACGCGTGCGTGAATCCCAGCTACAAGTACTACAGCTACTACATCCAGACCAACATGCGGGTGTTGAACCAGCTCCGGGCGAAACTCCACCTAAACCAGTTCAAGTTCCGGCCGCACGCGGGGGAAGCTGTATCCGGGGGAAAGTAAACGTAGTTGTAGTACCCAACATCATCTACTTCCCAGGATTTGTGCTAGACAAATGATCCTGTAGTTTAGTCGTGGCGACGAGCTGCAAGAAAGTGGCACAGCGGCGCCAGAAATTGAATTTGGGTGGCACAGCGGCGCCTTATCGATCTTGATCAGAGAGTGATAGATACAGAGATTCGGATTACATATGAAGATGGGTACTTGGGTGTGCATACTAGGTTTTTGCATAGCATAACTGGGCGAACTACACCACCTGGACACCGCCTTTCTGCTGGCGGACGGCATCAACCACGGGATAAATTTGAAGAAAAATCCAGCACTGCAGTATATAATAGTGCTTCTTTTGAGGCTTAAGTGAAGAATCGGAACCGTTCCCTGAAGTATCTGTTGTTTTGCATTTTTTTCCAGTTCTTGACGTTTAGACCCCCCGGCAGGAAGTCGGCATAAAAAAAATCCACCGCAGGTACCTGTTTTACCTTTGCCAAATCGGAATCAGCATGTCGCCCTGCAGCAACAACCAGCTTTTCCTCCGCTATGACAAGAACCCCTTTTATCACTTCTTCCAAACAGGTACAGGGTCTTCATCTTTTTTGCACTGTGATTGGAAATCGAGTGTGAAGATTGCATTTTGTTTCCTGTGCATTGGCTTTGAGTTTGAACCTGTTGGCAAAGAAAATGATCTCTGCAACATGACTATAACAGGTTTAAACGTGACCTTGTCCACGGACGATCCGTTGATGTTATCCTACGGAAAAGCACGCCCATCTGGTGCCAAAAAAAGAGGAAACTGCGTTGCAGTTTTTCGTGTCACAAGTAGCCTTTTCTTGGCTGGTAGGGCAGCAATACAAGTGTAGTTCTTGGCACCTCGTCTTTAGACCGCGCTAACTAGCATGACAGACTGCATTCGGAATAACACACAATTTTTGCCTGTGTTGCGGTCGCTGCATTTTTGTTGAGGACTATTTGGGCAACGCAAATTGATTTTGTTCTGGTATGGGTGTATTCTTTTCCTTTTCTGAAGGATATTTCTTCCACCAGACGAAGGAACCCCTCCTGGAGGAATACGCCATCGCAAAGCAGTTGTGGAAGCTGTCCCCGTCCGACCTGTGCGAGGTCGCGCGCAACAGCGTGCTGCAGTGCTCCTACCCCATGGAGTATCCAGGAAAAGAACTGTGTGAGTGTAAGAAAAAGAACTCTTTGGGAAAAATACGTGTAACATGTTGACAGCAAAAAGTTGTCATGCGCAGGCACTAGGCTGAAACATGAAAGTGGCTTAGGACCACGCCTGTCGACCGTGATGACAAGCGTCACTGTCTTGCTTCGCCTGCAACACAATCAACAGAGTTCTTGTGCCTACTCAGTTTTTTTCTTGCATAGAAAATCCGTGCTGCACTGGCTCGGACTCGAGCGGCCGGAGGAACTGTACATGAAAAACAGCATCTACCACACCAACGTCCCGGATAGTCGATTCAAGTTCCGGCGGCGAAGTCTCCGGGAGGAGTGGATGAGCCTGCACGGGGAAGTATTGTGAGGAAAAATTCCCCCTCCCCATACTGAAGCGGTACCCTTCTGAACATTTGTGATGCTGATTTGTGACCACAAATCCTGTCTCTCTTGCAGGAGGGCAAACGCAAATGGTCTGCCGCCTTATGCAGGCGGTTTGTCATGCTGTTGCGCCAACATGGCAGGCCTCTGCTATGCTAAGCGCCTATACCAAAACACCCTGCGGAGGCTTAGGCTTTGCCTGCATTGCCTCACAGCAAGACAGAGCTGATTTGTGTACACAAATCCAGCAACCCCCAGGGGGTTGTGGACCTGGCAAAACCGATGAGTTCGGGCTGCTGACTGTTCCACCTCTTCCGAGTGCGATCATGTTACGCCTCACGCCTCACGCCTCACAAATCCAGCAACAGAAATTTCCGCTTTGATATGGGGAGGGGGCATTTTTCATTTTGATAGGAAGAGGGCGTGGACCAAAGCGACTGGGAGGACTCCTACCAGCTGCTGCTGCTGTCCCCCAAAGCCAGGCAGGTGTCCACCAGCAACGTGGTAGCGAACGCCGTGAACAACCCGATGAACAATGCGAGTTTGTTTCGCTCCCCGTCGCACAGCATGCAGCAGCAAACCGCTTCCGCCACCGGATCGAGCGCGGACATGCAATTTCGGGGGAACAAGGACGCGACGCCGCCGCGGCTAAGCATCGCAAATATAATGGTGTCTAGGAGGTGGTGGCTCTCTGAAAGTTTAGAAAGGTTTGCAACGACAGCGACGTATGAAAAGTGTTTGGACCACGCTTTCTGATGCCTACTTAGAAGCTCGCTTAGCGAATCGCTAGTACTATTCGAACGACTACGTTGGCTGCTCATGCAACTACATAGGTCGTCGTCGTTTCTCAGAATGAAATGAATATGATTATGCAAGGCACGTGTTTCTTCCAGATCCAGCTCCAGACACCTGTAAAATTTGCATCGTTGATAGCGGGTGAGCGTAAACCCGCAGGAAATGGTTCTTCCGCTCCTCTCGCAAGTGCAGATGACCGACAGCCTGACGCTGCCCCTGGAGGAGGAACACCTGTCCGCCCAGGCCTACGCGCACGAGCATTCGGGACCGGTGAAGGGGCCCACAGCCGGGTCCTCGTCCTCGCACCTGGAGCTGTCCACCGCGAAACTGCAGCAGTTGACGCAGAATTACTCGTCAATTATCCAGGACGCCGAGGAGATCGCGGAGGGCGGCAAGAATTTCGCGCAGGCCGGCCTCGACGGCTACGAGGCGGACTACGCAGACATGGGGAATTTTGAAGACGACGTGCTGCTTCCGGCGCCGGCGTCGAAGAACGCAGGCCTGAACTCCTCGGAGTTTGGCACGACCCTCCCCGGAGAACTGCAGCTGCCGCGAACGCCGGGCAGCAGCAAGGGCGCCGCGGCAGTCGTCGGGGCGAACAACGACCTGCTGGATCACCAGGGGAATTTGCGCATTCCGCAGACCCTGGGGCTGGAACTGCCAAAACACCCAAAGATCAACCCGGACGGGACCATGATGTGGCCGCAGGAGGGCAGTAATGCAGCTCCCGGGTCGAACAACTACTACAACTCCCCTGCCGGATCATCGTTTTTCGCCCTGCGGTGCTACAACGCGACAAACCGCGTGCTGCCGACATTTTTGCCGGCGAGACTCCGGTCCGGGGTCTCAAACTTCGTCTACTTTGTGTTTTCCTCTGTCACGACGAGCAGTAGTACGGTCGCGTACGACAGCAGCGGACAGCAGCAAAGGATCGTCTCCACCTCCGTTGCGGCCCCGCTCGTTTGGGTGGGTGGCGGACTTTTGTTGGGTTTGCTGCTGGCACAAAATGGCGGAAACGGCTACAACCCGGGCGCCTCGCAGAAGAGGGGGCGGTAAAAAGGCAACAACTAACTACTCTGGGGCGCCAGATATCAACGTGTCTGTGTTGCCGTGGAGTCTGTGTTGCGGCTGCTGGTGTTTTGGTTCTACGGAGCTGCCACGGGGGAGAATTTTTTGAGAATATGGCGCATTGACGACAGACGGGGTACGACCAGACCACAGAGCAGATCAGATGCTGTTCTTACGGTGTTGTCGTGCCACCGCGTCGGTTTTATCCTTACTGATGTTTTGGCCGTTTTTCTAACTTTGAAGTTCTGGATAGTACATTCACCTTTAAAAGTTTTTGACCACCAACGTTATAATTATCTTGGCAATAATGAAGCTATCTTACAGAGAGCTGTGCATTGCTGCACAGAGTACACGAACAAATGTAAAACTCTTTATTCACCTCTTCCAAGTCCATTCAAAAACACCACTTCATGCGCTCGGGAAAGGCTGTGAGTAACGGCTCTCTGGTGCGACGTGCATTGGTGTTTTGTTTGTGGCAACACAAAACGACAGACGCGGAAAAGAAGGTCCGATTTGCAGCTTTACGGTTGGTTCGGTAGTTGTTTCAGCCCTTCGTCAGGACGAGAAATAAAAGCGAAGCCGCAATCTTCCTGGAGGAGGCGCGGATCGGATTTCTATTTCGCCGAAGACGCACCTCATTTTCCTGTGTTTATATTTGTCGAGAATAAAGCTAGTATAACATCTCACATCTCCACTATTCTAACTCTACCTGATGACTATGAGTAGTACTAATGCTTCTATTTCCATTTTTCCGACCTCAATGTACAAAGTTGTGCTAGGGCATGCTTCGCAATCGCGGGCCGGGGAAGGGTAGGAAGGTGAGGCAGTGGAATTCTACTGTCCACGGTGAAACTGTACAAATGGACTTTGAAAAAGATCTGATATCTGCAGGGGTGCGATTGCGGGAAGCAGATGCCATTTTGATGTTAGCACCACCAGTTTATTCCATTTTCACACTTGCTCTACAGCCATTCGTCGCAGTAGTACCTACTAGAAGATTGCTTATTTCGAAAAACATAATGGGCGAGTCGGTAAGGTGCAAGGCGACACACTGCCGGCGGACATCAGGAGTGGACGACTCAGGAGACCATCCGCTTCAGCATCGATCGAACGAGACGTGGCTAGTTTTTTCGTTTCTCACATTATGGTGGAACACGACGCTAAAACAAAAACAGAAATAAAGCCCGCCAGCACCCTCGGGCCCAAGAGTAGTCAGTTTTTCCGCGGTCGGGCGTGCCGCGGCCTGACTTGCAGCTCATTAAAATATATGCTGTTCGCTTGCGAATTCACGGTGCAGAAGGCGGTCCCGTTCTGGAAGATCCTTTGCAAAAATCTTACGGCTTTCGGTTCAATCAGCGATCTGAAGCTCTGAGATCGAAGCGGGTCTACTTTGTTTTGTTCCAGGTAGAGTTGCGGTAGGGAAGATCGAAAGTTGAAATATGCGATGAGCGTTCGAGTTGTTTCTCGTGGATCTGAAAAAGATCGAAGAAGATCTGCACTCTGCTGGTGCACAAGCAGTCGCCAGTAAAAATGGACCCGAAGGAAATGCAAGTTGATGTGAATGATGATGATCCACGACGGTAAATCTAAATTTTTCTATTTCGATGCGAACTTGAACTGCTGAAAGAACATCAAATCAAGCTGCATCATACAACATATATCAGGCCGACGCTAGCAAGTTACCACTCAGAAGTTGTGATGTTGTTGAGATTTGTTTTCCCTCCCTGAGACGTGGTCGAATCTATCACACAGCAGCACGCCACTTGTCGCAAACGGTGCGCCCCTCGAATTTCTTTTGCTCTACTCCTCATTTTAATTTCATCTTCGACATACTATGTCACTTCCCCCGCCGCAACCCGGCCCTGGTTCCCTCCACACGACCACGTGGATCGGGGTCTACAAGCACGGGTTGCGTCTGGCGTGTTTGTACGAGCTTGAGCTTTTCAAAGCAGAGATTGTGTGCGAAAATTTGGTGCACGATTTGATTGTGTTCCGGTTGCCGGTGCACCAGGTGGTACATGATCATCCCGAGAACGAAACTACCGTCGAAGACCTACCGCTGACGTTCGATTTGCTCTTCGAACCCATCGCAACGGCGGGTTTGTTGGGAAGAAGCTGCGACGGTGTTGAAAGCTGCGACAGGAGCGCAAGAATAAATCCAAATGTAGTGGAGGTCCCTCAGCACCAAGAGAAAGAACACTTTTCGCGGGAAAATAGCGGAAGAACCGGAATTATCCCTTTCCCGGCGCAGTCCTTTTTCAAGGAGGAGCAGCACTCGTTCCCGGCGATCGAGCACCGGGTGGGGAACAACAAGAAGTTCCCGCAGCGGAAAAAGGTGGAAAGTGATGCGGCCAAGGAGGCAGCGAAAACGAAGATTTTGAAGCCGTTCATCCTGGAACACCGCGAGAATCTGCTGCGCATCCTGAACCAGCGGAAGCCGTGGCGGGCGACGTGCGAGAAGGTGGGCGAGTTCGCCGTGAAGTCCATTGACCTCTGTAGCCTGTTCGGGGAGCTGGCGACCGAGTTGCTGCCCGAGCGCACGGAGGAGGAGAAAAAATCCTCCCCGGTGTCGATGAAAGACTTCGAACTAGAAATCGTCATCTTTGTCAGCCACAAGCGCGGCGACGAGTTCTCTAAGGAAATCCCCGGAGCGAGGAGAGCGGCGGGGGGAAAGCGGGCGGCGGGGGAAAAGCGGGCGGCGGCGGAGATGAAACGGTCCGTAGTCAGTGAAGACGGAAAGGATGGTCATCCGAACAGGTGGGAAAGAGGCCAAAGAGAAGCAGAGGAAGGAGAAGGAACTGCAACCGGAGCTATAGATGATTCGGAACAGGAGCTGCGACGACGAGACCACAGCACTTCGAGCATTTGGCTCAGTGCCTGCAGGAACAACGCATCACGCGAAAAACCGGTGGGGGAGAAGGAGGACTACAACCCACTTGCTGCGCATTCATCGATGTCCTTCGAAGAGTCTTATTTCGCCCGCGGCGAACAAATTAGTACTCGTACTCCTCCAAAGCATGAGCAGCGCAGTTGTAAGTCATCTAGTTCTAGTTCTAATTCTAGAGTAGAACTCGATGGGACCACCTCCGTCGAACTCCGAGCATCACCTGAAGTTGGTGACTCGACGACTTCTGCCGCGGGGGTGAACAAGATGCTGGAGACTACTTCCGTAGCGACACCAGGAACAACACCGGGACCTCCAGGCTCTTGTGATCAGAGGAACCCCCGCGGCCCTGCAGTACCACAATCACTCTCGTGCTCTACTTCTGCGTCGACCCGGTCGTCCACCCCGGCGACTTCATCCACGTGTAGTTGTATCAACAACCTGTCCGCTTTGCTCGCCAAGGACCAGCTCGCCCGCCAGGTGACGGGCAGCGACCTGTGGGCGCTCGGGGTCCGGATGAAGCGGAAAACACACCTCTTCAACGGCAGCACGACCGGTACCAACACTGCCGTGGCGGCGGCCTTGGGACTTACGATGCTCCGGGCGGCGGAACGGAGGGACGATGTTGAAAAGGGACGACAAACTAGTTGTGTTGAGGGAACGACGGCTCCTCCGGATGTAGTTGATCCCGGCTCGACGGGGAGACTCCCCCATGGTGAAAGCAAAAATGATCCTTCTTTGGTTCCAACGAGTCGCTGTCTGACCGTTCTGGATCCGATGTGCGGGACAGGCACGTTGCCGCTGGTGATGCAAGCATTGTCTTCGCGGTTTAACAAGAATACGTCACACTCGTCCGGGGGCTCGGACCACCAGCCGCAGGCAGGCTGTTTCCTTTCTCCGTTCTCTGGTACTTTTTCCCGATCAAAGGAAGGAGTGTTGAAATCGTGCAGTGCGGACGGAGAAGGAGAGCTACTACTACATGGAACTACGAAGCAGCAGGACGCAGAAGACCAAGATCGGAAAGTGAAGAGGGCGAAGATCCTGATGGACACTGAGCTCGGCGCGGAATGGCTACAACAACGGGAAGCTGCAAATAAAGAGGGGCTGTTGGGTGGAAGAGCAAGTAGTAGTCGAACCTCGGCGTCAAGTTCCGGCTCCGTGTTGCAGGACCAAGAACTTCTACCGGCCCCGAATTCCAGGCGCCGGGAAAACGATGAAAACGATGGCGAAAACCACGACACGGTGGATTCTTGCAGACCAGAGACAGAGCAAATCGCAGTTTCGAATTCATCTTCTGGGCGGAACAATATTAAAGCACGTGAAGAACTCCTTTTCCCGGCGACGAAGTTCCACCTCCTTGGCGCGGACTGCAAGGAGCTGGCGGAGAACTTGAAAGCCACCTCGAGCAAGCACCCGCCACCGGTGGACTTTCTGAGCCAAACCACGTGCAACCGCCTTCCCTTCCGCAGCGGGGTCGTCGATCTGATCTTCGTGGACCCGCCGTGGGGGCAGCGCCACGGCTCGCACACGCTAATCCAAAAGAACTGGAAGAAGTGGATGACTGAGTGGGTGCGGGTGTTGCGCGACAAATCGGGACTGCTCGGGGTGGTCACGATCCGCACCAAACAGGTGTTGCGCGACTACCATTCCTTTTTCGAGAAAGAATTAGAATTGGTGTCGAATTTGATGCTCAACAACGCAGGATATCAACAATGCCAATTTTTCCTGTTCCGGAAGAGGTGATATGAAAAAAATGAATCATTTCTACTTCACGACGAAGTGGTAGCGACAAGAAGTTCTGTCATATGAAAATGAACCTTACCCTAGTAAGAACAGAGGAAGCTTTGGAGCTCATGATCCGTTTCTGTCTGCTGGCTGGCAGTTATCTCCCGTGCTGTGAGATGTTGTGTTCATTCCTCTCGTGCTTCCCACGCAGCCGGTTTCTTTCTCAGCTTTGGTCGGCAAAAATTCGGTTTCCTTTTTTTCATTCGCTGCCGCCCGTCCTCGTGAGTGACTTTTTCCAACACAGAGGGCGTCAATCCAACCCGCGAGCGACAGTTTCAAAATCTGCAGAGGGGCCACAAAAGATAAAAATGGTCTTCACCCGCTTAATAGGTTCTTTGTTCTCGTTCGTCCCGTGCAGTTGCGTAGGTCTTCCTCCCGAGGACTAGTTCCTCCGGGAACGCCGGTATTAAACTGCAGTAGGGACCGAGCATTATCGGACTTTTCCTCCGCACGCGGCCCGGGCACGTGTCGCATTTTGCCAGGATGCCGAGCATCCACGACCATGTCGATGCGCGGTGGCGTAAAAAGCCGAACACCCTATTTCAAGAGCTGCCTGCGCCCAGCACGACATCACCGAAGCACAAGCTGGCGGAGTTCCGCAGCCTTCCGGCGACCGAGATGGAAGCCCGCGCCTGGCAATTGGAGGTCGACGGGCTGTATCCTCTGCAAAAGCATCGTACCCATTCTGCGTATAATTTACTGCACCAGTCATGCATGGCAAATTGAGACCTTTCGTGACCTGAATCAGCAGTAAGTACAACAAAATTCCACATTTCTTCTTGCCAAAATTCCTGATGCAGTTTATCCTACTGCGATAGGGCGATACTTTTCCAATGCATAGGCTGGAGCGAAAAAACGCGCACCTGGAGCACGACCTGAAACAGGAGACGCAACAGAAGCGCTTTCTTGAGCAGGAATTCGCGCAACTGCAGGAGAAAGTGCGGAGCCTGGAACTAGAGAACTTGACCTTGCTCGGGCGCGGTTTCGACGGCGAAAGTACAGATGCGACCGCCGAGGGCGAATCACTACCGCGGACGGAATCGGGGCATCAGGCCGGCGGAGAGCGGAAGAAGGTTGGGGTGACGAGTAGTGATCGCTTTTCAGAGGGATCTGCTACGCGTAGAATCCATTGCGGCGGGCCAAGCGGCGCTGGGAATGGACGAGATGGAGCAGCCGGAGCTGAATCTAGACAGTCAAGGTCAAGATCTTATTGCGGCATGTCGTTTCAGTTGATTCTCCCCTTTTTATCACATAGCTCAGGGTACGGGAGAGGGAGATTGTTTGACTCTTACCGCGGGATCTTGTAAAAGCAACATACACAACCTGCAGCTGCAGGCCCGTGGGCCAGAGTTAGGCGGAGTGATGTAGGTATCTTGAAAATTATCTGCAACAGGCGTTTGATTGGCGCATCCATCACGCACAGCTCCCCGGTGACCATCAGGCCGAAGGGGCAAGAAACAGAGGCCGTTTGCGTTTTAGAAGCCGACGACCGAAATACTAAACTCCTGACCGAGAAGGCGCAGCATTTGCAGAGGCGGATCAATACGCTGGAGGCCGCGAACGCTTCGCTGGAAGAGACGCTGCTGAATGTGGAGGACCAGTTTCAGACCACGGTAAGGTAGCAGATAATTCATTTCGGGCAAGTAAATAGATGCGCATATTAGAAGATATTTGGAGCAGTCGTGCGCTTTTCTTTCTACTGGGAAGCGTGTGATTCTTCGGGACTGCCTAGGGACACTCTAAACATAAACTGCACAACATCAGCTCCGGCGGTTGGAGCAAGAGTTCAAAGACCGGGAGACTCTGCTCAAAAAGGAGGTCCAGACGGCGCAAACCGCCCTGTGGCGGCACGAGAGCAGTTAGGGACCCCTCATTTTTGGATTGCGTCGCCGCGTCCAAGAAAATTGCATTTCGATCCTGAACGCACGATTTGTTTCGCTGTATCTCTTGCCTCGCATTATAGTACTAAGTAGCTTTTCATACACCAGTTCGATCTATCACCGGGGGTCGGGCAAGTAGGCTCGGTTCCGGTACACATCGGAATTTATCGTGGACAAGGGGCGCAGTATTTCTTTTCTTTTCGATGGCAGTATGGAAGTGTCATGTGGAAAGGCATCAAAGTGGATAAATGGGCGGCTATGCATGAAATTGAATAAATATTGCTACACATCATCAAATTGAAATAATGCTAAGCATCTGCATTGCAGCGAGTGCGAGACGCGTGAAGCCAAGAATCGTACACCTGACGTAATAATGACTCGTTGGGCGCTGAATTATAGCATGACAAGAGCTGCACTCGCTTGTACTAACCCGGTCTTCGGTCATCTATGGAGTTGGAGACAGAAACAGGTTGGTGCTAGGTCGTGGCAAAATGAGTATCGCGCCGCTCAGAAGTGGATGGCCGGATTACGATTTTCATTTTCGCTGTGGCCCATTTTGCGCAGTACAGATTTGCTTCAACACCTGGCGCTTGCATAAGCAGTCTGCGTCACTTGGAGCGCGAGAAGAAGAACCTGGAGAAGGATTTTCGTCAGGTTGAACTATGATAGCGGACAATTCCATTTGGAATTCCTATCCCCCTCATTTCTCGTGCATAGAAGTGGCACCGCCAGAAATACTTTTACGCTTTTATAGTAATTGAGTCTGGGAGGTTCTTGTCGACGACAGCAGCACTACTGGAGTACATGTGCTTGGATTTGTTTACGCTGAAGCTACTAGTAGATTTCGGCTGTTATAGTTTTTGTTGCTGCTCAACCTGCCATTGATTGCAAATGAGGGGACGAGGAGTCTGTCCTCGTGCATACGAGAAGGACTGCAGTGTGAAGGTGGAACTGGAAAAGCAAGCACTGAAGAAGGAGGTTTTCCAGCTGCGGGCGGAGCTACAGGGCGAGAAACACCAGCACGCGAATATTGTAGTGAAAAATGCCCCTACCCCCAAAGTTGCAATGATTTGTGATGCGAAGTTTCCAAACGAAAACTTTTTGTCATGCAAGAAAGGAGTATGACTCTTTCTGATGCACAGTCTGGGCGTACATAGCATCGCTTGCATGACAAGCGCCGCTCTTGCTGGCATCTTTTGCAATACAAATTTTTGCTAATCACGATCGAAAATCTGTAATGCTGATAGATGCAAGAGGGCGAATGTTTTATTTGGAAAGGTTTGCAAGACAAACGCTTCCAAGTTCCGGGGTGGGGGCATTTTTCATTGTAATAGCGAAGGAGATCCGGAAGATCCGGGCGTGGTACGAGATTCAGGCCAACTATGGAAGCGTCAGGATCGAAATCGTCAAAGTTGAAATAGTTTGTCATGCGTAAAATGCAACCCACAAAATGCCTGTCTTGCAGAGTAGGCAAGGGAGGCTGATTGTAAGCCTGTTGCGGGGTAGAAATGGAGCTGCTGAAGTGGCATGACAAAGGGCGTCTTCCTTACCCAAACAGCATTACAAACTGGATTTCGGCTCTACTCAAATTTGTCATGCGCCACTTGGAAACTGCGGTACAACTTTCATCCCTTTTATGCATTGCAAGTTATTTCAACTTTGTCGATTTCAATCCTGACGCATCCATACCAACGGGGTCTTCGGGGGCGGCAGGGAGGCGGTGGAAAAGGCAAGGGAGCATGCGGATGTGGTACTTGCAACTAGGAGAACTTGATATTTACTACTACATCATTGGGAGTAACTTCTGTCGGATCATACAGATACATATCACGGCCTCTAAGTAGAGTTTCAAGGCTGGAGAAAAAGCTGCGTATACTTCTGCGCTTGTTTTTGTTCTACTTGTCTTGCATCACTGCGCAGAATTTATTATTGAGCTGCACTCACATCAGTTTAGGACAGTCGCGGGGTTCGTTTTTGCGGGTTACTTAATGAATGCAGAAGTTCGACGCAGGGACAGATCAGAGAAGAGAAAGTCTAGTACCACTCGCGGAAGAAAAAAGTTGCGCTGCGTAGATTTTTTGCATCAAAAACACAAATCACCTTCTATGCACTTCAGGTTCGGTACCAGAATGCGGACTTCAGCAAGGCGATCGAGCGGTTGAACGTAAGGAACAAGAAGAAAGTGGAGGGAATGGAGCAAAAGATAATGCTGCAGAAACCCGACCTCTCTCCTGTGCCGTTGGCCCCGACCGCCGCGCCCCCTTCGGGTTCCTCCGCTGCTGCATTCGGAGGTGACAGGGGCAGCAGCACGCTGACAGCAAGCTCCGGGAAGAGCGGCCGGAGCACGTCGGGCCAGCACCGGTCAGTGGTACGGTTGGCCTCCTCCGCCGGCCGAGGCGGTCCTCCGGGACGATGCGGCCCGGGTACAAGACCCGCGAGCACCTGTCCAACGACGGCGGCTAGCTCGCCACAGCGGATCCTGATGTTCGGGGATAGAACTGGAATATCAAATTATGGTGCGGACAGACAGCCACAGACTCTTTATCAGCGTTCTAGTATAGCGCCAACTCCAACATCAGCTGGAGCTCATCCACTAGCAGAGGGACAAGATGATCCAGGGATGAAGATGAAGCACAGAGGGTCCTCCTCCGGCGGTGATGTCTTTTCAGGAGCTCCGAGTCCGTCGATGTCGCCGCAGCCGAACGGCTTTTCGGGTACTGCAATTGTTGCATCGTCACAACAGGACGAAGATGAACACCGTGATATCGCCGCCGAAGAAACAACGGTCACCCGGGGCGGCGGGCCCTCAACGTTCCCACCGCGATCCGCGAGAGCAGCTTCGGCCTCGGGCGCGAAGCAGGCGACAGCTGGTGAAGTAGACTGCGGTCCGGAAGGTCTTCTTGTTGGGGCACATCAAGAAGAAAAAAGATCGCGAGGAGGCTGTACCACATCCACCAGCGCTGGCACCACGTCGCGGGCGCGGAACTGCGCCAAAAGTGCGAGCTTGTTCAGCAATAGCAAGGTGAAAGCCGGCCTGGCAGCAGCCTCTACCACTCTGCAGGAGCAGCAGCCGGAGCAGCCGCGTCGGTCTGCGGTTGTCACGGGAATTGCACCGACCCCTGCTAGTATCGGCTTTTTCAAGCCGCGAAGCCGCAGTGCGACCGTTGGTGGCGGGTCTCGTACTTTTTCTCGGCCATCAGCAACGTCAGTCGGAAAAACTGCAACAGCGACGGCGGCCGGCACCTCTGGTAGTTCTACGTTCCGCGGCGGAATTCGTAATAGGACAACCTCCGCGGCGGCAGGAACAATTAATAGGAGTGCGGCCAAAGCTTCTTGTAGTACAGTCGTTGAGGCCAGTGCGCAAACGAAGGCTTTCCTGGCAAAAATCCGCACTGGCAAAAAGGCGGGACTGAATTCTGGGAACCGAAATTTCGGCCGTCGTGAGCGATGCGGGGCAGATCTTCAACATGGGCAGCTGAATCGTCCCACCGCAGTGCCAGAAGTGATAAATCCTGAGAGTTCATCATCTCCACAACCACAGGAGATGAAGCTGATGTCCCCGACCACCAGTACTTCGGAAGAAGATAACGCATCGACAACTGTTCCGACGTCGGCCGTCGACAGTGCGCATGACAACTCCAGCTCGGCGGATTGGCGCGGTGGAGCAAGTGTGTGCAGCACGACAGCAGCTGCACCCTTCGTACACATAATTGCCCCGACCTCTACTTCAACTCGTGTTGAAAGAGTGCAGGAGGGGAGCCCCCGCCTGGGTGTTGACGCGGAACAAGGGTCGAAGATGAGCAGTGTTCTTGATCCGGTAATGGATTCCGAGAACCTAATCCTAGCACCAGTGGTGACGGTCACGCTTCCGCGGGTGGTGGGCCCCGGTGCTTGTAACGTGCTCAATGGGATGAATTGTACCAGTACAAAAACCCGAACTCGAACGTCCGCGGCTGCTGCCTGCTCTGGTGCAACAGCAACCTCACCTCCAGGAGAAGAAAATAATTACAACAGGAGCAGCCAGCAGATGGCGGCGGCTGCTTGTGCTTTTTCATCGCCCCCAGGGAAAAAAGGGAAGGAAGTGACTTCGTGCTCCTCACCGGAGCTGGAACGATCACACGACAATTCTGGTTCTTCAACCTGGGGCGGGCCGCGTGCAAGTACAACATCTTCCGGCGGACGGAACAAACCAAAGACGAAGCAACTGCACCGCGACTTGTCTTCGCCAAACTTATATCCAGAGAAACGATGATGTTGCGTTGACCATGTATACGTGCAAAGAAACGTACTGCGACGTGACGTTCAACGTGCGCAGCTCTTGGTATTTTTATTTTGCACGAATACAAACTACAGACTGTTTATGATTTGTGCACGTACTACACGGTTGTTAACTCGCGTTTTTCCGCATGCATAACTTGCACGAGCTGCTGCCGCCCGACGTGGAGTGGAACATCGATGCCGTGTCTGACTTGCTGAAGCGGAAGGGAACAGCGGGCGCTGGGTGTAACGAAAAGTAGGACGTCGTTTTGCCGCTGCTCTGCTGTAGTTTATGAAGGACCTACAGCGCGCTGGCGCTGCTGTAGTCTCTTCCTCAGCGTCCGCAGTAACGGAAGATTGGGCACGGGGATATTTGAAAAAGTTCAAGAACGGTATTGACTTAGGGGAAGTGGTACATCGTCGACATTCGTAGCTGCTATATTTATTGGTTCTTGAATCGAGTTCAAAAGAGAAAAATAAAGCTGCCTTGCCGCGTCAAGATTCTTCTGTTTCAGTTTTCTTTTCCGTTTGTCAGGATTTGCAATGGAAGTATTTGGAGGATGTTTCGCTGTTTTTCTTTTGCGCATTTGCTGTGAGAGCGTGACTTTCTGCTCTGTGATTGTTCTTGTTATCTGTAAGGTCAGTTCGATTTATACTCGGACAAACTGAGTATCCGATAGAAACCGATAGAAAGGCTGATCGACCCATCAGTAAAATATGACTTCCAGGGTTTCTGTTTGGCGCGTTGATTTCAGTAGCCAAGTATGTTCTACGGAATTTCGTGTTTCTAGTATTCGAGTGCCTTTTTTTGGTAGTCTTCGTAGGGGCAAGATATGTGGTCGGATAAAAACAATCTTACCTGCAGCAGTGTCAATATAAGTTCTTGTTTTTCTTGTTTATTCCTGTGTATTAATTTTCGATTTGCTTCTGTTGGCAGGTAGTAAATTTTCTAGTCGCGATGAAGTAGACGAGATTTACTTTGTCGCGTTGAACCAAAAGACGAATACCAGTATGACCAATGACAACCATCCGTCCCGGTTCGTCCATGTGTTTCTGTTAAGAAAAAAACAATAAATTTGGGAGGACCTCGCGTTCCCCGCTGCTGCTTTGTATGTTGGATCTTCGTTCTTATCATCATGTTAGCGCTAGGACCTCGTCGCACTGCCACATACATCAATTTTCAAGACGGCTGGTGATCCATCGCTGCAGGTTTGCCGAGGCGATTGGTGAAGCCCGTCGGCTTGTCTTTTTTCCCAATCAATTTCAGGCTTGGTGGGGTTTCTTTTTTTGCAGCAGCAGGCTGCTAGTCTTAGATATTGGGATTGATTGTCTGTCCGGACAGTAGGATGTGTTTCGGTCTTATTCGTGTAGATTCATTTGCCGCCAGACGACGCGCACTTTCTGCATTGTCCGCGCTGCCCGCCCACTCCGGTCGCGAAGTTTTTGGACCACCTGCGCCAGCGTTCGAGGAGGATGATTTGGTTGTGATGTTGGTGTCGTGCTTTCAGCATCCCTTCCTTTACATTTCGATTTAGAAATAGCTGTGTTGAGTTCTGTTGGTATGACTTTTTTGTGTGCTTTCGCAGAGCCGCATCCTCTGTGATCCCGCCCTTCGTATGTATTTCCCATAGCTGTCTCCGAGCCGCTTTTTTCGGAAACGCTATGATCGCTTGTTCTGCCATCATTTGTATTCGTGGAGCCGCACCCTCCACTGCATTGTGCCGGCGCCTCATTGTACGATGTGCGAGCTGGGTACTTTGCCTGGCACTTTTGTGAGATTTGTAGATCCCCGGAAACATTTTTTTTTCGCTCACTTCGATCATGATCTTCAGTAGGGTTCACGCAGTTCTGTTATTTTCAATTTTTCTACGACTTTCATGTATACACGCAGAGATAGCTGGTACCCCTATTTGGTATCCTGTTTCTGGGGTACCCGGGAGCCGTTTCCTCCCTCGCTGGGTATAAGCGAATTCGCCCGTAAGGGTCCCGTCTAGGCGGTGTAAAAAAAATCCTGGTCTGTGAAACGAAAACCACAGAAGACGTGAATCTGAACCGACTTCGACCTCGAGCTAGGACAATGGAAAAAGGTCAGGAAAGACCAAATAGGAGGCGTTTAGTCCTGTCGTGTCGAAGAGTACGTGACTAGGAGACAGGCAATAATTTTGTCGCTGCTCCCGGTGTGCTTACATTATTTCTGGTCCGATCGTAAACTTGATTTTTTGGTGTATGCGTAGTTCTATGAATAGGTGATCTCTGATGTGAACAGTTGCAGGTTCTCTTCAGATCCGATGCTATGCGGGTGAGCCGAGGGATCTCTTCTGGCTCAACAAGGTGTTAATCAGCAGGATCTGCAAGATATGGAATGAAGAAATTGATTTCAGACTTACTACTGCAACCCTTCTGAAGAAGAGTCTTTTCACTGAATTCGATCGCGGAACAAGAGAAATGAATGCAAGATCGTGAATGACAGGAAGAATGCCGCGGCGCGTAGCTGGTTCGTGACTTCTCCGGATTTTTGAGCTGTCATTCCGCGTTGTAGAAAGCGTTACGTTTTTGATAGGCCCGCGGCCATGTCTGGCGCGTTTCCTTCAGAGTTTCCTGGTTTTGTATCGAAGAATTTGTTGGAAATTCAGCAGCTGCAGGATCATTTTTCCGAGTTACTTATTCGCAAGTGTCGTTTGTGTTGCTGGAAAAAGGACACAAATCGTAAAAATCCTCGAGAAGATGGTACGACGACAGCTCTAGAAACGACCTTGATCTGTCTGTCACCGATTGGTAAAAAGTACTACTGGTGGCTGATGTACGCGAACAAACAAACTTTTTCGCTCGTAGGAAGATCCCTTGTTAGTACGCTGGGTGTAGTAGTTTATGTCCTTCCCTTTGGTTATTTCCATTTTTGCGACCACCCCGCTACGTTGTAAGTACGTGAAATGTCCTCCACGACTAGCAAGCGGCAGACGAAAAAACAAAGCATGCGCGACAAGAAAAAAATGATGAAGGCCAAGGACAGGAGGGTTTTGGCGGCGTCCCTCGAAGAGCACGGAATACTGAAAATAGCTGCTACGACGACGATTGATTGCGGGGGCTCTGACGATAATATTAGTACGACTAGACAAGATGACATCAGCGCCAGGACAGTAAACTACGACGAGAACAACAGGACAAGTATGGTCCGCCTTCCGAGCAGCGACACGGCAGCCACGTTGTCGGATCTGATCGAAGCCCTGCCCAAGACGCAGCCGGCGTTTGACTACTATGATTGTGCGATCCCCGTGCCCAACATCGAGTGTCGGCGGAAGGCTATCAAATGTAAGAATGTCTGGGTCTGGAAGAATGCAGATTTTTGTCATGCTGTTTTTGCATGACACAAAATGTCTGTCATGGAAGCCCTAGCATCACAGATTTCGACAAGCTTCCGCATTGCTTATTCCGCATGACAAATCCCCCATTTTGGTGACAGGAAATGGGCACCCTTTGCTGCCTATGCATGAGAGATTTGTCTGTGTTGTGAAATGCGCATCACAAGCTCGCATCCTTCCAGACCCAGACATTTTTACAATCCATAAAGGCGTTCGACCTACAAAAATATAACCCGGAGCACGTGGTGGATATCAAAAACACCATTTTCAGTGCCACCAGCCTGTTCTCCTTCGATGCCGCCGAGTTTCCGTTTGCCGACCTGGTGAGCGACGTTTTCGAGAAGCACGTGAGCTCCTGGGGCCCGGATCGCAGAGAGATTGTGGAAGAGTACTATGATCTTCAGGAGGAAGCGAACAGAAGAACGACCAAAAGAACCAGCAGCTCAAATGGAATTACGTCGGCAGCAGAGGAGAAGATCAGTATGAATGAAGACGGCGCAGCTGTAATTTCTAGACCGACCACCTCCCCGATAGGGCGGGAAAATAATTGCAAAAGAGCTACCTCCTGCCTACAAGCCGCTGAAGATTTGGCTGTAACAAGGTCGTCGTCGTGTTCATCTTCATCATCTTCATCCCCTACTTTGAGTGGTCCTCGTGTGCATCATGAGGGGCCGCACCATCGCGGTGCTGTGGCTCCTGCCGGAGAGTCGAGCAGCTGCGGCTTATTTTCAGTGAAACAAGAAGAACGCGATCGCGGAGCAGCTGCTGCACCTACCCAAGGTTATGAGACAAGTATCACGGGAAATAAAAGTTTTACCTCCGCGTCTGAGCAGCAGCAGCATGGCGTGCTGCCGAGTGCCGTAAATCGACGAACTTCCGTGCACTGCTACAATCGGCGGGCGGAGAGTAACCGGAACGATCGGTCGGGTTGCTGTGAAAAATCATTCTACTCTAGTGGTACAACTACAACTTCAGCCTCCATAACTCCAGAAGGACGGCGCGACCAAAGCTGCAGCTCCGCTACGTCATCAAAAACAGCATCTCGTCCCCAGGACGATGGCGTTGAGGATTATTTTCATCATACCGCTGGAGCTACTAGTCTGCTGCCAGGACAAGTGCTCGGGTCGACTTCCCCCGTAAGTCTGATATTAAGTGGGAATGATCAACAAGCTCAAGAACAGAAACATCTTGTACATGCGGCGGTGGAAAGTAGCACGCCGATAAAAAACAGTAACAGCGACTCGTCGACTGAAGTTTGTAGTGCGAAGACGACAACAGGCGGCCAAGTTTCATCGAGGTCGGAGGTTTCTACTCCGTGGTCCACGGGATCGTCACCTGTGTCGGAAGATCGCAGCTGCGGGGCTTGTCCTCGGACAGCTGCACTGCAGTCTACCTCTACGGAGAGCAGCTGCATCAACCGCAGCAGTTCTTCGCGCAGCAGAGGTGAGGGCCCGCTGTTGACTGGGTCGCTTGTTCTGGACGACCTGGCCGACGATGTCGAGATGAGGGGCAGCAGTTGTAGTACAATTGTAGCAAGAACTGGGGCAGGGGACCAGGATCACGACCACCGCGAGGAAGACTTGCACCGCATTGACCTCGACCAGCGCAGGCAAACTTTTGCGGAGAGCATGCAGCAGCGGCCCGACTTTCAGCTCTCGCTGATTCACCTCACCGCACAGGGGAAGAACATGGCGAAGTTTCCGCCGCGGTCGGGGCACGATCCCTTCCGTCGGGGCTGGATGTACGCACTGAAGGAACCGACATTTCGCAAGCGGATAGATGCTTTGTTCGAGAAGTTCATGCGGGAAGTGATCAAGCCGCGGTTGAAAGAGCAGTACAGGGAGTATTTGCTGGACTGTCTGGCCCAGAACCGAAAGCCGGAATGCGGGTCGTGGGAACGAGGAGGCCGCGGAACAAGGAACGAGGAGGCAATGATGGTACAACTAGAGGGGGATCATGACTCCAGTTGCGCTCCGGAAACCGCACCGGTTATTTCAGCCGCAGCCCGGGAAAGAAGCACAACTGCAGCATCGGAGCAGCAGGAGCAGATGATCGCGCAGCTTTTGGAGGACTTCAAAGTTTTTTACCAGTACGAACCCTCCCTGCGGGCGCACGTGAAGGACGTGAAGCCGCTGGGGATTCCGCACACGGACGCGGATTACTACCACCAACCCGGGGAAATCAACTTCTGGTGGCCCGTGAGCCACCGGGTGTTCGCGTCCAACAGCCTGTTCGCGGAGTCGCAGCCGGGCCGGAAGGATTTCGCGCCGTTTTGCTGCGGGTACGGCGAGGTGGTGCAGTTTTACGGAAACCAAAACCTGCACTTCACCAAGCTGAACGAGACGGAATTTTCCCGCGTATCCCTGGACCTCCGGGTGGTGCCCTCCTTCCTCTACTGCGACACGTGGAAGAAGGCCGACGGGAAAGTCTCCTTCTCCAACGGCGGCTACTACAGGATGATGTGAGCTGCAGCAGCTTGTTCACAGAAAAGGTCCCTTCAAATGACTTGGCGAAATTAGGAGATGAAAACATGTTTATCATACAGTAAATTCACTCGTCTCGCCCGCACGACCTGCCTCGAGACTGCTTTTTACAAAACGGTTTCATAGCCGAGTTATCTTGTGAAAAAACTGCCGACGGAGTGTGATATCTTTTTGTGACACACAAAAGTGTTCGCTCGGAAGAAGAACGGAGCAGTTTTTCATTTTCTTTTTTGTGTTTGCGGATGTCCAATATGATGGATCTATCCTCTGAGATCATGATGCGCTTTCAGATGGTTGCAGTTCCTGTTCAGTGGTAAGATGAGGCAAACGTCGCGCGTAGGGAAACTTGTTTTTGATTATTCTTGCATTCAAGTATCTCGATCTTGATCGTTCTGTGCCTTGGTTCAGGTTTTCGCTGCATATAGAAATCTCTTTTTATTGCCAAATCGTCTTCGCATTCTTGACAGTTGTGGCGCTTCTTGATTTGCACGGTCAAACATCTTCCGGCACTTGACTGCAGAAGCATTTCCCTTCGCCGCTCGCTACCACTACAGAAGCAAGAAACTATGACCAACTGCAAGCGGCAAAAGATGGCGGAGCACTTGCTAAGAGAAGTGCAACCTGGCAGCGCTGCAGCTACAGCCGAGGTAGTCGATACCGAAACAAGCTTGCAGTGCAAGAAAGCCTATGGTACTAGCAGTACCGAAGAACGCAGAAACATGGACGGAAAAAACCGCCTCCTCCTCGATAACGACGAGCTTCTTGCGTTGATACACCGGGCGGAGTGGGAGAAGAACCGGTTGCGCAAACCCGAGGGGTCGCAGTTTCGTGTGGTTTGCTTGGTCCGGTATTTTCCGTCCAAAGGAGCACGTTCTGCGGGGGACGGGGACTCGGTGCAAGAGACTGCCGCCGGTTCTCTGGAGCCCGATTCCCGATGCTTCGATAGTACGGCACAAATTGCCGTCGGGGCCAACATGGAATCCACCGGGCTGTGCTCCGGGGTCTGTGCGGAGCGGGTCGCTCTCACGCATTTGCGAACCGTGGACCAAGACGCGGATGTGCAGCAGTTGGTAATCCTGACCGACAGCCCCGACTTCATCGCCCCGGGGGCGATGTGCCGCGAGTTCATGGCGGAGCATTTTGGCATTTACGAGAAAAGGGTTCCCATCTACCTCGTGGCCTCAAAAGGGGAGGTTAGTAAAAATGGGGCGAGTTCTTGTGATTCCGCAGTGCTTGACGCTGATGCAGATCCAGACAATGTTCGGGTTGTAGATGACCACACGACAAGCTGTACTAGAACGAACACTTCCTGGCGGCACACGGTTTGTTTTATGCAGGACCTGTGGCGGTTCCGGTGCTGTTTCATCGGCCAGAAGCGGGACGACTGCGAAGCCTTCGGGGGGGAGGTCAGCAAGTGTTGCGAGCCGGTCGTCCAGCGGGAGAGCAACAATGCGGAGCTAGATATGGATGTTCTGTCGCCGGATCAAGCACGAGCACGCACCTCTCCCCTCCCCCACGCCGAGAGCTTTCGTGCCCTCTACGAACGCATCCGTGAGAAGCATCGCGAGATCGCGGCGCAGCGCCAGGGAAAGCCGCATTACCACCCGCTCTTTTTGGTCGCAGGAGCGATGACCTTGAGCAGGCGGAAAACCTTCCTCGCCGCACAAACGCAGAGCATCGAATACCCCGGAAGTGGTATGCCCGGTGTGAAAAGAACGTCGTGCAGGAGAACCCGTAGTCAAGATCACTATTTGGCTTCTCGTGCAAGACAGATCTTTCTAGAAGGTTTGCTTAGGATCTTGTTCCGAGGTGACAACTCTGGACACGCTCACGCAGTGTAAGGTGGTCTCTGCTTGGTCAATGTCAAACTTGCATCACTAATTCATTTTCTCAACTTTCCGATTGGAACCAGTTGAACTGAACTGCTCTCGCAATACCATATGCAAGTACGATGATGAGAACGACTTCTAGGAAACCTTCTCGTTGGGCGGAATTCGACGATGAAGTTTTACGCCGTTTTTGTGACTCTTGCTCGCTGATGCAATGTTGTGTATGACAAATAATCTATTGGGGTGAACTACTGCGCGACATTTTGGAATGGGATAGACGTAGACGCGGTGTCGAAGGTACTAGTTTTTTTGGAGAAGGAACAGGAGGACCTTCAGCTGGCATCGGTCGCCGGGGATGAAAACAAGAGCGTAGTAGAAAATAACGACGTTCTTGCGGCGCACCACAAGTTCACTTGTACAACCACGAGACGACTTGACCAGCCCGAGGCGCCAGTATTGATTCTGCTCGTCGACCAATTTGGAATCTGTCACGCGCCCGCCGCACCGGCACGGGCGTACTTCGCGGAGCAGGGGAATTTCGAATTCGTGCACACACTTGTCCATGACATTCCGTTGCCGATCCGCACCGAGTGCGAAGAACGTTCGGCCTCCTTGTCCGGTTCCGACGACGTTCAAAAAGCCCCACGATTCACGTTCCCCTTGGTACACTGTGAAATGAAAAATCTGTACGACGCGACCAGTTGCATTATCGATTGGAAGGTTCTATAAAGAGAGAGAGAGAGAGGAAGTACAAGTACCTACGTCAGACAGATACACAGGCCGTGAATGTGGTCCTCTTGTTCGTTATTTTCACTTTGTCAGAAGATTGCCGTTCCTGTCGTAGTTTCTGTAGTATTTTTGTTCCAATGACTGCATGACAAACAGCACGCGTCGTCGTGTGGGGAGGTCATCGTCAGAAAGAAGCAGACTGTGGCGCGTTTCTGTTATTCGTATCTTCGAGAGCGTGAAATCTTCGAGCAGAGATGCGGAATATAGTAGATAGCACTTTCAATCGCGTGTGCGTGATGAACAGGGCATGGTTGATGGGAAGGCTCGCGCAATCTTCATCGATGATCTGACCGCTCAGGCTTCGACAGAGGAAGTGGAACGAGAGAGATTTGATGACGTTAATGGCAATGCAGTTCAGGAGTTCCGCACTACCTACCATTGTCTGTTTTACTAGCAGAAAGACCCCTTCATTCTTGCGAGTCTCGGCAGCTAGAACTTTTTCGACACAGTAAAACTGACGGCATCGTTGCTATCTTCTGTCTTGAAGCTCGTGAGTGGTAGTAGTTTGGCGGTGCACTTCATCATTTCTTCGAACCTAGTGAAAGTGATGCTCTTTCGCAACAGGTAGTAGTTGCCCTCGGGAATAATTTAACACCACAATAATTTTACATTCGGTCCATCTAGAGGCCCCCAACCCAGGAGAGATCGCACGATGCATCGCCTTCGTAGCAGTTGCAGCTTCGTGGTCGCTTGTGTCGTAGCAGCGACGTTCCCACTATGCAGCCGCGGCCAGGAGTGGAAAGACAACTTGTTCGCGGCTTCCGACGCCCAGCTCTCCGACATTCGGGATATGTATCAAACAGGAAAACCCTACTCCCCCGACACGTGTCTGTACCGTGAACAATAGGCGCTTGATGTTTTGCATGATTCGTCACCACAAATCAACTTGCGAAGAACATTAACATATGGTGAAGCTTAGAAGGGAGATTTCGAAACGGAATAGATTTCTTGCAGTGGTTCTCTACTAGGTCGTGTGACGCACCATGCCGAAAGTAGAGAACAGGAAAAATTGATGCCCACGCAATCTACGACAAGTATTGTCCCGCTTCTTCGCTGGTAGCTTTGCCTTCTTGCAATCATGCAACTCGGTGGACTGGTGCACTACAAGAACAGAGCCACTCAACTCGGGCACTATGATTTTTTTTTGAGGTTGTACTTATGGTGCGTAGGCCTAGGAGGGATTTTCATTTTTCCACCGGATAGAACGCTGCTGGGCCACAGTGTGGATGGGGAAATTAAGGACTCGCTGAAAGAGGCCACCGCGCTGGTGCTGCAGCAGAAGGGCGCGGAGCTGGCCCACGCGGTATCCATGTACGTGGAGGACATGAAAGAATTGGAATCGGTCCGGAAATATCGAATGCAAAAATGTCTGGGTCTGGAATGTTGCCGGGTTTGTCATGCATATTTTGCATGACCCAGGATGTCTGTAATGCATGACCTAGCATGACAGATTTTTAGAGGGCTTCCTGATGCCTAATCCGCATGACAAATGCCCTCCGCGCGTAGCACAAACTAGACTCCTCTTGCTGATCATGCAATACAGATTTTTTTAGAGGCCAGAGTTAGCATCACATTCCAGACCCAGACACTTTTGCATTTGATAGGAAAAACCTACTGCAGGCCTTGGGGAAGGAGCTTCCGGAGAATTCCCCGCTGCATGAGGCCGTGGACCAGTGGGCGGAGCTCGTACACGACGCGGTGCTGAAAAAGTACAATGCGAACCCAGCGCGAGCGGGGTCCGGTAATAATTGAATTTTGCATAATTGTTTTTTTCAAATTCGAATGGCAAGTATGCGGGAAGTCGATTTTGTGTAGTCCACCACGAATGAATGGGATTGCACCACGTGAGAACATCGTGCTCGTGGTGGTTTTTTTACCGCGGACAACCCGCATAGTTGCAATTTAAAAGGAGACGCAGGCACTACCAGTGTCACCTATCACGGTTGCTCCTGATTCACTACATGCATAAAGAAAAAGATCTTCATGCTGTTACTTAATGCAGGACGACGAATTATATCAACTGAGGAATAGGAAAGCAGCGCGGCTGCATTTGAGGATGGATCATGTTTTCATTTTCATTTTCTCGCATTGTTTCAACAGACGCTGTCCACCAGGCGGAAACCAGTGGCAACGTGTACCAGCTCCAAGCGAAAAACGCGGCCCAAAACAGCGAGGCGTTCAGCGGCGGAGGAGAGGAAGCCGCTATCAAAGTGAAAACAAGTGCCCCTCTTCCAGAAGACCGAAGAGTTTGCGTCGCAAACGTTCCACATGAAAGCTTTTTGTATCGCAGAAATACGAATACATAGGAATACGACCTATTTTGTTGCACAATGTGACTCAGTTTTTGAACATAACGCGACAGATCTCGTGTGCAATGCGGTGCTGTACAGTGCAGATTCTTGGTATAATAAAGTCTGGCCCGAAAATTTGACATGCTGATAGATACACGGATGCAAATTATGCAAATGAGATTCGACATGGACGACACTATCTGGGGCCGGGGCACTTTTCAAGACGATAGCCACTGCGTCGGCGGTTGAGGTGAAGGGCGACTCAAGTACGAAAATGGATGGTCGTGACCGCACGACAGCAGCGGCTGTTCCTGCTGCTGGTGGAGAAAAAGCGGGAACCGCCTCTATGCGCGATGGTCATAGCGCAGCGCCACCACCACCACCACCACCAGCTGCCTCCACTCCGCCTGTGGACGACGCGCAGCACTCCGCAGCAGGCGCGGCATTGTCCTCTGAAAGAGGTGTGGTAGTTTCCGGGGCCGCTCTAGGGAAAGAACAAGAAGCGCCTGCTGATGCTGCACGAGCTGGTGCAGTTTTGTCGACGACCGGCGGTGGAGGCAAGAGAGCAGCATCCACGTCGACCTCATTCACGGAAGAAGGAAGTGAGGCCCGACCACCGCAAGCGTCAAACGGCGCAGAACAGAACGCGGAGAACAAGTCCTACCTGGCTTCCGCGCTGTCGTTTCTGCAGGAACAAGTTGTGACTGGATACAACAGTGCGAGGACCGTGGAGCAGGAAGTCGGGGCCACCGCGACGCCGGAAGAAGAACAGCTCCAGAAACGACCGAAGCGCCAAAGGATGTTGCGGCGGTGGGATGATTGAGAGGGACGAAGGAAAAGTTGTTTCGCCGAGCTGGATGAATTGTTGCATTTTGCTACAGAAGTTTAGATATGATTCTGTTCGTGTTTCTGCAGAAATAATGAAAAATAACTAGAAAAGTGAGCCATCCCATTTGGGGCCGAGAGCTACGCCAGAGAAGAGGCTATTGAAGATATCAAAAGAGTGACTTTATTGTATGATGATGCAAATAAAAACCACCCCGTTACTGACTCTGTGTATGGACATTCAATGTAGCAAATCAATGGACACAGGTTCTTTAGCCAGACTAGGCTCAGCATACCGGGCGACACCAGAAAGTTGCGCCGTTGCTGGCTATTTTTGTGTACTTACTATAGAAAAATTGAAAGCTCAAGGACTGACAGGACAGCAAAACTTGTGTCGCAACTGCTGGTGAAGCGAAAGTGTCCGTCTTCTTGGTACCGGGTGGAACTCCAAGAATGGGACACGAGCACGACCCGAGGTGTTAATTTCAATAAATCAGCTGGCTGCCTCCCTGCCCGTTTTCTCCGCGCAATCAGGTACCACGTCTAAAAAAGGCAGCGCTATGTATCCAGCTTAGCGGGTGTGAAGGGCACTCCGCACCTCGTCCGGAAAAAATACTCAGAAAGATCTTGGATATCTTTATTCCGATCTTGATCGGATGTAATGATCGTGTGCACTACGATGAAGATGCGTCGTTGAACTCGTGGATGTCAAAAATCGGACATGTACGGCTGTGAAAACGAAAAGATCGCAAGGGAGATGAGGACCGTTGTTTGTCACATCGATGGTCAGGCTATCGTCATACCTTCATCGTAGGGAGACATCGTCACCATGACTTATCGTCACCTGAACATATCGCCGCCTAAGACGGTTTCATACGTAATCTCTTCGTTACACATCCATCGTCGTCATACGTAATCAATCTTCGAACGACAAGCACAAGGATGCTTATAATGTGGATCACGAACAGCCGACGCCTTTGAGAGCAGTTCGTATAAAATATGGTTACTCACAAAAGGACTCATCCTCATTATCTTGAAAACAAATTTCAGTAGCAAGAAAACGCTTTTGCTTCAGAAGCTTTTTTTTTCTCTGGCGGAGATACTGAACAAGTATGAGTAGCACGGTGCAACACGACGGCGCTTGAAACAATCTTGGCCACGCATTGTCGCTGTTGAGTCATCACGCATCTATTGTCGTGGTAGGCCCACTCTAGCACCAAGCGCTTGCGCGTTTGCCGAAGATCCGTCAGCTTACATAGCAGACGCGTGAGTTTCGCTCCCAAGCGAGTGCCGGAAAAACAGAGCAGAAACGGAGCAGAGTCTTCTTCTTTTTCTTCTTCTTCTTCTTACTTCGCGCGGTGAGACCGCGGACCACTTTACGTGAAAGGCTCTGGCGCACGGCAAAGAGGCACAGAGGCGCGCGTCACATCGGAACTTCGGGAGGCCGTCCTGTCCGCCTCCAGCACCTCGTAGTCGTGGAGGAGTTGCACGACAACTGGCGCCGGGAACATTTTTCTCTTCGTGATCGATTACTTCCACTTAGGCAGGACAAGAGAAGAGCTGAATCGGGCCGCAACCACTTTTAGTACTTTATTCGTTTTCTTGTTTTTTTTTGCGTCAGAAGATTTAGATCTAGTTAATCGATAAGTTGAGCCACGCCGTCGCCGCGGATGTCTTTCGACAGCGACTGGTTGGTTGCACATGCCAGCTACAAGGATGCTTATAGGTCTCTTAAGCATCGGCCGTCGCGCCTCTGCCGACGGATCGTTGTGGGAGGGGGATTGGGAGTGGCTCTGACTGTGTTGGTGTTCATTGATGTCACTGTATCATGATGTCTGGGCTCGTGAATTTTCGATCTGAATTTTCACCCAATCAATAACAGGCACGAGGAGGATTGCAAGGGTCTTCGAGCATATCAGAGAAAAGAGCGCCAGCCTCAGCGTTAACGGGATTTGTGACGGAAGAATGTATGCAAAGACAATGACTATGCCTTCCGTAGCATGCATGAAGACAGGTAAAAGCAATCTGAATCTGTGAAAATAAACCGTTATCGTATAGCACTTTTCTGGTTGATAGAGCGCGGCGGAGCCACAACAATTTTACCGTGGGCGGTTTCTTCGCTTGATTGACTCGGCAGGACCGCCAGGAAAGAGCAACGAACCAACAGGGTTGCAGAACCAGAGCACACCACATCGGGAGCTGGATAGTGGTATCTTGAGTAAAGGCACTAAGTGATTTTATGTCTGTAGGCACTAGGTTCGAATTTTGATGTTTTTTTTCTGTAGTCAGCATGTGCATCTCGCGTAGGCAGTTTTTGGAGGATTGAATAAGATCGCACATAGTCTGGAATTGAGGCGACTGCTCCTTAATGTCCATGTTCATTTCTCTACACCAGGCACGACGATCCTTGGTTGCCAGAATATCGTCCTCGAGTCCGACGTTAAAAGGGCTGCGGAGAAGATGGCGTCTGAGAACAGTACTTCGCGCAGCGCTTCTTCTGTTGCCGGTAACCGCAGTGCGTTCGCTTCTCCTCGGTTCCTCCGTGCTGTTAGATCTTCTTCGACAGCCACCACAACGCCGATGTACTTTTTTACACTTTCTCCTGTCGCGTTGGCATGGATGTTCTATGTCGTGGTGCCGGTGTTGTGCCGACTCGGTGAGGGGGATGATAAGAGTGCGGTAACGTCGGCTGCGGCGGAACCGCGGCGCCACGTCGCGCCCCCGAGGGTGCTGATCACCGACTACGCGGAAGATGAGTTCTCCGACGAGGTCGCAGCGGGCACGATGTTTCTGGACGAGGAGGAGAGTGCAGCTTTGCCCCGGGATGACCTTCCGCTACATGATGGTGCGCCGGGAGGTAGTTCCACGGCTGCGACCACGAGGACCGTGACGCCAGCGCCCGCTGTTCTAGCGGTGAGTGACACCGGCGTGACGGAAGAAGTAGAACCCACCTCCGCTGGTCAGGCGGGCGGGGGGGGGGGGGGGGGGGGGCAGGAGGAGTCTAACGGCGAACAAGAACGCGGGCAATACGAAGTGGCACTGGCCGCGAATCTGATGAATACAACANAACGGCGAACAAGAACGCGGGCAATACGAAGTGGCACTGGCCGCGAATCTGATGAATACAACAGCGACACAAAACGTGACAAACGATGAGACGGTAGCGCTCCTCCTCGAGGACATGTGCGACCTGGGCGTGGCAGACAATATGTACGCGCACGACAAGAATCGCGACTTCGTGCTCGACCCGAGGACGGGGGAAAGTCCGCCGATGTGTCCGCTCGCAACGCTAGACTTGGACGGAAACGGTGTTGTGGACGTCGTTGAGTACACGAAGTTCTGCAAGCATCAAGAGAGCGCGGGACGCGACGTGTTTCCCCAGGAATCTTCTGACCGGTATGGAGCGAGAGGAAGCACAACCTCGTCCGCGAACGACACGACAGGAGCTCCTGCTGCGTCCTCGGCCCTGGTACAAGTTGCAGTGCGACCACCCAGGAGGAAAAAGGATGCAGAGGACTCATCGTGGTGGTCGTGCTGTTGTAATTCAGCAAGCAGCGAGGAGGAAATCGAAATGGAGATTGAGGAAACGCGTCCTCCTGGCTTTCGTCGTCCTCCAGGCTGGACTCCTCCCAGCAGCGGTGGTGTCATTACAACCGGACGCGCGTTCAAGGTAGACGACTTTGAAATTACCGATTGTACCGGAAGAAGGAGAAGGTTCGACTGTGCCGGTGTGAGACCCGCCTTGGATACGGAAACAGGACGTTTTGGGGTCGCAGCGGGCAACGATGGATTTTGGGGAATGCTGGGCACGGCAAGAGACGAAAAAGCGCAAGGGAACAGAGTAACGGGCGCCATGTATCAAAATGCACATGACGGAATTGTGAACCGCGTCGGAGGGAATGCAGCTGCAAGAGATCGTTTCACGAGAGACCGCGAAGGTAATCCACGTTCGCGCCCGTTTATCCCTTACACGGCTGTTACTCGTCGCAGCGGATGGAAGGAAGACAAAGAAAAAGCGCGCTGGCAAGACTGGCTTCTGCGGCAAACGCAACCAACAGTGCATGCAACGGTGGCAAGCACGAGGCAGACGTTTCCGATAGGTGACCGCGATAATGACGACAGCGAGGAGAGTACGTCGACCCAAGGAACAACCGGGACGGGGGGTGGGTGGCGGTTTTGGCGGAGTTCCTTCGTGCAGTTTTCGGCTGATGATCGAGACCGGAGAGCGACGGTTCCCGCTTCTTCTGCCGGGTTACCAGAACTGCTGGTGAGCGAAACTCGAGGGGAGAGTGCAGATGCTATCGCTCCTTACGAAGGTGAATTTGGAACCAGCAGCACGGAGTTCCTTGGCCAGACCGCCGAACAAGCGGAAACGCCGTCAATTGCAACTGCGGCCGTCACTGACGCAGAAACTGCACCTGCTGTTTCGGCCGTAGAGCTGAGGGGCGAGGAAATTGGCCGGATGGAGGAGATCGGGACCGCTGCAGTGCCTGTTTCTCCAACACCTTCGTCCAGTACATCGCTTTCCACCGCCAACTACCCGTCTGCAGCGGCGCTCACCAGCGATCTCGCTGAGCAGAGAGAGCAAGACGAGTATGACGGTGCCGGGGGCGCGCTTTGGCTGGACGCTCTCCGACCTGAGGAGAATGGACGAGCCTACACTGCTTCTCCCACGACCCCGTTGCTGTCGGAGTCGACCTCGGGGGCTTCCCATATCCTGTGTAGAAGCGTCCCCACCCCAGAGTTGTAATGCTGATTTGCATCTACAGAAACATGCGCACCCCCAGCACGAAAAGCATTTCTTTTTGTGTTTTGGTATTGATAACGATAAGACTGTAAACAGGATAAGCCGATGGATTTCGTATGTTTATTTTCTTGCTAAACTGAACTACACTACATCGAGAAGCTTGTCTGTTTATACGGAGAGTTGCAGCCGCACAGTTTGTTCATACAGAGAGAAGCTTGTCATGCGTTGGCGCAGATGCACAGTCTGTGTATGTCATGCGTGACTCCCAAAGGCAAAGTCTGCAGATTTGTGTTGTAGAAAAATTGCCAACTCGGGTGCGGACGTTTTTGCTCAGGATATTGCAATCGGTTTCGCCATCCTCCATGGGGCATGTCGGAGTGTCTGCTGGCAGCACTGTCTGAGCCAGTGCAAAAGCAGGGCAGTAGTTGTAGTTCTGTATCGTTTTGACGCCGAGTACCCTGCTCGGATGTGGAACATTTCTTCTACTCAGCTAGGAAGAATTGATAAAGTAAAGATAAGTTTTTGACAGGACGAGAAGCCTCACTTGATCTGATGGTTGTACCTTCATTCTATCTTCCTCGACACCTTCCTCCATTTCTTGAGGCTATTTCAAACGATGATCTCATCTTACCTGAGAGAAAGAAATAATGCATTACGGTCGAAGCTGCAGGCGTGGCTGTGGGTGTGGGTATTAAAAAGGGCCAGCCTACTCTGCCTCTGTCAGCCTTCGGTTGAGACATTACCGGTAGGGCGAAAGACCTGAAAAAAATACCAATAAAGGCGCTGCCCAGATATTTCCTTACAAGAAAAGCGCGCGTCGATGTTTCTCGTCCAAATTAATATGTAAATAAAAAAACAATATTATCAATGACCTGCGTTGTTTCCTTCCTTTAAGACACCGTGTATGATTATTTTGAATATTTAAGTGCACTAAGATAAGCTAAGACGTATCTGACGGATTCATTTGATCGGCTCGACCGGACTGAAGGTTTGTTAATGTATTTGATGCAACTTTCTGCTTTTTCCACTTCCACAACAGGTTTTTACTGAAAAATGCGTCGCAGGACTTACAACAGATTGATAGGTAGAGGAGAAATTGCGAGTGCCCGCGACCGCACGTAAGACTTCGGCGGTTGGGCGAAGTGATGTCGCGAAGGTAAGATCCGTGGGTTGTGCGAAACGATAAAGTTCAATTTTTTTGACAGCGTGCCGAGACCGGAAGACTATGCCAGGATGGTTTGTTCTTGCGGATATTGCTCCCTTTTCGGAAACTGCGGCTCGTTGCTGAGCCGAATCTATCAAAGAAAAGATCCTTCCAGCGTAGCCATCACGCACAAGAAAGCGATAAGCAAGACACAGAAAGCGCACCGAGTCGTGATCTCTACTTTGCGGGATCTTGCCGCGCGCGGATCTGCGAAGAAAATGATCGATCAAACTGCTCTGTTTTTATCGCGCTTTTGCCCTTCAGTTAATTTGCAAGAAATTGGTCCATGTATATGATCCTCCAGCAGTGGGTAGAGAACTAGATCGACGCGCTTAATCCCGGTGCAGGGACCAAGTCGATCGAATCGGGGTATAGCTGTGTCGAAGTTTCATGCAGAAGTCGTGGTTCCGCTTCCGCCTACTTCGCTTAGTGTAGACAGAAACACGGTGATACAAGTACAGGTAGGATAACATTGTAGTAGGTACGTGAAGTGTGGATTCACAAGCAACAGCGATGACAGTAATAGCACTAGAGTATGATCTAACGAGCGACAACACGAAGTACTGCTTTTGTTGTATCTTATTTCCCTAACAGTGCTATCATATCATATTGGCCACAATTAAAGGATGCTTTCGATTTCTTGCCTCTTACCCTTGTTACTACACGACTTCTATTATCATCCGTTCGTTGAGGAAAAAGCTTTTGTATAATCACAACTTTTTTCGCTCGGCCGCCCATCAAAAAGTTTAGAGGCTTTTCTCGCCAGCAATGTCTTACAGAGGCGGCGACGAAGTTGCAATGGGTGCTGGAACAACGCCCACCTACCAAGGGACCACGGTGAAAACGTTTTGTACTGACGAGACAGCCGGGCCGGCGGACGATCGTATCGATGTTACCTTCTCCGTGGAGATCTCCAACGAAATGAGCCCGGAAGTGGCTTCTACCACGAAGAGTGATTTATCCAAAGCGGGCCCGCCCCTGGTGGGAAGGGAAGTCGTGACAGGGGCCTTGTGCCCAGATGCGCTACTAGAAGTAGACGCATCGAATCGCGCAAACTAAGCGGCAATACGCCGCTGCTCCTGGCGAGTGAAGAAGGGCGGCGCCCGCAATCCTGCGCGCGATCCCCCTACCCCTGGTGGGTGTTCTCTTCTTGAAGAAGAGCCCCGCTCTGGAAGCGGGCGAGCCTTGCAGGCTCCTGGTGAGCAGGCGAGGCGCCTCGCCGTCTCTTTTGGGTGAGATGGTTGTGGGGCTTCGGCCGGCTTAACCTGAACAGCCCAGCGCCACACCCTGCCCGACCACTCCGAGGAAGGCCCTCGGGTGTGTTGCCGCGTCGTGTGCAAAGAGGCCCGGCATGGTGTGTCCCTCTCGGCCTTCGGCCGAATTAGTGGGCACGCTCGCACCGCCGTAAGCCCTAGCGCCCTACGCCGCGCGCAGCAGCTTGCGGCACTTCCCGGGGATGGAAGGAAGCGGTGGGGCCTGCGCTATTCGGGAAAGCCGCGGCGGGCACCCCCAGCCCCCTGGCGGGGCCGGCGCCGCCCTTCTTGACGAAGGGCGCCCGCCCGCGCGCGCGCCGCCCATGGCGGAGAAGGGCCGCGCCCTTCCCGCACAGATAGTGTCCGGCCTAAAGTCAGACGACAATTAAAGGACGCGCCCAGGTAGCGCGAATCGGGATCCTTTCGCCGTAGTATAATCAATCTGTGTTGCCCACCTGGTGTGCGCCCTCTGATTCATTGGTGCTACTATACGGAACGAGTGCAAGAGCCGGTCTGCCAAGGCCACAAACCTCCAGCGCGCTGTTCTCCTCCAGCTCTCGCCACTTGATGTGGCGACTGCGTAGGAGGGTTACGTTTCGCCGGGCCTCCACAGCCTCGCTGTCCGGCGGGTTGCTGCAAGTATAGCAGGGCTAAAGAGCGGGCGCCGCGTCTGTTTGAAACAAGAGCGGATCAAATACAATACAATTTATCCAAAGCGGCGTCGAATGACTCGCACAGAAATGGTGGGACGAGCACAGAGCAGAATTTGGAGTTAAATTGTCGTTCCCCAGCTTCTCTCTCGTCCAGTCCAGCCCTTGCTGAGACGCGGCCCACTTGTTCTACCACCAGCGACGCTCGAACTACGCCGGCAGGGAGGTCGTCTTCACCACCGCCGTCGATTCTTGGAACGCCGGCGAGCGAGCCGGGGGCTCAGGATTCTCTTCCGACGGCCTCTACCGTGGCTAAAAGTCCTCTTTCAGTGAGGACTTCTTCTTGTATCCAAGGAAAAAAGTGTTAGTATCTACAGTTACGCATTTATTGATATAAAAATTCGTGCGACGTTCTAGAGTACTAGAACCGAAACTAGCCCGGCATGACAAAGAAAAACTAGAAGAGTGCGGAGATCATATAGGTAAAGTGACACGCATGAAACTCGAGATGTGGTGGAAGCATTTCCGGTGTGGCAGAGGTTGTCTTCCTACTTGTGTGGCCCGAGATAAGAAAATGTGCATACTAGAGCTCTTTTTTCCAACCGGGATAAGGGCCTCGACGAAGATGACAGCATCCCGAGTGCCGATTCAGGGCCGGTTCTACCGGTTTTATAACGCGGACTTGGTGGATTGCCCCGTCTGCTACAGCCGTAAACTGGTGTCCGTCGACTACCTGTGCGGGCACTCGTTCTGCTACGAGTGCGCGGCCTGCTGGAGCTACGAGGCGCCCAAAACGGGGTTCGTGTCCTATTGCAAGGAAAAATCCTCCCTCCCCATACTGAAAAGGTATATTTTTGGAAATTTGTAATGCTGATTTGTGACCACAAATCGTGTCTGTCTCGCAAGGAGGCAACTCCGCAGGTTCCGCCGCATTGTGCAGGCGGTTTGTCATGCTGTTCGGCCTACAGCGCGGACGTATTTCGTGCTAAGCGCCTAAGCCAAAGCCCCGCTACTCACGCTTGGTATGGGCCTTCAGTGCCCTCCAGCAAGACGCCTCGGATTTGTGTACGCAAGTCCAGCGTCACAAGTTTCCTTTTCGATATGGGGTGGGGGGTTTTTTCCTTTTCATATGACCTGCCCCACGTGCCGGGCTGAGATGCCGGGCGCCCGGGTCAAGTTTGGGCTGGCGGACTACTGCCACACGGTGCAGGACCTCCGGCAAGTCCTGGACACGCTGCCCCCGCAGGTGTTGCAGCAGTCCACCTGCAGCAGCAAGCAGGAGTGGCTCGGGGAGCAGATCCTGGACTTGATTCACACGGGCGACGTGGAGGTGGTGAAGCAGGTCGTCGAGTTGTACGGCGCCTCCTTTCTGAAACACAACGAGGCGACCAAGATGCACTCGGTGAGCGTGTTGCTCCCGGCCGTGGGGGACGGGCACGTGGAGCTGGTTCGCTACCTGCTGGGGCCCGAGGTGCAGTGCGATCCAAATTTGGGAATGTTCGCCGGGCGAAAGAGGCCGTCTAGTCTACTTCGGGGGGCCGAGGAGATCGGTGGCAACCAGACGCGACAGGAGGCGTCAGCTTCAACTACTACTTCCGGGCCAAGGCACGGCCTAACGAGTGCTGCAACTTCAACTGCAGCAGGAAGTACAATTCGGGGGCCAGCAGCACCAGCGCCCGGTGCCCCCGCCGGCACCAGTACTAATTCTAATGCCGGAGGATCAAGTGCACGCGGCCGGGGCGGGCCCGGGGCTGGAAGTTCTTTGACCACGACGGGTCCGAGCGCCACAGCCGGTGTTATTTCCTTGTCAGGAAACAACGGAACCGCGGATCAAGGAGGCGAACGACCTCCTGTTTCGTTCGATCCCACGCCGGCCTTTCCGCTGTGGCAGGCGCGGAAGCCGGTGATTTGCAACCTGCTGCTGAACTATGGCGCGAACCCGAACCTGCGGAACTGCAACGGGGCGCAACTGCTGCACTGGCTCGCGTGGAACGCCACCGGACTGGACTTGCAAGTTCTGGCGCACCTGAAGGCGCTCCTGTTTCCGTACGAAGTAGAAGGCGAGAGCTGCAGTCACCTGTCGAGCAGGAGCAGCAACGACCCCGTGGTCGTCGAACAGGGACCAGATTCTGACGCGAATGCAACATCACCAACAGCTGCAAAAAGAAATCCAGCCTGTGCTTCTAGAAGTGGGGACGAAAAACAAGATGCTGAACAACAGGTATCAATAGCTGATTCATCTTCTGCGACGGAAGAACAAAGGGACTCCACCCCCCCTGGCCAGGATCATGTTGTGGCACAACCACAGGACCAACAGCGGGCTCACCAGCAACCCGGCTCGTCGGGCGGAGGAACAACAGCAACGCAGTCCGTTGCACGCGGAGCGGAACACCAGCCCGGGCCCGCGGAAATGAAAGTGAACAATAACATCCACAGTGTGGATTTGAACGGGCTGAGCCACGAACTTTCTGCCCAGGGCCAGGTGTTCGACACGAATTTTCTGCAGCTGCTCCTCTGGCGCACGGAGTCGAAGCCGCGGAAGCCCTCCGAGGCGAACCAGGTGGCGGGCCCGTCGCGGGAGTTCCTGTTTAAGGTGATTGACCTGGTGCACAAGAAGGGGGGGTTCGACTGGAACTACGCGGGCGGCGTGGCGCTGCTGGAACCAAGGAAGTGCTTCTATTACTGGAATGAGAAGCAGGTAAAAAGCAGAAGAAGCGGAAATAAGGACTACCGTGAGGAGAAGCATTCTACTCCTCGCCGCCGTCCTACGAACAAGGGCGGCTTTGTTACAACGACGTTGAAAAAAAGGCCAGGGCATCGTCCTGCTCCCGAAGACGATGATCATGTCGTTGTCGAGAAGGGTTGGCCAGTGAGACACTCGGAACAACAAGACGAAGAACACACCAGCACATCTGAAGTAGATGAAGAAGACCGTGTCAGCAGCTGCACTAGAGGAACCATTCCACCCACGACCACGAACGGCGCGTCTTTGGTCCGCGGGCCGTACGCGATGTGTCTGGGGAGCAGTCTGCTGCACGCGTGCGGGCTGTTTCTCGAGGACGAGGTGGGCAGTGCGGTCGCGAGTTACTTGCTGGAGAAACGGAAGCAGTGTCCCGCGTTTCGCGCGCAGTTGGACGTCAACGTGCGGTGCGAAATCCGGGTGATGCAAGACGAAGCGACCGTGAAGGAAACGATTCTGGGGTGGAGGCCGGTGGTGCAGGCGCTGATGCAGGACGCCCCGGAGACCGCACTCGTTTTCCTGAATCTTTGTGACGCGGCGGCCGCAAAGGCAGGGCCGGACGAAGATCAGCGAAGGACGACAGGGGAGAGTGGTAGTGGTACTTCGTCCTTCGTCGAAGAGGCCGTATTAGTACCAGAGAGCGGCGGCTCGCCGCGAACCGCTGGTCCGGCCGACGACGCCGCCGGTGGCGAAGTACCACTTGAGGAAGTCCTACTTGACGCAGAAGGGAACAAGAACAACAGCACCACCTCTGGTCGTCGCGGTGACCGGGGGGCACCGGATGACGAGGACGCTGCACAACTCGTTTTGGACCTTCACCCGGATCCCGGGACCAAGTTGGGCGTCCTGCACGTGTGTGGGGAGATTTCGAACCCGCGGAAGCGCGTGGAAATCGTGCGGAAGCTGTTGCACCTCGACCCGGGGCTCGCGCACCAGGAGGCCCGGCGCACGCCGGTCCTGGTTTCGTTTCTGGAGACGCCCTTGCAGGTGTTCGCACGCCAGCACGACGTGGAAGTGCTGAAAATTCTCGTTGAAGAATACTACGCGGGCTGGATCGAAGCAGGCGCGGAAGGAGGTGACGAGCATGTAGTTTTACGCGGGGAAAGCAAAAGTTGTAGGCAGTCGCAGCTGCAAGAGGCCACAAGGTCCGAGAACCCGGAAGTAGATGAAGAACCCTTCACCTCGCCAAGTAGAACATCTTCAACAGAGGTGAAAAGAAAAAGCAGCGAAGTCGCCGCTTCTGCAGCTGTTCCTGTAGTGGAGGTTGACACGGATAATTATACGGAAGTACAGCAAAGGCTGCTGCAGCAGGGTTACTGCACATCAACGTCAAATGTTGAGCAGGACGGAGCCGACAGTACGGTAGTGTTTCCACTTGATGGCCATCATGAAGGATCACCAGAGGTGGGACTGAACGTGCAACCAGCGGTACACCTCCAGACTGCTACCCGGAGGACGAGCAGGATGAAAAGTGCAGAAGGCATAATTACAAATGAAGAAGCAGTAGAGTTGGTCCACCTCGCTCCTGCCCAGCTCACCGCCAGTAGTCCTCTCCGAAGGAGAAGGACGACGACGTCCACTGGTACAACATCTTCATCATGCAGCGCTCCCGCACTTCAACCGCAGGAGCTGCAGCAGACCACAGCTGCGGGAACTACAATAAAGCGCACAAGAAGTAGAATTTCGACCGGTTGTTCCGCATCACGAGTACTAGACTTCGCGACGGTGCAGCTGGCGATCATCTCTGCGATTTCCTATCCGCATTACACGGAGGCGCACGAGGAACAGGCGCTGGAGACGGTGCAGTATTTATGCGGGCAGTTTTTCCGGGCGTCCTCATGTTCGACTGGACGAGGTGGCGGAACAAGCACGTGTTCGAAGAAGAAGCAGGCTGGAAGATCTTCTCCTACTTACGACCTGTTCGACCTGCTCACGGTCCCGCATCCGCACCATTCCGCCCTGACGCCGCTGCACGCCGCTGCCGCGAAGGGGTGGGTCCGGATGATGATGTGGCTGATGGAGAGCGACGAGCGAGTCGCGGAAAACCAGCCGGCGGTGGTCAATAGGAACTTCGCGACGCCCGTGGTCTCCGTCGCTGTGCGGGCGGGGAGAGCGGAAATGGTGGAGTTGCTCGTTATCCAATGCAAAGAAATATGTCTGGGTCTGGAAGAAATCTGTGATATGGGAGGTTGGAAAATCATGACGCCGCCTGAATTGGTGGCCGAGCATGAGCATGATGACAAGTAGTTTTGAGTCGCTAGGTGTTCTTGAGTCCTATTCATCTGCGTGGCCGCAAACTGCGCTGCTCCATGACAAAAGCGTGGGGCAGCACTTGGAGAAGTTCTTAACGGGCTACATAACAGACTTGAGGATCATGCTGGACGAGCATGACAAACCGTGCACAACTCTTCCAGCACCCAGATTGATACTTGCAATGCATACTCGTGGAGGCTTACGGGGCGGATCTGGAGGCGAGATCGCATGGGGAGTTCGTTGACAATGACTACCTGCCGAGTTTACCCATGGAGATGCAGCAGAGCCCGTCCCAGCCGATGGCGCATCTGCCGAGTGAAAAATCCTTCCGCCTCCTGTACCAGGCTTGTCTGTCCGGCCGCAGTTTCGAAATGGCGGCGAAGCTTATCCGACGAGTGCACATGTCCAATGTTTAACCCCCGCCTCTCGCTTTGTTTCCACATAATTGATTTGGAGTGTAAGTTGTGGTGTGCCCGAAGGTGGTAGGAGCGCCACAAATTACTACACACAAGCGTTGAAAATTACTACACACAAGCAACAGCAACTATGCATGTTTTTTTACATGATATTTTCACATTTGCTTGTCCACATGAAAAATCAAATGCGTATAGTTTTGCTGTTCTTGTTGTACGGAGGACTGCTTCTCGTTCATCCAACAGTTTCTCACAACAAGCAGCCGAAAACAAAGCAACGAATGAATTTCGGCACTTTATTGCATGGCAAGAGGGTGGTAGTGCTCCTTTGGGGAGATGTGCATCGTCATAGATGTTTTGTACTGCTACGGGGTGACCACGACCGACCTGTCCCTAGCGGAATCCTTCGGGGCGCTGAAGGAAATGGTAGAGGACGAGAAAAAAACCGGAGCTGTTGATGAAAATGTATCACGTGCAAAAGTTGATGTTGTATCGCATCTGTTTATTGTTCGGACGAAGAGCAGTGGTGCAATCTTGCATCTTCGCGGATCTCTTTCATCTCTATTTGTGCATTTTTACAAAAGTTAGAGGGTGTTCTTTTTCTCCGCAAAAATTTCTGCCTGGACCGATCGTAGAAGCAGTGCGAAGATGCTTTCGTAGTGCATATTGTGGAAATAACCAGGTGGAGCTTTCTCCCCGGGAGAAACGGGCTGTGCTCGACGTAGCGTCCGCCTACAGCTACCTGGGCCGTCTCACCTGGGAGCACCAGTACCGCTCGAGCCCAACGGCCCAGGTGTTGGGCTTGGCCAGCGCGGAGCATATCAACCTGAAAAATGCAACGTCCGCGTCGACCCCAGAAATGGGAGAGAATATTTCTTGTCATGCGGATCTTGATGTTCCACATCCACCGCACGGAAATATGATTCTCAGCTTGGAATCCCGTGCGCACTACTTGCAAAATTTCGACAGGAATAGCAGCAAAAACCGGGGGTCTTACATGACAGTAGAGAACTAATGCAGGAGGTACACAAGCTGTGGTAGTGATGTGCAGTGGGCTCCTGCCGCTTCCCGCTTTTCCATAAATAGTCTGGACGGAAATGATCCATATCACCACGCGGCTTTGTTTCGATCAAAAATAATGCGCAAAATGATAAAGCATTTGCAAACCGGATGAAGCACTTTTTTGCATCAATCCTCGGGTCGGGGCGGGGCGATTTTCCATACAATAGACGACCATCTCGATTTCAAGCGGATTAAGCAGCTGCTGACGTTGTTAACGGGGGAGACCTGGGAAACCACTCCGATGGGAGACACTGTGCTCAAGACGATGGCTAGCGCCCCCGCACCTCTCGCGGGTCGTGGGACTTCTCATGCGTCATCCGTCGGTCGTACGGGCCAGCAGCAGCAACACCGCATCGACGTGCTGGAAAATGGTGCAGTAGTTGCAACAACTTCTAGTACAACGGGTACACGTACGGACGACGCCGTGCTGACCGCTTACCCGGCAGGGCAGGCTGAAAGTTCATCAAGTTCGGCGTACCATCTCCCGATGATGTATCATACCACCGTGAAACAAAGTCTACCCACGACGATCCGGACCACTTAAAAAGTACTGCTATGATTTAAACTTTTTCGTCTTCTCGGTGGAAATGAACATCCTGCGCATGGTGCTAGCAACAGAAGCAGATTTCCACTGGAGAATAGCAAAAATCTGTGTTCTTGTAGTTTGCTTCGAAAAATAAACGTGGCTTCAAGGGCGAGCGGCGTGGCCGCGTGTTCCCATTCCAAAGCAAAAAGAATTTTTCACCTAGTGGACAAGGAATTCACCTACATTGAGGAAAAGTTTCACGTAATACTAGAGAGAGACTTTATATATGCCGCGCGCATGATCTAGTAGGTCCTCATGCTCGTGGGGCGCTTTTCATTGTCATAGCGCCGGACGGAACTTTTTATTTGGCTGGACGACGCTACCGGTCGGTGGTGCGGCCCGTCCAGGGGGAGGCGGATGGCTATCAAATCTGTGTCGAGGAGGTGAGCAACGATTGTCCAGATTTGCAAGAGGATTATCATGGGACGAGAGACGGTGCCTTCGCGGACTGCGCTCATAATGCTGAAGAGGAGGATCATATTCTTTGTAAAAACGTTGGATCACCCCGGGCCTGTCATGCAGATTTGCACCCGCAGGAACATACCCATGAGGTAAAGCGGTCCTGGTCGTGTTTCGGCGCTTGTAATGCTGTAATTAGTATAAAGTTGAAGTTGATGGCTTAAGACTCGGCTGCAGCGCTTACGAACCTGCAGTACACTTCTACAGAGAGAGCCTTGTGGTCATGCGCGACTCCCAAGATTAATTGATTTCTGGTTTTCTTATGTTGCAGGATTCCCAACTGGACTCTGGGACGTGGGCGCCGTTTTTACACAGGATAGGATTCGGACCCGCGGTAGCAATCGATGTACCTGCGGAACAAACAGGAACAAAAGTTGCTGGTGCGAAGGCCGCAGAAAATGATGGAAAAAAGAGCAAGTCAGCACCACAACATGTTTCCAGTTGCTGCTGCGGCGGCCGGAAGAAAAGAGGGTAAACTCGTCCAAGAAGAAAACAGCGAAAGATAGTGGACATGGTGATAAGTCGCGGCTTTCTACTTTTGAGCATCAATTAATCGAAAGCAAGTGAAGAGAGCTAGAACTTCGGCTGCTCGGCTCTGCGTTTTTCATTTACGTTGTGCGCATGGAACTGTACTGGCAGTCACGCAAATTGGGGCACATGAATAAATTGCACATGGTGACTTCGACTCTTTAACCATTGTCTGTTGCTCGCTGTACTGCAGGCAGTACGGAGGGCGGAGGTCGCCATATCATGGTCTTCTTACATCATCACCTTATGTGAAGCAGCAAGAGGGTGAGTATAAGATGATGATGAAAACAAGAGCCTTGGAATGAAAGATCTGATTGCCGGGCCAGCGTTGGCAAGCGCAAACCCTCCCTGTGGAAAATGCACTTCAAAAGAATAGTGGTTTCTCCCACCAAGAGCACAGCCCATATTTATATCCCGCACAGTTAAAGATCAGTAGTTTGACGATTGTAAGATAACTGTAAGTACACGTGAGTTGTCTGAACAAAAGATCACGTATCAAAACATAAATAATTCCACCAGTCCGGCTTTGTTGTGCACGTCATAGCTTTCGTGGATAATCTATGCACTTAAAAACCCACTTGATGAGTGACTCGTGACGACCTCCACAGTGTTTACCTCCCTGTGCTCGACGACACAGCAGGTAGGATGTCCAACGTGCAGAAACCCTTTTTGAACAGCTACATGTAAGTATACGCATGAACAGCTACATGAAACGATCATAAATCGTGCTGTAGCTGTCTGCCCTCCTCTCTCAGCCTCAGTCATTATTTCCCCGCACGACTGTGTGCTCCCACTCGACAGTAGTGCATTCCTTTGAGAACAACTCAACCGGCTTGCCTGGCTCTAAAGGATGTTTTTCCTCTCCGGCAGGATGTCTTGTTCGTCTTCGCATGCAATTAATATAGTTTCGCGCGAAGTAGGGACTTGGAAAAGTGCTTCGGATCGTCCTTTGGCTGCATGAAGATGCGAGCTCTTGCTTTTCGTAGTGATGTTTCGTGTTTGTTGATGTCAGGTTTGCTGGTTCGAGTTTCGTTGCATCGTGGGCAATCGAGGTCGTCCTGTTATTCTCGTTTCATACGTGATTTCGCGAAATAAAGATGTGTACTACACCTGTCGTATCTCAAATTTGCAGTGTACGAGAGCAAGGAACGATATAAATACAGGCTGCCCGACTTTTCGTTTTCGTTCGTGATTGTGCTGCTGGCGGGGGTCGTCGAAGGCATCAATCAATCGAACTTGTTAAGGAGAAAGAAGCTGTTGAAGTCGCCTCTTTCACTCAGGCTCTACTTTCGTGAAGATTTACAGAAAGAAGTGCGTTGTGCGCTGCTGTAGAATAGACCAGTATACATAAGCATGTCACTAGTGATGTGTCTGTCTCGGGGGACCCAGATCATGGGGAGTGCAGCAACAGCATATCCTGCCTTGAGGTCGTGCCCGTCGGGGAGTAGCAAGAAGCGGAGCGGCTTCTCTTCCTTGTTCTGTTTTCACATCGTGTTCGCCTCTGTCGGAATTGCCTCTGCTTCGAAGGAGCAGGTGGCTGTAGATATTGAGAAGGGTGGCGGTGTGGACGTCGCGTCTGGCGGTCGTCTTGGAGGCCGCAGCAGGTCCGCGGATCTTGTCGAGGAGCCTTACTCTCGATCTGCCGTCGACAGCGCGGAAGCACGGAATAAAACCGTCTCCGTGGGACAAGGCGCAGTACTACTAGAAGAGGACGACAACTACAGCAAAACGCGAGAGGACGCGCCTGGCGCTCGGTCGGCCGGGAAAGTCAGCGACGCAGCAAATAACGAGGAGGAAACAACACTTCTGACCACTGCTGTGAAGAAAGTAACAGCGCCGTGGTCGCCATCTTCAAGACAACTTCACGATGTTGACGTAGCACCTCGAAAAAGGACCAGCCCCCGGATCGTGCAGATGACTTCTGACGATTTTATTCTTGACCGGGATCGAAAAACAAAAAACCGCCCGGTTGCTGCGTCGACAATAAGTCGTCAGGGAGATGTTCCGACCACGCAGTTTGGGAGAAATCCACTGGCTTCTGCGTCTATTTCGTCGGTAGCTCCTGCAGCTGGATCTTCGAGTCGCGGCACGTGGTTGACCACCAGCAGTACTAGAGGTACAACGAGAAGCCCTGGTGGTGATTCTGCTCTGGACGTCTACAACAATAACAGCACCAGCACCTCCAGCAGCAGCGCGTCGAGCAAGCATCGGGACATCCATATTGTGAGGAAAAATCCCCCCTCCCCATATCGAAAACGAAATTTGTGATGTTGTATTTGAGGTCACAAATCGACTTGTCATGCTAGAAGGCCAAGAGCCGCAGTCGTGGCCTCGTTTGCAGGCAATTTGACATGCTGTTTCCCGCTCTCAGCTGCCTCCTATCATGCTGAAGATGCAAGGCTTGACCACGGCACCCAGCACTACAGTCCGCATCTTTTCCCGTGTAGCATGACAAAGCTGATTTGTGACAACAAATCTGCATCACAGAGTTCCGTTTTGATATGGGGAGGGGGGATTTTTCCTTTTGATAATCCACCTGGTGAAGAACATGCAAACGCGGGCCTTCGATTTCGAGGTGGAAAGGAAGAGTACGCAAAGTAGGGCGGATTTGCGACAGGTCTTGAACTATCCTGAGTAAAAACGTACCCACACCAGAGTCAGGATGGGGAATCGGCTAGACAAATCCACAAGTTTTGGCTGTTTTGCATGACAAATTTGGACTCGTAGTGTAGTGCTTTTTGAGCTAGCTCAGCAGCATCACAGATCTAGCATACCATGCTGATTGGAGCATGACAAATTGCGAAACACGATTAGAAAATGACTCGCATGGGGCTCCGCATGAGACACATTTTCAGCATGCAGATTTGCATTACAACTATGGGGTGGGGACGTTTTTAAATAGGATATGAACCGCGCCGAATTCAAGGCCGCGATCACGCAGAGCTTGCTCAAGCTGTTCGCGTATCAAATGTAAAAATGTCTGGGTCTGGAAGATTGCCAGGTTTGTCATGCACATTTTGCATGACTCCTGATGTCTGTGATGCATGCCCTAGCATCACAGATTTCGTGAGGGCTTCCTGATGCGCATACCGCATGACAAATGCTCTTTCCGTGTAGGAAAACTTGGACTCTCTTTGCTGCTCATGCCATACAGATTTTTTTAGAATCCAAAATCAGCATGACAAGTTGGATTCTTCCAGACCCAGACATTTTTACATTTGATATCGCGCGCCACGGTGCTGTCGATCTGGACCCGCGACAGTTGGAGTCGGTCACCGCGTCTCTTCGGGAGGACGGGACGGAAAATAAAAAAGCGAGCACTCTTCAAGAAAAAGGGCATTCTTCTTTTTCGAAAGGAGGGGAACGAGTCCCTCGTCCACAGCGAGAGGAAGGACCGGAAGATGGGCCAGCGCGGGCGGAGCATTATGATCAGAACGGAGCGCGTTCTCATAGTCAAGGCCTCCTGCTGCGCAAGGAAGCTGAAGCAGAGCCGCGGGGGAAGGAAGGGAATAAGCGGGAAAAGAACCAGTTCTACTCGCCTCGTCATGCCGCGTCATCGAACAGGAGTGACAGCGGCAGCCGGTTGCTGGGTAATTTTGTCGCAACCTCGACCGAGAGGGAGGTCGTGCACGTGCAGTTCGTGATCAAGCCCTGGATTCGGTCCAACTCGACGCGGGGCATTCGCGCAAAGAGCGGGTTTCTGAACGACATTTGGTCCTCGCGAAACGAGAGCGCCACGCTGGACAGCAGCAAGGGCATGCTGCTGGAACTGGTGGACCACGTGGAGCAGGAAGTCGCGTCCATCCCCGCACTGGCGGCCTCCTTGACAGTGGTGAACAGTGCTAGCGTGCTCGCTGCGTCGAGCGCAGCGGGTGGTCAGGCGAGTGGTAGTACTGCGGTAGACCATCACGCTAGCGGTGGTCAGGAACCGCAGCAGCCGGGAAGCGGGTCCGCGGCTAGCGACGAAGCCGCCGCCACGAAAGTTACCACACCTAGTCCCACGACGGACACTGTCGCTGGCGTGGTGAATGAAAAGCAAGATAAAAATTTGGATTCTCCTGCTGCGACGACGACATGGACAAACACAAACGCGGCGGCGGCCGGCGACGGCCACGGCCACGGTCTGGATGCCGAACGTGTTTTCTACGGCCTGCTCGCGGGCTTTTTTGCGGCCGCGGGAATTTTCCTGTACGCGGTCCAGTACGCGAAACCCGCCTACTCGGTCGGCGAAAGAGGCCGTGAACCAAGCGAGGAGGGGCAGCGGACCGCCGCTCCAGCCGTCGGTTTGGGTGACGATGAAGTTCTTGCACTGCAGAAACTACACGAGAAGGACGACGTCGAGGCGGAAGGCGAGCCACTGCTTTCGGGGACGAGAGGGAAGGAGGAACACGATCTTGGAGCGCCCGCACCATCTGCGGCGCATTCCCGGGAAGTAGACCCCGGTAAATTTGCTGTTGTGGAGGGAGAGCAAGCGCCGGTGGTGGTTGCGGCGCAGGACGACGAAGAGGGCGAGCAGCGCGTTGTGTTACTAGGTCCAGAAGAGCCGTCTGCTAGCGGAGCAGCGGCTTGTGCGGGGGTGGAGATCCCGCCTCCTAAGGTGACCGATCTGGCTGCGGGAGGGGCGCAGCAAGGAGAACTTGTTTCAGCACCTTTACCCCCAGAAGTCCAGGACGAGGAGAGCGGGATGATGACGAGAGCGAGCGTCATTCCAACAGCCGAACAAGGAGAAAGAGCGTCAGCAGTTTTGGCAGCAGAGGAAAAAACGGGAGTCAAAGCCGAGCGCGCCAATAAGCGGCAACAGGCCGCTGCCGAGGCGGTAGCCGTGAACGAAAGGGCATAGGCCAAGGCCGAAAGGGCGGCAGCGCGAAAGGCGGCGGCGGAAGCAGGGAAAGCGGAGGAAAATGCGGAGAAGGAGACCGCGCCCAGGATGGGACATGACAGCGCCCCCGCCACCAGCACACCGAAGGCTGGTGCCTCAGATGGCGCTACAGTGGCAGGCGACGCTATGGCGGGAAAGCGATCGCAGATTGAGAGCGAGCCGACCGTCGAGCCCGCGACGGTGCGCACGAAGCTGCAAATATTCACGGAGAGCGGCGAGCCGCGGTCTGCGTATTTCGTGTAAAAACTACGTCTCCCGTCGCCCTGAATGATCTTGCGCTTTACATGCATTTGGAGCGCATAGTACGACTACGATCACGATCTTCGTGAATCGCATTTATATCGATCTTTGTCCTCCTCTGCCCCCAGGAAAAAAGTTTCTGTATACACTAAGTAGCCACATTCCCTCTTTGTTCGGGTTCTCACTAGCAGACCACGCACCTGTTCTAGACACGTTTTTTGAGGGGACCGACTGAATAAGTATGCATGTTGACCGAGAAGATGACAGGTATGGATTTGGGATGAATAGTTTCACGTTTTTGCACAGGATACCGCTGGGCTGGAGTTCACCAAAGAGTTCACGGTAAGAAGCGTCGAACCCGGCGGGCAAGCGCAGCAGCTGGGCATTCAAGTCGGATGGCAGATGGTGGAGTTCGCGGGCGCTGCAGTCGCTGACAGCAAATTCAAGCTGAAGCGTGTGAAAAAAACCCTGGTGGTATCCCTTGCGAAAAAAACCACTGACACCCCCGAGGACGGCACATTGATGATTGTCCATACCGCGTCTTTGCTACTTGCTAAGTGGTACTCCCACAGCAAACGCATCATGTTCTTTCATGGCTCCGTCCTGTCTTCTTGCAGCTGTTGCAAACACGAAAAGTAGGAAAACCCGCAAAGGTCTCAGTTTTTTGTAGTAGCGAGACATGTTATTGCGAAGGTTTTTCATTTGCAATACGAATACACATTCATAAGTACTTCGCTCAGACGAGGACCTGGAGGCCGAGCGTGTCTCAGTCGGGGTAGCTACATGAAAGAATGACTCATCGCATCGTCCCTGCGCGACTGCACGTCCGGTCGACAATAGTGCTCCGGGGGGGTGAGGTTGTACCAATTTTCAGGTTGAGAACTCGAGGCCGGCGCAAGGGAGTACGAGATCGTGTGGAGAAAGAGTACAAGTGCTTGACATCCTCGCGCATCTTGGACCAGGCCGGAAGTTTTGCGCGCTCGTCCTCTGTGCGACGCTCAAAGTCCAGAGTTCTCTTGAATTTGAATGTTTTCGATCGGTCTCGGAAAATAGGACCAGACAAGGTATCTGGCGGGGTGCTTTCTTCTAGGAGCCTCTGTCATTTTGAACCGCATTTCTCGTTCTCGTATCTGCCTCATTTTTGAAACGAGCACCCGCATAATGCAAATGAATTTTCTCTCTTCTCCTTGTTCGCACAATATATCGCCAAAGTGGTTCGGGGAGGTGAGTATAGAGGATTTTTGCAGGAAAATAAACGCACCGATGAACGCGATTTTCATCGGAGGTGAAGTTGTACACCACTAGAGTGACAGCTTCGTATCTAGAGGTTTCAGTGTAAATCATTTTGTCTGCAAACGAGCGAGCGACTTGGCTGTCTGTGTTTCGTTATCTGCACCATGTTTTTGCAGTCCACAGTGTAAGTGGATCAACGTCAGTAGAGGACGTTGAGCGGCCAAGAAGTCGTGGCGGATTGGCCAGCTCACACACCAAGCCGGCGCGTTTTGGTCTCTAGTGTGCGGTGCCACGAATGCCTGAAGTTGTCGTGTGTCTATGCTTGCGCTTGTGGAGTATTTTGTACGTATCGTGTGTGAAGATGAACTTAACTGTGCTACAACACTTACATGCAGTTTCCAAGCGCTGCTGAAGTTTATTTTGTAGGGTTAAAAAACAAAATGTTTAAGTTTTCCCTTACCTTCTTTTATAGTTCTACTGACTAACTTCATGAAAATGAAGATGCGTCCGATGTCGTCGCACCCCAATGAGCTGCACCCGCAGCAGGGAGGCGGTTCTCATCACGGTCACGGACACCATTCTCGTGGAGCGAATCGGGCGGCACTATCCTCAGCAAAAACCTCCCAACCCCCAGATCGATGCGGCTTCTGCAAGACCAGAAATCTAGACGCGTTTGGATGATGGAGCACGCATGACAAGGCTGCGCTCCACACAGCGTGTGTAGTACTCATGTAGTTCTTGATTACAACCCGTTTCAGAGATTCACGTATAATAAACGGAATTCGTTCAGTGTCTGAGAAAGAAATCCCCATACACTAGAAAACGCCTCTGCAGATAGGGAGCCGCATAAGAGGACACGACCTTCTGCACATACGACCAATGCAATACAACCCTAGAAGAGTGGGTAGGTTTGATTTACACAGGATATTTTGCACGAGGATTCCATCATCCGAGCCACCCGCATCATCACACGGACCACGGAGCTGTCGGCGGAAGTGCGAGTAGCAGCTCTAAGCAGCCGTATACGCCCCCCCACGAGAAAGTCTCGTATGGGTCCTCGAGCGTTTTTGCTGGTGGTAGCAGCTCCTCGTCGACGGCCGCTGCGGCGCGCATGCAGGACGAACACGGCTACTTGAATGCTGCTGCGGCTGCCGGTGGGGGGAGCAGCAGTAGTAGCAGTAGTGCGACGTCCACCGGGGGCCACAGCACCCGTACGAAAGCGAAAAGACGTGGTCTCGGTTGCTGTGTTGTCTGCATGTGGGAGGTCGTTGTTTCTCGACGCTGTTGTTCCTTGTGACTCTGATTGCTGAACCCTCTAAGTAGATACTGCACCACGATTAGAGCAGCTATGCTGCACGACAGGGAACCCCATGTGCATACCACGACGCATGATGAGTATTATCTTCCAGTATCCGCGGGAATGTTCCAGTCTCAGTCCGGTTGTTCATCTAGTTGCTATGTTTAGAAGATCCATACAGCTGCTACACTGTTGCCGTGGTTTTCCAAAACGCATCTCAGGCCAGGCTTGCAAATGCTGCTTGTAGTGCTTGTGAGAATTATGAATTGACGGTATCAGCATCACGGACCGCGTTTGTCGCTTGCATCACGTACACCGCGATTGGGGGTGCTTCGGCGGTACGGTCTGGCGGTCGGCACCACACTAGTACTGGCAGCGCAAGCGGAGGGGGCACCACAGTGACGGCGCTGCGTCAGGAGTTGTTTGCGCTAAAAGAGGAAATGCGCTCAGTACTTATCTATTTACTTTTTTTTTGCTGGACGAGTTTCTTCTAGCATGAAGATGTCACCACTTCCGTCCACGAAGAGCAGCCACGAGTTGTATTCTGCGATGGCGCCGATGCAGTGTGAGTGTTACTTACCTGCAGCGCGAAGTTTTTCTTCCTTTTTTTTTCCCTTCTGAGAGTGAGGATGAGGAGAATCAATGCAGCTCCTTGTTCGATTTCTGATTTCTGAAAACAGATCCGCACGCACTCTCATCCACCGAACACACCACCGACCGCCGCGTCAACGAAGAGCAACCAGAGCCAGCACCTGGAAGAGGATATGAAGGTGGCGTTCAACTCCCTTGTGGACCGTATGCAATGCCAAATACTTCCGCTTTCTTTCCCTGCTGCTCGGAAGATGTATGAAAGAATGTTTTTTGCGTTGCATCGAGGATGTTGAATAGCGAGGTACCCGACAAGAGAGGCAAGCGCCGGACTGATGGCAAGACAAATTTTTGCGTTATAGAGGACCGACTTGCAGCAATCATTGATTTCGCTGCGGTCTGACTTTGATATTGAGCTGCCTGCAAGTGTAGGTACAGAACAGGTCGAACGACCGCTGCAATGAATGTGGGCATGAGAGAAAAATGTAACCGGGGGCAGGGAGGGAGAGGGTCGTATTTCTGTTGCATAAAGAGAATCGCGGACGAATTCGACGATGTGCATCGGAATGTGCAGTTCAAATTGCAGCTTTGCGACCGGCGAAGTCGTTATGTGATCGAAAATTACAACCGTGCCCGACACGACAAGCACACTTCATTTGCGAAATGCATGACAAATTCCCTTCAGCCAGTTTTGTTGCGGTTGCGTTGGATAGCTGACTATAAGTAGAGACCCTGACGCTGTGAGACCCAAACCAGCGAAACACGACGGCAGCGTGGTTTGTTTGTGTTTCGAATGATGGGAAAAAAATAAGCACACCGTCGCGATTTCGATTTGTGTGTTTTTTTGGGGGATCCGCCCGCTCCCCGGGGATCCGCCTTCCCCCAGGGGATCCGCCC
>CAJINV010000008.1:2533761-2655895 GCA_905178155.1 Amoebophrya sp. A120 | reverse complement strand
TCTTTTCGTGCCTATGCAACACAGATTCTCGAATCATGCCAGACAAGCATAACAAACTTGCATTCTTCCAGACCCAGACATTTTTACATTTGATAACCGAGCAGGAGTTACAACAACACGAATAGTTCTTCACCCTCTGCTCCGATGCTGCAGGGTTATGATATTAAACAATCCTCCACTTCCTCTCCGGGTGGAGGAGCGTCGTCTGGGATCTTTTTCTTTGAGGAGAATAGTGATGTTATTGACGATGAGCACGAGCAGCTGCAGCAGGAGGATCATGGTTGTGGTGGGAAAATAAATCATTCTGCTACTTGCCGTTTGATTGGCAACAGCAACACGACATCGAATAGAAATCATAACGGGCCCCCGCGACAGCTGCAATTGGACCCAGCGCGAGTGACGGAATTTCGGCGGAAGAATTTTCGGGTCGTGAGTCAGGATTCCGCTTTGATCAAAGGCATCTCGTTTCGCGAGAACATGATCGGCCCGGAAGCTGCACGTAACACAGAGGACGAGGGAAAGATAAACGATCAGGAAGATGATGATGAAAAACGGCAGAACGTCGTAGAAAGAGCTAAGAACACGACAAGCAGTGGTACAACAAGAACGGCTCCGACCGTAGGACCTTATCTTCAACATAATGAGGATCCAAAGACGCTCGCAGCTGCACAGCCGGACGAGGAAGACCCGTTCGAGCGCCGCACTGCGCAAATTCTCAAAATCCTCACCCACATCGGTCTGGATCCGCGGAAGATGCAGGAGGTCTTCGGCGAAAATTTAGAGCGTGTGCTCACCGAGGACGAGGATTTTTCCGCCGGGGAAAAACAGCTGTTTGCGATCGCCCGGGCGCTGCTAACGTCTACTTCTTCCACGAGTGCTGGCGTAGGTATTAAAAATGCCAGTACTACTTCTAGTTATGCTGATCAACATGAGGTCGACCTGATTCTGTGCGACGAGGCGACTGCGAACATCGACTTGGAGACCGACCGGAAGATTCATGATCTTATGAACTGCGAAATTATCGTACTAGTAGTAATTGCAATACAAATTAGCTCAGCATGACATATGGAATTTGTCATGCTGTTTTGCCTTGGGATGGAGATTTGTAATGCATGCTTGCGATTACTACGAGTACGATACTTTTGCACAGGATAGAGTTGATTTTGAACCAACTGGACGGGATCCTGGGCAGGAAGACCACCGTGATTTGGATCATGCACCGCTTTACCAAATGCAAAAATGTCTGGGTCTGGAAGATTGCGAGATTTGTCATGCGGTTGGCCTGCTGGCTCCAACCTGTTTTTTGCTTTGCACTTCCTTGTTTTTCAGCAGCTTGTCTGCTGGCAGACGGTAAAGAGATTATCCTACAGTGGTGAGCATGCACCCTCGGGCGCTGTAGGTTCGGTCATCTTTCTCTTTACGCGAGCACCTACCCTGCTTCTGTACTTTTTGTGGTATGTTGGCCCATACCGGTACAGTTTTCGGTCGGGTAGGACCCCGGGTGGCGGTAGTCTGCTTCTTGTCTTCATTTTTTGCTGCTGCTGGGCTGCCCTGCACGCGCGCTTTTCCCTTCTTCGATGCTGCTCTCGTTTTCCTTGTACTTGACCAGCTGATAGAAGTGTAACATATCGTCGTTCTACCCACCAATGCCCAATCGTGACCATGCCCGTAAGTGTAGCTTTAGTTCTGCCTCTACGACTTTCGTCTTCTCTGCATTACTTATTTTTCCCTTATAACCTTCACTTGTATATCTACCTACACTTGTTTTTTATTTTTTGTTTTTCTCTGTACTTATGGCCAAAGCGCCGCCGGGACAGCCTGCCCGTAGATCACCGATGTCATGCTTGTCTGGCATGATAAGAAAATTTGTGATGCGTGTCCAAGAAGAGACCCTGTTGCCTGTCATGCAAAAACGCAGTTTCTCATGCGAAAAACGCAACACAAATAAGCGCAGATATTTCTCATGCTTGGCTGTGCATTACAGAGCATTCACTATTCCCAACACAGCATTACAAGTTTCCAGATCCAGACATTTTTGCATTTTATACGCTTGGAGTTTGTTTCGCAGTTTGACCAGGTTCTTATCATGGACAAGGGGAGGATCGTTCACGACATCAAGCAAGATGTCAAGAACCGAAGGAAGAAACACCTGGCCACGAACAAGAACAGAAGCGGCGACGAGGACCACGGGGACGTCGTTCTTGCATCAGCAGCTGAGCCGGGAGGTAGTACGACAAGCAGGAGTTTGGAATCGAAAGAGGAGGTTGAACAACAGCAACAGTCGCTGCGGGAGATTCTCTCCAAGGTGTATGGTGACCAGAGCGCTTCGGTCGCAGGCGCAACTGTATCCGCAGCGTAGGAGCTGTTCTTGGCGGTTTAACAACCTTGCGGTAGGGTAAGAACCATCGACAGCTTATTTGTTGGCACCACGTTACTGGTTTACTATAGAAACGAATAAAACAAGTAAGTATCTATTTTGCGACGAGGATTTTGATACTGCCCTGTTTCAACTCCATCTCCCTGATTGATGTCATCATTTTCCTAGGTTTTATTTTTCGCCCAGGCCCTGCTCCTGGACGGAGTACTCTTGGCGGTGAAAGTGAAGGAAGAAAACCAACTCATGCGGACTACTGTCATTCGGAGGACAACTCCGACTGTACAAGAGCAAGAGCACAAGCGGATCGACATTTGTTTTGTTCTTCGTTGCATCTACTTCATGACTAACAACAGCATAGGTGGTACTGATGAAGGAAGATGCTGAACCACAGGGGACGACCGTCCTCCCAAGATGGAAGGCTCGAAGATCAGGCTTTATAAATCGTGGCAAACTCCTGTTCTTCTTGGCCTGGTGCGAGTAGATCAAGGTGATTGGCATTTTTTCGATGGTCGTTTCGAAATCTCAAGTGAGTTCCTTTGTAGCTAAATCAGAGATCATGTAGATGACCTGGTCGTCACGCGTGCGTTCCGAGTAAGTCTTTGGTCGGTAAAGAATTTTTGTGAGTGCGGAGAAAAGATAAATCGGGCGCGAGCAAGAACGTAAGTATGTACCTTCTTCAGCTTCTCGACGCGGACTCCGGCACTGTGGTTTATTCGCACCAGAAGGACGTGCCGCCCAAGTCCTTCGCTGAGTCGTCTCTGTACCATGCGCTCTTCAACTCGACGAAGGGCGGACTCAAGGCTCTTCGTGGCGGACGAGACAGTTGTAGTGCTGGTACGGCGCTGGGACGACCAGAGGCGGCCGTGGCAGCCACGGCACCGGGAGGACTACAGGAGAACGGATTTTTCCGGAGTTCTACTTTCGCCGAACATCAAAGGGTCGTGCCGCCAGGCGGCCTGCTTTTCTTTGATTCGTGGAGTGCGGAAGAGTTGTGGTCCAGTTCTGCAGCAACGACTAGAACAACTCCGAGACCAAGAAAAGGAGACGCCGGCTTTGCAAATGTGGGTATGCTTTTGCCCTTCAGTAGGCTCCTCGTGGTTCTGCTGCTGCCGCGCAGCAGGAGCACCAGCACTTCCTCGCCCGGTCCTCCTCGTGCGCACGATGATTCAGAAGATGCTGGCTTTCATCCTGTTTTGCGCAACGGCGAAGATGTTGATGATAACTCCCCTTCAGTGGAATTACGTTTGCGAAAGAGGATTATGCGAGATCTGAAGGGAGGACTGCAAGCCCTAGATTTGTCCGCTGCATCGCCAGGTGGTATGACGTCCACTGCGGCTTTAGCTGTTTTAGGGAGCTTCTTGGAAACGTTTTACACCGCAATTGTCGACGGCGTTCTGGGGAAGACAACGGAAGAACTGCCTATCACATTGAAAAAAAGAGCACGCCATTCCGGTTGAATTAAATCGCACAAAATCATTGGTGCACGACGACTCTATGGAAGCTAAGGTTGTGTGATCTTGTTTCTCTCGCATGTCCGAGTCCATGTGTAAAAAAGCATTCAAGAATCATGTTCTGGGTCCGAAACCGAATCTGTGCACGACGTGACGTTCTGCCTTTTTTCTGCTCCGCCATACTACGAAGAACAACGCTTAATATTATCTCGGCGCCGTCTTCAGTGCAACAGGCATTTTCTGACCTGATCGCGGGTCTGCAGAAAGCTTCGGACGAACACAAACCAGATTTTGTATCCAGGCTGATGCAAGGGTACGAAGATCTTGTTACCGGGCGAGTGGAAAATCGCAAGAAGGTGCTGGGTTGCTTTCTGAGCACGCGGAATCAGAGCGGGAGGAAGTTTGTGTTCGCAGCAAGCTCTTTTTTCTCTTGTTTCGACGGTTCGTCGCTGGACCCATTTCTCCAGCTCGCGCAAAAGGCTGGCGAAAGGGACACCTTCGGTTTGTTCGGACCGGAAGAGCACGCGCTGGCATCTCACCAAGTCGTGCCCGTCGTCGTAACGCCTGTTTGCTCGAATGGAGAGGACGAGGGAGTTGAACTTGAAGGAGAGCCAAAATTTGAAGCAAACGGAAAAGGCGACGAGCCCCGCCAGGAGGAAAACGGGCAGCGTTTGGTGAGAAAACCCTGCCTGCTGGTGAATATACGCGTGTATTGCCAGGCTGCAGTGCGAAAACTGCTCTGCCTGAGGCAGCAACAGGTGCAAGGAACAGCACGGGTAGTAGAGACGAGCAAGCAGCAGAGACACCAAGTAGACGTTGAAAGCAGAGACGGAAGGAACGGGGAGGTCGTGCCACCACAGGAGCATGATGATCCGCTGTTGCCTCGCCCTGACACAGTTGTCAAACAGCAGGAGGGAGATGGTCGTGGCCCGCTCCAGGAGCGCTTCGCAACTACAGGATCAGCGACAGTGCCCGCACCGGGTCACAATTCTATCGTTGTTTCTTTTCTGTTGGAGGAGAACGGAAAAATTGCAGATGATGGAAAGGCTACCACAATTATGCCGACTGCAGCACAACAAGAGGCGAACAGCGACTCGTTGCTGAAGCACTGCAAGAGCGTCGTGGCAAGAGAGTGGCGGCAGTTTGTTTCCTGTGAGGAGCTCTTGGGGCTCTCGTCTGACGAAAGAACAGCAGCTCGAGACGGTGGCGATTTCTCTGGTCCCCCTGTTTCTGTTCCTGGCCCACTTCACACAGTAGCGCTATCTGCGTCGCACTTCTTCGTCCAAAATTGGGAAGTGGAGCTGCTAGATCGCATCGTGGGGGCTGAGGTCGCGATCGTGCGGAAGTTGTGGGCGGAACCTCGATTTGCACACAAATTGGATGATGAAAGCGCCACCGGCGGCGCAGATGAGCGGGTCCTTCTGTCCGACCGATTCATACAAAAGAGCATAGTGTCCTCGGAGGAAGAGGGACGATTTTGCGCCACCACGAGCGGTTTATTAACATGTTCGAAAAAGGTCCGTTCCTTCCTGCATCTCCTGCGGTTTGCCCGGGAGAAAGCGGGGCGGGACGAGGTGCTGAGGCGGGAGGAAAGACAGGCGTTCGAAGAGGAGCGGCAGCTCGCTGTTTTCATTGACGACGTAATGCGACCGCCGGAGGTTGCGGTTGCCGGTGCGAGTGCGACTGCACCAGGCACAGGCCCTGTTGTCAGGGTGACAAATTATAGTACGGACGCTGCAGGTGGAGCAGGCACTGTCCAGCAACTGGCGACGCCGGTGAAGCAGGAAGTAAAGCTCCGGGGTGTCAACCACCCGCTGCAAGCGAGTAAGGGAAGCGCATACAATTCCCCCGATTTGTCCTCGGAGCGGGAGGACACAAATCCGCATCCTTTGCTATCCGTGCACAGAACATGAACATCGCACCAGCCTACAGATACGCACCAGCGTTCATCTACTTGAGCAGATGTGCAGCTTGTAATAGGGTTTGGTTCCACTTTATTCGCTACCGTCGTGACATGAATCTGTGTGTTTTCCTTTAGATGAACATCATCACATCACTTGGTCTGTGGTGATAAGCTAAACGTCTACATGTATAACATGTGTAGATGTAAGTACGAGCTCGGTACGTAGAGGTAGAGCTAGGGTGTTCTTGCAGCTGTTCTGAATCTGGATAACTTCCGACGCCATCGCCCACGAAGACGAGACTGCGGAAGAAGCTGAGGCTGTCCTCCTCCTCTCCCCCAGAGCAGTTTGAGGAGGAGCTGGGTGCGCCGGCTTCCACGTTGCACACGCCACCGAGAGCGAACTTGTTTCCGGAAGAAGATCCTAGGCAGGACGCGGTTCTTGGAACAAGTTCTGCGTCGTCTGCAACTACTAAGCTTGTCCCTGGTGCTCTTGCTTCATCTCTTTATGCGACCACGAACAGGCAGCCGCAGCTTCCCGCCCTTGTTCCGCATGGACAACAATTATGCCCGACCACCAGAAAGGAGCCGAGTTTCAAAATGGTTTCTTGTTGGGAGCTAGACTTCTGCGGTAGTTCATCAACATCACCGCTCCCCTCGCAGGTCGAGACGACCAACGGCATTGGGGGGCTTTTCGGTATGAAAGGAAATAGTAGTACTAGAGGAGGACTGCGAGGAGGTGGACGGGGTAGTTTTCTGAACAAGAATACCAGTTCATCTAGTAGGACCACCACGGGGCCGACGGGTGAAGTAGTCCGTGTGACGGTATGTGTCACGCACACGAGCTGCAAACCACGAAGCAGTCAACCATTCCTTCGCACGAGCTTCTTCGAATTTTGCTTCTATTTTGCCAAGGAGCCGCCTGCGGGGGATGTGCGAGGGAATCGCTCGTCCCGGCTCCGTCCTCGAGACTTGGCTTGGTATCAGGCTTTGGCGAAACACTTTGTCGAACCCTACCTAGAGCGAATTGTGGACGTATTCATCTAATCGGCAATATCCATATCGTGATTTACTGCAAGAATCGCGATGTCGATGCAGGAGACGAGAAACATCGCGTAGGCAAGTAGAAGTATGGACGTACAGTCTGTGGCGTTTGTTCTTCGCAAATTGACTGCGTTCATCATTTTCTCTAGAAGAAACAGCAAGAAAAGAAACGAGCCCATACAAGCTTTAGACCACAAACCGGCATCAAAGCCGCCAGGATCTTCTAAGAGTAAGAAAAGAAAAGAACAGATCCGTATTGCCCTTTTTACTTTTTTTATACCTTTCAGCTTGATGCCACGATCTGGAAGGCAGATGCAGTGTAGTGTAAACGATCGGGATCTTCTTCGATGCTGGGATCAAGGTTTTTGCGGAGTGGGAAAATTTCGCAACAAAAGTGCGGCCCAAGCTGCAGTAGCAGTTTTGATTTGTGTAAAAAGCGAAAGTCAAAGACAAAGTGAAAGTGCCACTGCCTGGTCTTGTTTTGTTTATTTTCCGTGCGGCTTAGGCTTTTCATGCGAATCAGATCCGTCAGTGTCTTTCCCTGCGACTGGATTGGAACTCGCATTTACTTAAATTCTTTAGTAAACAGCGATCATCTTACGAGGACAGGTGGCCTTAGTACTTCATTTATTTTTTTTGTTCTCGTTAGTAGTGTCGCTTGGCGCTTGCTTCAGGACTCATTGTTATTTTTTCAAAAAACCGGCGTTGTTTAACATCAGTTCAATTCCAATGCTTATGTTACGGCAACAGGATGAAAAGGAACGCAGCTGACTGGGAGCATGCGGAAAGTACGAAAAAGTCCCTTGGCGTCTGACTACGTCGGTATCTGGGCGCCTGCGGCAGGGGTGAGGAGTGGAGCTCGGCTCACCCTGGAGCGCAATCGCCAAGAAGCCAAGGGGCTGTACTACTGGTGTCAGATTTCTTGATACAGGCAGAATCGATATTCACCGGTGGAGGAGGCTGAAGATCTGCAGCAGACGCGGAATTGCGGATTACGAACACGACCTTTTTAGCCGGCTGCGACCAAGTAGCTGACATTGGAAAAATATTGAGAAAAAATCCGCCTTCAAATAAGCAGAGCGCTTTTGTCGTGTACGACCTGTATAGTATCTACAATACCAGCCTTCGTTGTTGCGCCCGTCCTTCACGCGCTGGAAAAGTGCCGCTTTCAGTAGGGCGCTCGATTCGAGGCAGGGTAACTTCTGAATTGGTCGTTGTCCTCCAGAAGGAACGTTTCGGATTAACGCGCCCGGCGTGCCTGTGGTCTTGTACCAGTAGAGCTGATCTGCGAGGTCGTCCAAATCGTCGAGTTTCGTCGAAATCTCCTGCGCCGGAGACTGACAGAACTAAGCGGAAATGACGCGTCTACCCTGGGTAGACGCGTATGACACGCTGGGCGTATCACTCGACTGCTCGGAAGAGGATATCAAAAAGGCTTACAAAAAGTACTAGCTTACAATTTTTGCTTCAGTTGTTTGTACTTATTCCAGCATTTGCTTGGGCAGACTCACGAATAACTCTTTGCGACTGCACATGATTATGTATGAATTCCATAAAAATACTTAAAAAACTCTTCTGAGGCAGAGCCTCCGTTTCCACCCGGACAAGCAGGGCGGGGACCAGACGTCGTTCACGCAGTTAAAAGATGCGTACTATCGAAAGGGAAAATCCCCCCTCCCCATATCAAAACGGAATTTCTGATGCTGGATTTGTGTACACAAATCAAATTTGTATTGCAGTAGAGGAATGCACGCAGATCCTGAGCCTAGGCGGGGGCCTTCTGGTGTAGGCGCCCAGCATGGCAGACGGCTACCCTGTAGGCCTTACAGCATCACAAAGCGCCTGCATAATGTGGCGGACAGCCTGAGGGTGCCTTCTTGCAAGACAGACCCGATTTGTGGTCACAAATCAGCAACGCAAGTTCTCGGAAACATAGGGAGACTTTTCCCTTTGATACGTACGACATCTTGTCCAACGCCGAGCGAAGGAAAGCCTACGACAAGCTCGGGTTTGACATCGGGCCGGAGCGCATCGACGACAAGCTCTGGACGCTGGCGACGAGTTTTCTGCTCGGCCCCTACTGCAGCTTTCTCTTCAATATCAAGTGCAAAAATGTCTGGGTCTGGGAGAGTGTAAACTTGTTATGCAGATTCTCCATGGCCCATGAGGCCTGGAATGCGGGACTTAGCATGACAGACTCTGCGAGGGCTCTGCCTTGCCATTCCTGCATGAGAAACTCCTTCCCAACTTGGTCGAAAGTGGACAGCTTTTGGCACTCATGCAACACAGATTTTTGTATGCTGCAGATTTACCATGACAAGTCACCATCCTCCAGACCCAGACATTTTTGCATTTGATATTCAAAGTCTGCATCGCCGGCGTTATCTCCTACGTTTGTTCCTTTTACTACCTGTACCTCCTGGCCATCCTGGTCGATGGTGGTTTTATCGGGTTCTGCATACAAAAATGCGGGGGGATTACCGCCATACGCGAGGGCAAATTTCTCGTGCAGGCGGGTAGCATGGACGCCGTCAGCGAGGAGCAACAGCAAAAATTGATGTTCCAAGCGATGGGGCTCTACGCGGGACTCTTTCTGCTGTATTTAACATTTTTCCGCAGAAATGTTTTTTTCGAAATAAGGCTTTTGCTGCTTCGGACAAATTTTTGTCATTGTAACACTACAAACAGAAACTCTGTCTGAAGATTGACTGTGAGGACATTGTTCCACGTCAGTTTGTTCTCTGTGATATGCAAACCTTATTTACCACCTCCACTTCAGCTACCTCGGGCTGCAGCTGGTTTCCGTGGTGCTGACCGACACGTTTTTCCTGTATGCGATAGTACTTGACGTGTTTGGGTCCGTGATGCCAAAGGTCACATCCGCCTTTGTCGCTCTCTTCTTTGGTGTCCTGGTCTTCGCCTGGTTAATACAGAACTACTGGTAAGAAGTGAGTTTAAAGCTGTGCGGTGCGTCACCCGCCTGATGATAGTGCATTTGGTAATCTGAATGTCAAGTACAAGTTTTTAGTTGCATAGATGCCATGCAAATTTATATTTATCTTATCATTAACATTATCTACTTTTATCTATACTTCAAATGAATCTCAGGTTTAGCTTCTACGTGGTTTGCTTTTGCCTAATGCTATTTCTAGTAGCCGGCGTGCTGCTAGCAATTCTGCTCGTGCATCTGTGGCTCAGCGACATCGAGCAGGGGGTGGAGCAACGCGTGAAACAGCACCGGACGGACATGCGGGAACTGAAGAGCAGAGCAGAATACTATGAATTTGATGAAAAATATAACAAAGAAGCTGTACTTATCCCCGCGCCCCCCAGTCAGAAGGATAATTATGCATTTTTGCAAAGGTGGTACGTAGGTTCTTGCGTTTCTCTTTCTTTCGCAAAAGGACAACTCTGAGGATATTTGATCCCATCTTTCTGGGGGTGTCGGGAGAGCAGCAGTACTTAATTGTATTTTTCACTCTGATAAATCCCCAGGCTGGCACGCGTCAACACACAACCACTCCGGCGGGGGAGGTGGCGGGGGTGGGAACAGTAAACGGAGTAAGTGAAGGCGTGAAATCATAAACAGAAGTGTTCCACATGTACTGTGCCACGTCTTTTCCGACGGTGCTGTTGTGGAATTTCTTGTACGCCGACAAAGCGACACTCGTTTTCATCTCGCCTTCGCGAAGCGACGGCGCACTCTTCAGGAGTCGGACGACGCTGCTTGCTGGAGTCTACTACATCTACAGGTGTTAACTGACTACATACATGCGAGTTGATAGTAGCTGCTTCGCACTGGCGACCCTTTGGACGTCTGAGTCGAAATGCAGAAGTACGCGACATAGTATGTAGTGTTGGCGACTTCGACGCCGGAAATAGAGAACGTCACGCCCCCGCGCATCCATAAAAATGAATCAATCAGCGACATCAATTATCGAATGGAATCTCGAGGTTTGTGGTGATTGACCTCAGTGCCAGAAAAATAACCTCTCCTTCTGCATCATGCGTCGTTCTGGCCTCATGTCAAAGCGTAAAAATGCAGATCATCGTGATCGTCACTGCAGCATGATGTCCTATTTACTTACTTATTTGGCTCTACAACTTATTTCATTGCGTCCTTCATGCATGCTAATTCTGCATGGCCTGCTGCAGTTCGAACGGCACAGCATCGCATAGGTCCGGAAGAAGTCACCTCCTAGAGATCAACACTCAAGAACGTGGGTGGAAGGTGTTGATCTTGTCCATCAGGTCCGCTATTTTTGAAATTCAAGCGTCGGTACAGATGTTTCACTTGTAGTCAGACACTTGAGGTTGGCGGGCTGACTCGCGCACTACCATGTTCTACACATCATGTGAATGCGGGTACTTAATGCGGCGTTGTCCGAAACCGTGCATCTCTAAAGCGCGATTAGCAGCATATCTCGCAGTTCCTATTCCATGTGTTTACTTAGGTAGATGTCCTCTGGCAGTGGTTTCGTGTTGGACAAGAAGTAGAGTTTTTTTTTAGTAAGTATCCGTTTTTCTCATTCTCACTCTCCTTTTCAGCCGCTTTTGTTGACATTTCTACACACACATGCTTTTCTATCAAGAATGCATTTGTTCCCACCTCGCAGACAGAACAAGTTTATTTTTAAACACCTTGTTTATTCATTCACATTCTAATATCACGACGGCCCTTCGAATTAAACAGCATGACCAATAAAGCGGGCAAAAAGAACAAAAAGGCCTCCGGAGGAGGGGCTGGGGCGTCGAGTTCTTCCGCCAATGGTCCGACGACGTCTTCCCGGAGCCAGAACCAGCGGCCCCCGCGGACAGTGCGGCCCAGCAAGGTCGTTCTGGATGATACGAAGCGGGCTCTGATTCTGAACCTGATCAAGAGATGCATGCGAGCGCGGGGCGAGCCGATGCCCTCCGGGGAAAAACGAAAGAAGCAGAAGGGGGGGCTGCCACAGTCGCAGCCACAGGCACAGCCTAGTGCAGCCATTGCGACCGCCTCGAGCTCCTCGAACTCGTTACTGGACATGCTGGAGGGAGACGATTGTAGAAACGGGCGCATGTCGAAACAGGAAGCCAAGGCCAAGCAAAAGGAGGAGGAGCGGGCCAACCGACGGCTGATGCGGCAGTTGTACCGAGACGCGGAAAAGTGGGCGGGGAGCCAGTTGATCACCCGAGAACCGATACAGCCACCCCCAGGAGCCTTGGCCGGCTTAGCTAGTACAACTACAGGGGAACGACAAGTCACAGGCAAGAACACGGCGTTGGGCTCCTCCTCTTCCACCTCAAGTAGACCAGTAGTAAACCTTGGCACAACTACCCAGATTCTCAGTGGCACGACGGACGGGGGCGTGATTTATCAGCGCTTGCAAGAGGCCGTGCGGTTACGCCTGAGCTGCAGCACGGGCGACCGAACACTGAAAGCCGCGGCGGCCGTGGGAGTCAAGACCGTGGTATGGAAGCGGTCCGACGGGGTTCAGGCGTTGGCGGAAGCAGCACGAAAAAAATTCTCGGTTCGGGTCAAAACGTTGTTTCCGATATCCACTGCAAATTGATATCTGCGAAGATTGTGTAATTATCTTCTTCTGTGTGCTGTCTGTATGATCATTGCATCCCTTCCCTCTAAATATCGATTGACTCTGCGAGGGTTGATTTTGATATGGATGCAAAGCTCCGGTCTCCTGTGTCATCTTTCTGCATTTTTTCAGTGATGCGTGCTGCAAGGTTATTTTCGTATTTCTATTTGTTTCTGATTCTGTAACAGTGACTGTAATGTGAACGAGTTGAAGTTTGGTTGCACTACTGCACACATGATGCTGGTTTTACCACTGCACCATCATTTAGACCCGGCGCCAGATATTTTTTGCAAATTTGATATCGTTATTTGAGCGACAACAGTGTGCTGTTGACCGACGACGGGTTAATGCAGGTGCCCGACGATTCTGCGATCGTTTTTCATTCTGTTGCCAAGACGAGTGGGCCTGGTTTGAGCGGTACGAAACCCGGGCTCACGAAGCAAGAACTGAAGGCAGGAGCGACACAGAATATTAAAACAGCGACCACAAGTACAAGCACTACGGCCTCGCCTCCTGGTAAAAACCACGACGTTTTTAACGCGACACCATCTACAGCACCGCCGTCATCGGATCTATCAATTGCAAATATGTTGATGTCTGGGCGGTCCGGAAAAATGTTGCAAGATTTCTCACTCAGGTTTTTCATGGCCCAGAGGGTCATCTGTTGAATAGCGAGCTGTAGCATCACTCACAAGTAGTAGTTTTGAGGAGGCTCCTCAACGCCTATCCAGCGTGAGAAGTGACATCCTCGGGCGCCCTGAAGTGGGTAGTTTTTCTCGCTGCTCACGCGATGCGGATTTCAGTGTCACCTAGAGGAGGACCTAGCCTGACATAGTACACTGACTCTTCCAGGCGCAGACATATTTATTTGCATTTGATAGGATCTACTGGAGAACAACTCTTCAGACGAGGAGGAGGACGACGGGCCGATAGAGACCGAAGTGGACAAGTTGCGAAAGCGGGACGAGAAGCTGCGCGCGAATTTACGGCGCCACGGCAACTTCGAGCACGGATTCGGCCAAGACTGGGCGCCGCACAGCGGCAACAACTACGAGGAAGGCGGTGATGAACCAGACCTGTACAACCGAAACTACGAGAAGTTCAAGTGGATCAACGAGGAGCTACTGTATCGGCACGAGGAAGCCAAAAGGGTGCGCCGACGGTTCGAGGAGACGCAAACCCTCCCCGCGCATCTGAAGAGGCAGGAGATCATGGCGGCCATAAACGCGTCCGATAGTCGTGGACTGGCAGAAGATGTTCATGAACAACAATCTGCGCGCGACGGCCAAAGACATCAAAGTTCGGCAAGTACTAGCCCGTGCTCGCGTGTTGTGCTGGTGGCGGGCGCGACGGGGAGCGGAAAGACGACCCAGGTGCCGCAATTCGTTCTGGAGGACTTTTGCGAACAGCTGAAGGAGCAGGACGACCTGGGTTCTACCCCGCCGCTGAACGTCATTTGCTGCCAGCCGCGGCGGATCGCCGCGATGGGCGTGGCCGACCGCGCGGCCGCGGAGCGGGGGGAGCAGTGCGGCGAGACCGTGGGGTACGCAGTCCGGGGCGACTCCAAGTGCCACCCGCGGAAGACCCGGGTGCTGTTCTGCACCACGGGCGTGGTGCTGCAGAAACTGACGAGCTCGCCCTTCCTGCACGACGTCTCCCACTTGATCATTGACGAGGTCCACGAGCGCAGTCTGCACATCGATTTTTTGCTCACGCTGCTGCGCAAGGTCATCTTAGTGAAGAACAAAAAGATCAAAGTGATCCTCATGTCCGCCACGGTGGACACCAAATTGTTTGAGGACTACTTCAGTTCGTCTTTCCAGCCTCACAATGATTTCTCGGTACAACTGGTGAACAGCACAGGAGGCTCCTCTACTGCCCCCCTTCGGATGACGAGCAAGAAGATGGCCACCGTGTCGATCGAGGGACGTACGTTTCCCGTGCAGACGATTTGGCAGCGAGAAATCGGTCGGGTAGCGCAGGAGTGCCGGGACTGCCAGACGAATCCGGCGCTGTCGCGAAATAGTCACGGAGCTGCAACATCCGTGTTCCAGAACCCGCTTAAGCAGCCAGGTGGAACAAATGGTAAAAATAACTTTCAGCCCTTTCCCCGGCCGAAGCTTTCGCCCGAGGTGCAGAAGAGTGGCAATCGGAAAGACGGCGGCGCTGTCACTGCGGAGATGGCGGCGCAAATCGCGGATATTATCGAGGCGCTGGCTGAAAACTACAGGAATCAGCTGGAAAACCGCAGCTTGGTGACGCGCGACCAGATTCAGCGGCCCGGGATTCTGATCTTTGCGCCTGGCGCGTTCGAAATCGACTTCTTGGTCCGAGAGCTAACCGACTGCAGGACGCTGCGACACCTGCAGAAGCCCTGCGACCGGGGCCGAACCGTGGCGCGGCTGGCCGATGAGGTGTCCGGGACGAGGGCCGGGAGCTCCGGCAAGGTAACCCCCCACCAGCTGCAGTTATCCAAGAAAAAAACTGTGTTTAGTGTAGGTCGTGTCTTCTACTTGGAGTGACAGCATGACAATAAATTTGCTTTGCATGATGTTAACACAGAAAGCCTGCCATGCATAGTTAGTACGTGAAAAGGAATAAAACACGTATGAAGTAGAGCGGACATCATGGCTGGCCAGCATGAAAGAAAAGTATAACTGTGTTGTTTTTCGCATCCTTTGCATTATACATTACACAGTTTTTTTCTTGCATAGCAGTACGGTGGGTTGCAGTTTCTTCCGTTGCACGCGCAAGTGGAACCTCGGAAGCAGAGATACGTCTTCGACACCGCGAGCCCAAGTGACCCGCAGCCTGCCATTCGTGTGATATGTGTGGAAAAGATGTCTGTCGTGGTCTGGATTTATCATGCGGCGTTTTAAGGATAAAGAAAAAGAAGTTGTATTGTATGAAGAGTATCAGGTCGCTTTTTGTTCTTTCTCTTTGTCGTCCTGGGAGGGAGTCTCTCATGCCATTTGCGAATAAATCCGCAGCATATTTTTAAGGTGACCAGAAAAACTAAAAATTGTTATGCTCTACTGCCGTGCAACGAAACAACTACGCTCTGGCATGCAAAAAGCTGCAACACAACAAGTTCCGTGCTTTCATCCAGAACACCAGACATAATATGTTGTTGTACTGCATAGTTGATTGTCGCGACGAACATTGCGGAGACGAGCATCACGGTGGCGGACGTAACGGACGTGATTGACACCGGCATGCTGAACGAGGCCCGGTACGAGCACGCGAAGCAGATGAAGTCGCTGACCTGCGTGTACGTGTCCCAGGCCATGGCCAAGCAGCGCGGCGGGCGCGCCGGGCGCGTGTGTCCCGGGCGGAACTGGCGGCTGTACGACGAAAAGTTCCACGACGAGAAGCTGCCCCCGCACTCGTTGCCGGAGATGCAGCGCACACAGCTCGAGGACTTGGTGCTGCACCTGGCGCAGTTGCTGCCGCCGCTGGGATCAAGTACTAGTCCAAGAACTTCTACTGGCGCAATAAAAACATCAAATTCTGCACCAGGACGAGCTCCTCAGGCTGCTGCTGCGGCCCGGGGGCATCAGCTGCACAACGAAGAGGATTCACGACGAGCAGAGGAGCGGTTTGTCAGCCAGGAATACGATTTCACGGTCGATGACATTCCGAGCTTTCTTCAAAACGCGCCGGAGCCGCCCGAGCATGAGGCCGTGCAGGCGGCGCAGAGTCGACTCATTCAGCTTGGCGCCCTCGACGTGATCGAAAACGACAGAAAAGAAATCGTTCCAAAAATAAATGTTGACAGGAGTGATGTTTTGAAAACCTCCTACGGGACATCAAAGAACGACAAGGGCAAGCCAACAGGAGCTGCACCGCCATCAACAAGCAGCCCCACGACCGGGGGCGTACTAGCCGCCCCGGACTTACTCTTTTTGTCCCCGCTGGGGTTCCACCTGCAGGATCTGCCTTTGGAGCCGCAAATCGGGAAGTTGCTGCTGATGGCTTGCATTTTGGGTGCATCGAGCAACGGGCTCACCTTAGCTGCGAGTTTGAGTCTCGGGAAGACCCCGTTTCGCAAGTTGTGGATGCCGCAGGAAAAAAACATCGAGGACCTCCAGGGCCAGTTGTTCGGGTTCCGAAAGACCGGAGAAAACTCCGACCACCTGGCGCTGTGTCGGGCGTACGACGAATGGGTGGAAAGGTACGAGGAGCACGGGTATTCGGAGGCTGCTATATCAAAATGGAAAAATAAACTGAAACCCCTTCACTTTTCGAAAGAAAACAAAGGTTCTGGTGATGGTGATGCTGGAGTTCTTGCGTAAGTTCTACACAGATCAGTTTTATTGTTGTCTTGCAGTGTTGAGGGGCTGCAGCTAGAACAAGATGCCCAGCATGCTAGCCTAGTAGGGCCCGTTGAGTGTAGTCGTAGCTGTTCTTTACGACGTCTTTGCTGTAGCCCCAACGCGTAGCATGAGAAATCGCCTGCGTAAGGCGTTGGGTGGGAGACTTGTGGGATTTTTGCTATCGCTTCCCTGAAAAAAACCGAGTCGATCTCTGTCTGCGCCCACAGAGGAGCGCCACAGGTATATCTCTTGAGTACTTACCATGTCTACTCTATGGGGAGGGGGGATCAGGATCATTTTTGCTCAGGATGCGGTAACTTTTGTCACCACTACGGACTGAACCCGAACGTGTTAAATGACATCTGGAATCTGCGGAACACCTTAACCGGAAAATTGAAGGACATCGGGTTCAGCGACACCCTTCCCGACGCACGGCGCCTGGAAAACCGTGGGTCCGCGCCGAAACAGATTGCGCAGGCGGGAAAGGAAGCGGAGTTTGCCAGCTTGATGACGCTGTGTGCGGTGACGGCGGCGTTCTTTCCGCAGGTGGCCCAAGTGCAGCGCGACTCCAAGTTTGGCGGGGCCAGGCGCGGCGGGAAGAGCAGTCACATGCGGACGGAAATGGCCATCGTTCCGATCGAACTCGTGGAGCAGCAGAAATTGGGTCATCATGCAGCAGGTGGAGTTCATCCATTAAATAGCAAAAACATCATCAATGCAGGGGATCAACAAGAGCAGCAGAACAAGAACAACACCAATGCCTGTACCGCAACCATTCACCCATCGTCTTTCAACCGGCAGGCTGACCGGCTGGACGCGAACCATAGTTGGCTGCTGTACTACAAAATGATGCACACCTCGAAGCTGTACCTTTTCGACACGAGCTGCGTCACGTCCACGATACTGCTGCTCTTCGGCAGCGCGAAACTGCGCGCCACCGTGAAGAGGGAGAAAGAACCGGTCAGGCTGACGTCCCTTACCGCTGGTGGAGGTGCAGCTGTACCTCCAGGTTCTTCCACCGTCTTGAGTGCAACGACGTCGAGAACAAGCAGCAAAAAGAGAAAGAACGACACCATTATGACCTATCTGGGGAACAGTTTGGTTCTTGGGCAACACTGTCTTTGCAAATTTGACTGCTCGGACCCCGAAACGGTTTTGCTGATACGCTTTTTGCGGAAGGAGATCGAGGAACTGTTGATCAAGCGGGTCGATGCCTCGCACGACAAGCGGGCAAATGAGATGAACTATGTACAGTCCTACGATAACTCAAATAAAAAGCGGGAGCTGGCAAATTTGGAGGATATGGTGCAGCACGGAATCTACGAACTCATACACGGCGCCATCGATGACAACGACGAGACCGATGAGGACGATGCGGAAAGCGATAACGCGTGAAGATCGTCGCTTTAACCATTTTGCAGACTGGCCCCGGCGGCGCTGATTGCAGTAAGTACTTAGGTTGTTGTAGCAAGTAATGTGTTCTTACGTGACTTCTACGTATGATGCGGCACTTCGCAGATGACCAAAAAGTAAAAGTTCGCGGCACTATGTTCATGGTGGCGGCACGCACTTGTTAAAAGTTCGCTTTTGCTGGTGGTGCTTTGATGTAGTAAACGATTCTTGACAGGGGGCGGAAACAGGAGTCAGTGTCTGTATGAGCAGAAGGAATAATTTCGAAACTACATTCGAAATCTCATACAATCACCGGCACAGAAATTATTCAAAAAACAACGGAGATGAAGTTAACTCATCGCCGAGCTGCCAGCTTTTCGGCATGAAGAGTGTTCGCCCGCAACTCGCATATCACTTTGTTTGCAGGGTGGACAGTGCAAACCACGAGCGAGGACACGGACACGATTTTCCATTATGGTTCAAGGGGGCGAGGACGGAGCACCTTTTGTGTGAGTAAAGAAATAGAATGTGCATGCGATATTACTAACTCCGGCTTCATCTCAAGAGAACCTGATGAATGATCAAAAAAGATGATGATGATCATGATCATGATCCAGACATTCCGATGCCGAAAACGTTTGAAGACAAAATTTAATGTCCGGTGACTAACCAATGCGAATGCAGATGCATCCATTGCCAATCGAAGCTGGAAAATTGATAATGTAAGTACTTATGTCCAGCTCCAGAACAAAAATGAAAATCAAACTTCTGGAACCTAGTAGTACTGATGTTGAGCCATTCAGGCAGTTCTTCTCACAAACTGTCGTGCTCAACGTAAGGGGAGACCAGCAGCTCACATGCGACAGCTGACATGCGATACCACTTTACGCTTAGAGCAAGGCAGTCACTACACTAAGTAATCTTCTGAGTACCTAATTTATTGTTGTATGATTCCGATGAGGGCGCAGCACGAGCGGGGATGTACGCAACTAGGTCCTAATCTAGCAACCAGGGCGCTCGCGTGCGTGTCGAGGTTGACTTCTTGCACGGATTCTTAGTAGAAAAAACAAAAAGAACAAACTTGAAAAACGCTTGATCAGTCATTGTTGTAAGTACATTGTGATATGTACATGTAGACTTGTAATATCAATGTGAAGGAAAGTAGAAGTAGAAATTTTCGTAGAAGACGAGTTTCTGATTGCCCAGTGAGTGTGTGATGGCAGCTTCTTGAGCCGGCGCTGCGTTAAGTTTTGGAGTCGGAATTTGCGACTCCTCTCTGCGCCGTCCCTACGAGTAAGTACTATATCCAATTCCACTGCCGCGACCGAGAACAGAAGTAGGTTTAAAAATTTGTACGGCCCAGTTCTCTTCTACTTGCTGAGGATACCATCACGCGGGTCCTGGTGAACCTGAAGAAAAATGGCACGGCTTGCTGATTATTCCAAATGGGATCACATTGAGTGCTCGGACGACGAAGCGGAGGACCTGCCCCATTGCATCGACAAGGACTCCTTTGTATTTTTTCGTTTGACCCTTGCTCTTCATCATGTTTCAGTTTCTCTTTAATATTAATTTCCTTTGTCATGCAACATAAAGTAGGCGCCCGAGCCCAACTGAGGACTCTCTCATGTTTTTCAATGCACTACGACCACGGCACAGTCAGTTGGATTTCAATGCACAGGACCACATAGAAACCGAATAAGTAGAATCCATGTGAATCCAAAACCTCCACTACAGAAAAAGTACACGAAAGCGAAGCGTAGCCAGCGGGATGCGGAGGAGGAGAAGAGAATTAGTGAGCTCCGCGCCATATGCAAGACAAATATATATGTCTGGGTCTGGAAGGAAAAGGATGTGGAAATTTGTGATGCATCTTTTGGATCACGTTCACAACCAGGCGGTCGTCCGGAATGCATCGAAAAAATTAAAGCATTTACTTTACAAGTTTTGCTCAGGCCTCCTGATACCTGTTTTGCATGCGAAGTCAGCTATTTACCTAGCAAGGAATCGACCGCTTTTGGCGCAGCCCATGTAAAGCCGATTTTTGCATTTGCGTGCGGAAGCGTCAGCAACATCTGTTCACAAAAAATTTGATGCAATATTACTTCTTCCCGTACCCAGAAATAATCATATTTGCAATGGATACGCAAGCGTCGAGCGGCTTCGGAAGGAACTGCGGCAGCTAGGTGCTGCGGGGAGAAACCACCTGAAGGGGCAGAATATGCAGAAGCAGCTGGAGGCGGAGGAAAAGGAACTGGCAAAGCTGGAACGAGTCACCAGCAGACGGGTGAACGCGGAGAAGATGAGCACGGAGGTATGTTGTAAGTATTCATTTTCCCTTCAAGTTCAAGAGAACCAAATCAAATCAAATCAGGAGTTTGAGTCTGTAACATTGACCGCAGCGGACGACTTGCGACTTTGACTTTTCCGTGTTTTTTTTGGTTGTCCCTGCGCTTTCGACAGTTTCGCGCCGGACGGGTGTTTCTGACAGCCTAAATAAAGCGATCTAGATTCGGACAAGATATTAAATCCAAGAAAAACCCTTCAGATTTACTCCAAGAGCGTGATTAGTAGCAAGACGGCGAACGCGCCGAAGGTCGACGACAACGTCGACACGGAGAAATTTGTCGAGTACGCGAAAACGAACAACGACTTGCTGGAGAAGCTCTGTAGAATTTGCGACGATCTGTTCGATGAGGAGGATCATACTGTGAGCGGGACGACCAAAGACCACTGCTCAACAGCATCAGCAACGCCGTCAACAAGTGCTCTTCCGGATGCAGAATCAACTGAAGGTGGATCAGTACCTCCTGCTTCTGCAAAGAACACCTTCTCGTCCTCCAAGCCCGCTAGGAGTAAGCTTACCGCCGCGTCGAAGCAGAAGCAGTTGGTGGAGAAGTCGGTGAAGGTGATTCTCGAACACCCCGAGGTGCTGCTCTCTTCCGACGCGGAGACCTTTCTGATGTTCCGCGTGCTGGAGCTCGAGATTGAGAAAAAGCCGAAGGAATATGTGCACGGAATGGCCATCGTGGCGCAGCTGATCGCGCAGGCCCTGACGCTCAGCAAAATGATCCAGACCGGGGACCCCGGGACCAATTTGATGTCGCAAGAAGCCGGTGCTTCAACAGCCAACGCAGCCGTTATTGTGAACAAAAAGGCGGTGGAGAGCATGTACGAAAAGTTGGTGGTCGCGTTCTCTACCGTGACCGCGGACAAGACGGAGGAACGGGAGCACCAGGAGCTGAAACAGTCGTTCGAGCAGGCGGTTTATCGTAAGGAGAAATCCCTTCATCTCTCGCCATATCGAAAAGGCACGCCACAGAAAATTTGCAATGCTGTTGAGTTGTGACCACAAATCGACTCGGTCTTGCAGTAAGGCAACGCCACAGGCTCCGCCGCATTATGTAGGCGGGTTGTGATGCTGTTGGGCCTACGGTGTAGGCGTTTGCTATGCTAAGCGCCGATGTCAAATCCTCTTTATATTCAGGATCAGTATGTCGGTGCCTGCGGGTGCAGCCCTCTATTGCAAGACAGTTCTAGACTTTTTCTGTACAACGCAAATCCAGAATCAAAGACGTCGCTTTGATATGGGACGAAGGGGCGAGTTTTCCTTTTCAGACGACTTCGCAGTTTGTGTCCCGGATCGAGAAGCGAGCGGTGGAAAAAATCAAGGAAATCGAGGAGGAAGAGAGAGCGGCGGGGCAAAGAGGTGTGGTAGTCGGAAGCAACGACCTCACGTCAAGTTCTGGTACGACCGAACAAAAAGTATCAACAAAGGACGGCACGAGCAGAAACGCTAGTACAACACGAACTGGTTCTGAGCGACTCAGTGCTCCTGCTGCTCCAGCCACACAACTGGAGGAAGACGGGGGCGCTGTTCCTCCAGATGAAAAGCAAATAGGCCCCGGAGGCCTAGACGCGCAGGAGGTGTTCGACTCGCTGCCGACGGTGCTGCAGGACGCGTTTCTGGAAAAAGACGCGGAGAAGCTGCAGAAAGCGTTTATGTCCCTCCCCTCCGACGATGCGCAGAGGTACCTCAGGAAGTGCATCGACGGGGGGCTGTGGGTGGTGCCGGGAAGCGGGGGAGACATGAGTCGGGAGTCCGATGACGATGATTAGGCCACCAGAAGCACCAGTCGGAAAGTCGAGGCTTTCGTAGCTGCTCGTTCGAATATTTCTTTTTGATTCATCCTGAAGCACCGCTACTCGCTGTGCGGTCGAGTTGCATCAAGTTTTATGATCTGTACTTTCAATTCATGTGATTTGAAATCACTAAGTACGGTTATAAAAACGGATGATCATATGTCCAGCGACAAGCGACTACGACATGTTGAGTGTGCGAAGTAAGTTAGTAAAAAGCATCAAGAGTTCTTTCACGACGTTTGTTACGTATGGGGAAAGACGACCCTTGTAGTAGCGTTACCCGCGGCCTGCGCAGCACCAGTACGACGAGCGGTTCGCACTGGTAACTGAGGTGTGCTGCAATCAAAAGGAGCCTGTTCATGTCTGTGTTGTTCTCCGCTCCCTGTGGTCCCGTAACGTAAATAACGCGGCTGCAGGAGTATGTATTCATTGAAGCAAGAAGAAGAAGGTGATTGATGTACCCGCTCACGAATCCTGGTAGCTGCTATTCGGTCTGTCCAAAGAAGTTGTTTGCAACAACTTTCGGTTGACGCCCCTTCCCATGCTTGATCATCCAAAATCGTTTTGCTCTATGCATGGTCGTCCGATAATATCAACCTTCTTTTGAGTGAATGTACTCGGGGAAACAAACACAAATCGCGGATCGCGGAAGTACCCATCTCGTAGTAGCGCCGCAGCTATAACTATGTATAAGGTGAACAAACCAAGATGGTGTGACGACGGCCTCTGCAAAATATAATGCTCGGAACGGTCCGTCTTTGCCTGGTCGTTCCAGTGCATGCACCAGTAGCAGCGCGCCCGCAGCTGCGCGTGATTGAAGATGAAGATGCGAGGACCTTTGGTTCTGCTGGAGCTATCTTTTCCTAGAAATAAGACCAGCGGTTGAAGTGGAAAGCAAAGTTCTGGGCCTTCCAGAAGGTTTCACCTCCACGGTTCTTGCAGCGACATGGGCGCCCGATTGTCGCAGACCCTGTTCGAGGAAAGCCCGCCGTATGCGGAGACGCTCACAGGACTGCGCGGGTCGGAAGCGAGTGTGCAGTACGTGGACGAAAATAAAAGCAGTTTCCGGGTGAGGGCCACGCTTCGGAAACTTACGAGCAACAAGGAAACAGGGGATGGGCAGCTCGGTGGAATGGATGGCACAGGAGGAGGAGGATTTCCGGCCACAGTAAGGAATGGTAGCCGGCGCAGGTTCACGCAACACAAGCACAGGGGCCAGAACTTTTTTTATACAGTTCTCTTGTTACTAGTATACATGCACCTGCACCACCCACCGAAGCAAAGTCGAATGATTACATTGAGTATGATCTTGATCAAAGTAGACCAGCGTGATGTTTTTAAGTAGGTATGAACAAATACTTTCTTTGCGTCGCCTTTCGTTGGAGCACGAGCATCATAACACGAGGGCTTGATTGTTGCGGTTATTTTTGCCCCATTTTAATACCTTTGTCCACGAACACCAGCGGCCTGGCAGTCTCTGGCGGCGCGACGCAAACGGACGAGAATGCCATGGTTCGCGAGTTCCAGTGGCAAGAGAAGGTGTACGGTGCGCACGAGGTGCAGGCGCTGCGGGAGAGCTATCCACCGAACCACGTTTCGCACCACGGGAAGAAGTTTCTGGCCCTCTCCGCGGAAAACGTGAAACAAATCCAGCAGGGAATGTATCACGTGTAAAAAACAACTGCATGAAGATGCTTACAGATGAAGACGTCTACCACTATTTTCGGCTGCGATTCACAACGCATCCGCATGAGAAAATTCTATACGATGCTTGCTTACTACAACTACAGTACGTATAGCGACCGCCCGTACAAATACAGTATCTATATCTATGTAGCAGCGACGGTTTTACACGCGGTACAATCGCTTCCGGCAAGCTGGCAGCGGGAGAAGTGCTTTTCACCAAGGTTGCTGCCGACGAGTTTCCTAACATCAGGACGAAAACGCTCGAGGAACACAAGTTGCTTGACCTAGTACGAGAGTCTTTTAATTTTGTTGTCTTGGTGACCACTGTGCCTTTGTCATTTGATGTCACTCGGTGTTGGTTCCAAATTGACTTACGTTTGAGACATAATGATGACTTCTAATACTTGACTACTTCCCCTATCGAAATTCATTTTCACAGCTTTTCAAGCGCGGTCCCGCCGCTGGCCAGAAGCTGCCGAAACTCAGTACGGCGCTTGGGTACCAGCCACCGCAAGCGATGTACATCATGGCTGCTCTCGAAGAAAACGAGAAGCGCTACGAGGTGGAACTTGCGTGTTTAGCTGCGCTACCGGAGAGCGGGGCTTTGGAGATTACGCCACGACTCTGTATTTATTGTTTGATCTTGTTCTTTTTGTGTGGTGTAGTTCGACACGATCACGAGTACGGGCACACCACGCACACGACCTTGTTCTTCACAGTTATGATCTTTGTCCGTGTTATCAAGAACTTCTGGTACGACCTCTACAACGGCACGAGTCATCCTTGTAGCATGCTTGCGGTTTTTCAAAAAATCCAATCTGTGAAGCTGCCGTCGAGGTCGTTCTCGTTAGTAGGGCGAAGATGAAGTCGCCATCTGTATGCAATTTGATTTCCTCGAGGGATCCATCCAAACCCGAATAACAAACAATCCGCAGATGAAGCCCCGTCGGATAGGCAGAGCAAGAAGACCAAGGAGTTGAACCTGGCACCGGAACCCGGGGATAGCCGCATTGTTTTCTCTCTGCCGGGCGGCACGCGATACGAGTTCGTGTTGGAACTTGCAGGGAAGCCGCCTGTATCCGCTGTAAATTAAATAAACCTGGGTCGGGAAAAATGCAGAAGGGAAGGTGTCATGCAGGTTTTGCATGGTCGTCCAGCTCCAGAAGGTGTGCGGTTCCTAGCATCACAAGTTTTCTGAGAGCTTTGTAATGCCCGTATTGCATCAGCATCAAACTCAATCATGAGAAATCCTGTTTCAAAGTGATCAAAGATGGACAACGTTTGCTTCCCACGCATGACAGATTTTCATTTGACTGGCAGAGAGCATCACAAGTTGGCACCTCTACTCCAGACGCTCAGGGATTATATTTGTATTTGATAGCTCGACCCGGACAGCAAAAAAAAGGCACTGCAGCGCATCCAGGAGATCGACATGAAGGCCGTCGCGTTACGGAAAAACCTTGCGGGTCATGGGTTCGAGGGCTTTGCGCTGGACCAGGACGAAGACGAGGTGGTGTCGGTTTTCGCGGAAATTTTGAGTTTTGAACCTAAGAAGGCGCTATCAGGTTTCGCATTGATGTCTCGGTCTGGAAGAGTGCGCTGCATGCACGATTGTTTACGGGGCAAGCTACTGTTTTGGTGCCCATGCAAAAAATATACTGGTGGTTGTTGACGAAGCGTTGACAAGCCTTGGTATGATCAGCATTTCGCTGTCTTTGGGCGGCGTCGCTTGTGTCCCCTAAAGATCTAAGACCGGCTGAAAACAGGTCGGGGAAATAAACGGGCATTTGGTAACGCCTGCCCGGACGTGCACCCTGAGGGCGTAAGCCATTCGAGAATAAGTAGTACACCAGCCGGAGAAGTTCTTGGCATCAAAATATGGAGATGAAGGGGCTCTGTTAGACCTTGGCATCGCATTTTCACTGCATAGGGGCACCCCGACGAGGACTACGTGATTCGTTCGGTGAACCCACTGTCGGTTCCGCTCGACGTAGATTTGTGGGAGGAGCGGTGTCTGCTCAAAAGCTGCCAACAATTTAGCAGTTCGCAAGACTGCTATTACGTCATGTATAGTTTCAGACTCAGTAGTAGTTTCATGGCCTTTGCTTAGAGTAATGTTTGTGCACTATCAGGCTCACGCTCACTTTCATTTTCCGTCTATGTACTTCAATATTATGGCCTCTGAGTTATCGGATGTGCAAGATGGAGTTGTTTTGGTTGCCGTGCCGGTCATGCTGAGTCGTCCTCGTTCGTGAGGCCTGATAAGTTGATGTATCTGGGTAGTAGGCGCGTGCGTCATCAACATCATCCCACCGTGAGTGTATTGGATTCATTTAATTTTACACAAATTTCCAACATTTTCAGGTACGAGTTCCACGAGAGCAAGCAATTTAAATTCAAGTACCGCAGCGACGAATCCCTTTCCACGGGTGGCCACGCGGGGAAACGGGCCTGCACCATTTGGAGCAGCATTGGCAGCACGGAAACGGCCGCAATTTTTAACCACGGACTGGAGTGCCACTTCGGGAGAAAGAAAGTGGGGGAGAAGGACATTATGGCGCCTGTGCCGCTGCGGTTATTGCTGCAAGTGTACAAAAAGGACAGCTGGGACAGGCACCAGTTTCTCGGTTACAGCTACGTGGATATTCCGGATAGGGTACTATTCAGTGGAAATTATATCTCGTATCTGTATGTTTATCGATCTTTCTTGGAGTTGTACTTGTACTTGAGGTCGCATCAATATTCCTACCTATGTATGAAATTCCGGAAAGCGAAAGTTTCTCTATCTCTTTGCAGAGGACTCTCGTATCGATCAAAGACTGTCGGCTGTGGATGTGAAGAAGTAGATCAGATAAACTGAAACTTGTTCAAGCAGAAGAAACGGGGGAGCGGTGCATCAGGTTGTTTGTAGAAAGTAGTGTAAGTACGTAAAAAAATGACAGTCCGGCGAGTACGATATCAGTGCAAAGATGTGGGCTCCGTGCGGCACGATCCGGGACCAACTGACCAATTACTTTTGCGGTGCGGCGCCGACTATCCACTGCAAAGATATCGTGCGCATACGAATACGAATCGCAGTCATGCGTGACAAATTTAACTTTTTATCTGACATAGAATGACAACTTCCATTTTTTGTTCTTCAAAAAATTTGGAAATGCGATTTATACTTTTAGCGCGATGCTTATGCTTTTTCAATGCATATTGACGCTACTGAGTCCCCAGTACATCGTGAATACGGACGGGGACCAGAATCCTTTGAACCGAGCGAATCTGAAGACCACGACAATGGACGGCAACGTGAGAATTCTGCTGCACGTGGTGCGGCAAACCGAGCCCAAGACCGCGACGAAGCGGCCGCGGCGGAACTTCGGGTCCAGGACCGGGGGAAGGAGTCGACCGGGTAGGCGGACCGGCGGAGCCGGCGGCTCTGCGAGCGAGGCCGGAACCAGTGTGGCTGGGGCGTCGACGAACTATTTCCGACCTTCGGGAGCGGGGGGATGATTACTTCGTCCTCCTTGTCGTGGTTATACCGTTCGTAGTTTTGCTTGTGCGTATGCGGAATTGTTTTTTTGAAAAAGACTTTTGGATATAATATACTTATTCACGTTTTGGTCGTTTGAAGGCAGAGTGCCTCCCGCGCGTAGCTATTGCTCGGCAAGAAAAGTAAGGACAAAGGATTATTTACCATTTTAGCAACCGGACCTGGACGAAAAACAAAGAGAACAAAGGCAGGTTTAGGCAGGACGCTCAAAGTAGCAAATGTAAGAACAACCTGAAGGCAGTGCACTGTATCAACGTAAAGCAGCCCAGCGGAACGGCTGAAACTAATGGCCTGTGCCAATTTTTATGCTGCTGGGTGCTATCTCTGTCGAGACGCAAGTGAACGTCTAGTACTCGTCGCGAAATACTGTTGTTCCTCGATAGAGCAGAGAGAAACCTCGTTCGTTGTGTGAAGCAAACTAACAAGTACTACTGTTCCCGACCATCATGATGAGACGGTAAAACTGAAAAATATTCTTGCTTGATAGGAGGCCACTTGACGAAGACCATTACCATCTGTATCTGATTTTGCTTCCAGACACCGTATCCTGCAAATCGAACTCACTCTATTCATGAAGCAGAAAGATTTTTTCGTCGAAAATTGCGCACCAAAGGAATAAGCGTACAAGAACAACGGGTGAACGGATTTGATCGTCGAGAAAAAAGTGAGCTAGCACATCCGCATTGTCAGTACCGTTCTTGTGCTACATCAGGCCGTTTTTACGTACAAGAAACAAGCGGGATTGTGGTTGTTGTAATCGTCAGAAGAGCTGCCTCGATGCTGATAATACATAGGAAGTAAAACAACTCCTTTAGCCTCTGCTGCAAAAACCCTGTTCTACGTATTGTCGGCGTTTTGGTTGCTCCTTGTATGTAGTGAGGTCACGAACGTTCTATCCTAGCTGTTTTTTTGACACCTCACCTGCAAAATGACCGGCAGTTTTCAAGCGGCCGGAAGTGTTTTTGCACATAAAAGATTTCCATTTATCAAGCGGCCGGGGCTTTGCTGTCAAACAAGCCCGGTCGAAAACTATCGATTCGCACTGGATAAAACGACGCAGGGGAGCCGGCAAAAGGGGCGCCCTTCTGAGACGGTCACCGCCTTAGTTTCTGGCGGTTTCGGGCGCCCAAAAAGGGGCGCCCAAAAAGCAGCAGTCCGAAAAAAAACAGCAAATTCGCATGGTATGGGCCTCATTTTGGCCCACATTCGGGCCCCGCAAAAGACGCCGCCAAGATCTGCCATTTCAGAGGCAGATTTTTTCGTCGAGAATTGCACAAAGGATGAATACTTAAGCGTACTTATACGAAAAAATGGTGAACAGATTCGTACGTCGAAAAAAATTGAGCTACATCATCCACGACATTGTCAGTGCCGTTCCGTCAGGCAGTTTTTACGTACAAGAAACAAGCGGGATTCTGGTTGTTGTAAATCGTCATAAGAGCTGCCTCGATGCTGATAATAAAAAAGTAAAACTCCCCTAGCTGCTGTTGCAATTGCAAAAAGCCTGTTCTACGTATTGTCGGCGTGGTAGTTGCTCCTTGATGTAATACGTCTCCCTCCCCTGTTGATGCTGATCTTGATTCCCGCTAGAAGATGATGTAAGAAGGGTTCAGATGTGCACTTAACTGCAATACCAAGTATGTTTCAGGAAGTACTACACTGCTTACAGCACGTGACAACTGGCTTTCCGTCGCGAACCTCAAGAGGCGCGCGCGTGATTCATTCTTTAAAAAGCGCATTCGATTGATACGCAGCTCGTAAAAAAGGCGCCAGGGCAACAACATTCGCGTAATAAACCGCTTTCGCTTTTCAGACTTCTACAGCACATGCTCTAACTATCTTCGCTACCAAAGCCATTGCTGAGGCACTACACGTCGCTCAAAAATAGGTACCCGTCTCAACATACTAGTGCGCAAAGAAGTAGAAGCTGACCAAAAACTTTCAAGAGAAGACTCAAGCACTTTCCACTGAAAACAACATAGGAGACGGTTTTTTTTTCTCGTGCAAGAGTAGAAGGGTAAAGTTAGTGTGATTTTTGATCACCAACAACAAAACCAAGATGGCTGACCAGTTGACCGAAGAGCAGATCGCCGAATTCAAGGAGGGTATCACATAGGATTTCCTGCCTCGTCACGCTCTATCTTCGAGGAAGATTTATGAAACAAGCAGTGTCTGTTGTTATTATGCATGGTAGTGCTTGTAGTTGCAGTTCCTAATCCTATTCGGAATGGAAAAAAAATACACACCGCAGCTTTCTCCCTGTTCGATAAGGATGGTGATGGCACCATTACCACCAAGGAGCTGGGAACCGTCATGCGTTCTCTGGGTACTTACTTAAAAATTGCTTTAAGTGCGGCCATAATATGACTCACATGTATTTTTTTCTCCTACGCATGTTGATGTTTCGTTACATTTGCATAAAGATGTGAGTTTTTTTTTTCGCTCGGTAGCGAGCCTCACAACAAGAAATGCAAGTCCACTTACTGTGCAGGTCAAAACCCGACCGAGGCTGAATTGCAGGACATGATCAACGAAGTCGATGCCGATGGTAACGGAACCATCGACTTCCCGGAGTTTCTGTCCTTGATGGCCCGGAAAATGAAGGATACGGATACCGAGGAAGAGTTGATCGAGGCGTTCAAGGTGTCTACAATAATTTTTGATTGATCTTTTACTTCATGCCGGAGTCTTTTTGGCATGCATGTGACCATCATACAAGACAACAAATGCAACAAATGTACAACTGCTTCTTCCACACTTGTAAGTATGACTTTTTTGCAGGTCTTCGATCGCGATGGCAACGGTTTTATCTCCGCCGCGGAGTTGCGTCACGTGATGACCAACTTGGGTGAGAAGTTGACGGACGAAGAAGTCGATGAGATGATCCGGGAGGCGGATGTCGACGGCGATGGGCAGATCAACTACGAGGAGTTCGTCAAGATGATGATGGCCAAGTAAACAACGAGCTTCTTGGTCAATAAATACAACAACTTCATCATCTCCTGCGAAAATAAACCACGACTACTTTTACCGAAGAACAACATCAGGAGACCGAACGCAGAATCCTCCGAGACGCGTCAAAGTCACGAGTTTCGATGCGGTGTCAACATCACATACCGCACAAAAATGGGATGCTACAAGTGCTCCAATAGCTACAGCTCCTCAGAAGAAGTACCCTGTAGTAGCTACAAAGTTATCTTAGTTCGGTATATGAAAGCTCTACCCGTGAATTCCTTTTTAATTTTATCTACAGCGACATCAAAAGTATCACCGCTACTTTTATCCGTTTTAACACTAATCAGACAAGAGCAGAATCTGTCAACTGCTATGCTAAATCAATTTCGTCAGGAACCAGGGCACAACAATTTCTATGACGACCCGAAGCTGATTGTAGGCACGTAAGATTGCACATGGACCCGATAGGTGAAGTAGGACCTGCTGCCTAGTACAACTCGTGCCGCTGCTGCGGATCATGTGCATGAGAACAAATTGGCTTCAATCTAAAGATCCAACTGTGTAGGTTCGCGTTTTTTCTGTCTTCTTTTTCCGCAGCTAGAAAATTGGTACAGACGAGCAACTTTCGTAGTGTCCCTCTCGAAAGATCGAGAACGCGACGAATTTCCGACGCAGCTTCTTTTCTACTGATAGATAGCGCCGCAATTTGAAGAAGAGACACGACGGGGCGGAAGATGAAATAGGAAACGCGAATCGACTACCAAGTTGGAAATGGGCTGCAGGAACAAAAAGTTGTCCAGGACTTCGTGTTTCCGCACAATAGCTACGGCTGTAGTATGGATTCCGTGGTCCCCTGCTTGAAAAAACTACACTTTACTGCACGGCAGTGGCGCCACTACTAGTGGGTGGACCCACTTTTTGCGTCCCGTCGTTTCTTCCGGATGAGCCGCTCGTGACAGTGTTCCGGTCGTTCTTTATCTTCTTCCTCCGTAAGTAAAGTGACCGAGAGGAACGGCTTCGCAGGATTGTTGCCAACCTAAAGCATGGAGTCTCTCGCCATGAACACCTGTCTGAGGGCTCTTGAGTGCGAGGGAACACGACTACGCAGGCAAAAAATGTGTACGTTTGTATATTAACTGGAAGTTGTGCAATAGCAATTATTTGATCTTTCTCAGCGCGATAGCGATTCGCATTTGCGAGAAGTCCTCCAGATGTTTTCGTGGTTGTATGGTTCGGACGAGCAGGCTGACGCTGGTCAGGACGGCAGTGCTGCAGGCCCCGATGCACCACCCGGCGGAGCGGAAGGCGCAGCGAAGCAGCGGGTGCAAGTCGGCGGAGCTGCAACCAGCAAAGATCGTTTTACAGGGCCTTCCGCACGACCACCAGCGACGAGAAAGAAAAACAACCACAGCGAATCAAAAATCTCTCATCAAGGTAATACAAAGCACCATCATAATGATACGCAGCACAATGGAGCACAGCCCTTCGGCCCGTCTTCGTCCTCCACTGCGCCATCAAGGGAAAAAGTAGATCCTGAGCATTTATTCCATCGGCAGGGGGAGCAGCAGGACCGAGGACCGACCGAGGCTTCATCGCGGAACGACGTCAATAGCCATCGACGACGTCGTGACAACGCTGGGCGCGATGGGGCGGTTGCTGGAGCTTCTGCGGCGCCCAAGCAAAGGCTGTTCACCGCCACGTGCCGGATTCGTGTGCGGTCCACACGGTACGAGGACGGAGTGACGGTTGGCTTCATTCCGCAGGACGCGACGGTGAGAGTGCTGGAGGTCCGTGGCCGACGCGGGAATGTGGCCGCGGGAAACCTGGTTGGGTGGGCCAATTTAGCGGACAAGGAGCGCCAGGAGTGCTACCTGGACCCAGTCCCGGACGCGCTGCAGCTGGTAAGACGGACAACGAAGACGATGTTGTATGGGGGCGAAAGTAGTAGAAAACTGCGTTTTGTGTTGAAGACGTTAACACTTTTTGTATGCACGACATTCATCGACCCTGTCCCGGACGAGGCAGCTTTTGCATGTGAGTTTTGTTGTTCGTTTTCGCGTAGTTCTGGCTGTAGCAGTTGCACAAGTAGATTACACTTAGGCTCGCAGCCGCATGATTCCTACGATGTTGAAGCGCAGCGTTTTTGTTTTTTGTTGGATAGTGTTGCGACCACGAGCAGCACTTCTGCCATTGCTGGTGGTCGGAGTGCAGCAACAAGGAGCGGGGCCGCGCCGGGGATCATGGAACAGGAAGATTATCAGCACTTTGAGGCCCTGGACCTTATCGAGCAGGGGAATTTGAGGAGCACGCGCGACGTCGCAAAAGAGAAGAGCGAGCTCATCCGGCGACAGGAGCAACAAAGAGCATCGGAAGACCTGCAGAACGAGCAAGACGCGCTGAAGAATCTCCTGCTCTATTCATTCAAAAAGGGCGCGGCCACGGAAAGGCTGGGCGGGATCGTGAAGAAGGTGCTCATGAGCAGCTATAGAAAGGTATCCTCAACGAAAACATCCCCACCCCGGCGTAGCCTGTCAAGAGCAACTCTGCAACACACACCCTGCAGGGTTGGGAGTCCCGACTGTTGACATGTTTGTATCTGTGCTGTTGTGCAGGTGGTTAGCAAAGACGGACGCATTTCAACCCATCTGCTCATCCTGTTATGCAGCATTGCTTACATACAAACACTAAAAGTAAAACACGACCAGGAGGAGGAATTCTTCTGATGCGGATTTGCATACAGGCACATTCATACAAATCAGTATCAGTTGTAGATCATGCAAAAAATCTCCACTACAGCAGGAGCTCTGGAATTCTTGTGGGGGCGTTTTTAAGCGGGAAAAAAAGCGTTTTTCTTCGCGTGGAGGAAATTCAAGGGGTTGCTGGAGGCGGACGACGGCAGGTTCGTGCAGGTGTTCGAGGTCCCAGAAACGCGCGCGGGTGGAAAAAAAAGCCGTCCGGGTGGTCGTGGGGGTAGAACCGATAACGACCACAACTACGACGTGGAGCTACCGCTTGATCATGAGGAAGATGATGAAGTAGAGGTAAAAAATCTCGAGGCGCTAGACAAGGATGTGGACGGACAAAATGAGCCAAAACTGTTACGACCTGAGAGGGAAGAGCAAGAAGTTTTGAAGATGAAACGTGACCAAATGAGAAAAGATGCTCGTGACTTTGAAGTTCTCCTCGGCAAACTCTATAACAGATGACAAATGCTTAGCTGTAGCTGCGAAGATTGGAAATGACAGACCGACGCAGAATGCTCAAGTCCTCCTGCCTTTGGATCGAGGCTGTTCCTGAGAAGATTCTTTGCCAAATGCATCGGATCTTTCGCAAAAGCTCAAGCACTTTTGCACTGGCACGAACAGGCTTGGGCTGCAATGCGAAGGGAACGAACTACTTCGTCGGCAACCATGTTTGTAGCAGCGACATACTTCAGTTGAGCTATTTTTAGAGTGTTGATCGTCCAATCGAGATCTTTAGTGCTATCTCTGATGTCTTGGCGGAAAAAATTTTAGCGTATCACAGTCTCTTCACACTTCCGGTACCACCAAACCAGTATAATGGCAGCTGTACTTCCATCTCAGAGAGAAACTATGGCGACGGACGCGAGTGAGAAGCAGGCGGCAAGAACCTAGCCATTACCGTGATAGTAGCGGTTGCAGAGGCACTATCTCGTTGGTGTTCTTGTAGCAGAACGCTCATTACCTCGAGGGAGCGGAAGGGAACGTGCAGAGAGGACCAGAGCAGGAGCACTTTATGGCGACGACGACCAACACGCTTTATGGCGTGCTTCTGCAACAGGGTAGTGCCTTCGTCTGCACTCTTGGCCTGGTTCTGCAGAAGGTCTCAGCGGAACGAGCGGAGAAGCAGGCGGCTGGGTTTGCGCCAAAAAGTTCTTCTAAACAAGCTCCGACTTTTTATGCACCAGGTGGCATTACCAATACCACGACGAGTCCGGGCGCGACCAGCGCTGCAACGTCGCCGTCAAAGCCCAAGCCAGTGTACCAGCAGCCGCTATGGGTCTTCGGGTTCTCCTGTTTTTTGCTCGGCCAGTTGCTGATGCCTGCAGCATTGGCCTTGGCACCGCAGTCGGTGCTAAGCTGTCTCGCACCCTCGGCTCTCGTCGCGAACAGTGTCCTAACACCATGCCTGCTCGGTATATCGTCTTGTACTTCCACATTTTGCTGCTGTTAAGTAAGGACTAAAACTTCGTTTGGGTACATGTTGCAAAACATTTAAGTAGTCGCTTGGCACCTGGTGTGAGTACTAAGGAATGCAAGAAAAGTCGTTTCGCAACATCGTCGTTGCCTAGAAGAGGATGCATGGTGGTGTTGGGAATCAGGAAGAATAAGAAGCAGCAACCAACAACAAGAAAACGCATTAATGTGATCAAAAAACAATTGTCAATTGTCACACTCACATCAACCTCCAGGTGAGCAACTGCTATTACAGTGAAAAGTGCCCTCCGCCCCTCAAATTGCAAAAATTTGTGATGCGAAGTTTCCAAATGAAAACTTTTTGTCATGCATGAAACGAGTATGAATCTTTCTGATGCTGATTCTAGGCGTGTATCGCATCGCTTGCATGACAAGCGCCGCTCTTGCTGGGGTCTTTTGCAATAGAAATTTTCGCTATTCGCGATTGGAAACCTGTGATGCTGATAGGTGCAAGAGGGCGAGTGTTTCATTTGGAAAGGTTTGCAATACAAATGCTTTCAAGTTCGGGGGTGGGGGCATTTTTCCTTCTGATAACTGCAGAGGTTTCACTATTACAGCGTTCTGCTGATCTTCGCCGGGTGCATTGTGTCGGTGCTGTATGTATCGTAAGGAAAAATCCCCCCTCCCCATATCGAAAACGTATCCGTCTGACAATTTGTGATGCGCATTTGTGACCTCAAATCCTGTCTGTCTTGCAAGAAGGCAAGTCCAGAAAGCGTTCCGCTTTTTGCAGGCGGTTCGTGATGCTGTTGGGCTTAGGGCATACACGTTTGTCATGCTAGGCGCCTACCTCAAAACCTCTCGACTGAGGCTTGACATATGCCTGCAGTCCTGCACTGCAAGACAAATCTGATTTGTGTACGGAAATCCAGCATCAGAAACTTCATTTCGATATGGGGAGGGGGGATTTTTCCTTTTGATAGTATGGCCTGCAAGAGGAAGAGGACGCCAACACGGAGGTTGTGTTTGATCTAAAGCATTTTTACTACCTCCTGACTCGCCCGCTTTTTCACGTTTTGTTCGCCGGGACGGTGGTTGTTACCATTATCCTCGGCAGGCCGATCTTGCGGCAACTGTGCGCACCATCCAGATCGCGGACAAAAAGCGCCGAAGCTGCTGCTGCAACCTTCTCGAAGGACAGCACCGTTGCAGGAGCTTCTACGAGTGGAGCTTTCTTGTCGACAGGATTCACAGACACGAAAAATGATGATCCTTTGGCCTATCCGCCGTCCGGAGGTGCTAGCAGTCCTGGAAAGAACAGCAGCAAAATCGCGGCCACCTCCAGCCCTTTTGCGCTCATACTGCTAAGCAGTATCTTCGGCGCGATCAGTGTGTCCTCAACGAAAGTGGTATCGACGCTCGTCGCGACCGAACTCAGCGCAGCAACACGGACCACGGAAGATTCCTCGATGGGCTCAGGTATGGCTTTTTTCATAGATGAGTTCTTGCAGTAGCTGCAAGAAAGGATTTACTTTTATTGTATGCGAGGATGATCAGCATGTGCCTGAGGTTGAGGTGAGATGCAATCGAATCTGCGGAGCCATGGAATCATTTATTTCCCTACTACAGGTACCAGTGGTTCATCAACATCTTCTTCGGCTTCTTTCCTGCTTACCTTGGTCCACTGGCTCTTCTTGTCCCCGGCCGGCCGGACGTCGTTGCTTCTGATCCTTTTCGGCATCCTGTGCATGGCGTTTTGCAGCATTTCGCTCCTGAATTTGTCCATGCTGCGGTTCTCCTCGCTGACGACCGTGACGTTAAGTACCGGACTGGGCCTGATTTGCCAGTTTCTGTACGGTGCGATCTTTTTCGAGGAGTATCGGTTTTTCACCAGAGCCAGCTTCTTCGGGACGGTGCTCGGCATACTCCTCAACTTCGCCGGGCTGAGCTGCTTGCTGCTGGCCCCCGCTGTCCAACTGGACGTCAAGGCGTCGGGGAAGGACAAAAAGACGGACAACGTACTGTACCAGCCGGTCAGTACGTTCGCCGACGATGGCCGTGGCCAGGACGAGCGGGAACACGGAGTGGACACGTTGTTTGAGGGCCGCTCCTATGAATTGCAAATATGTGTATGTCTGGGTCTGGAAGGTTGCAAGACTTGTCATGCAGATTTTCCATGACCCAGAACGCCTGTAGTGCATGACGTAGCATCACAGATTTTTAGAAGGCTTCCTGCAGCCTATTCCGCATGACAAATGCCCTCCCCGCGTACGACAAACTGGACTCCTCTTGCTGGCCATGCAATACAGATTTTTTTAGAGTCCAAAGTCAGCATCACAAGTTCCAGCTTTCCAGACCCAGACATATTTGCAATGCATAGCTCCTTTTTCCAAGACGAGGCAGGTACAACCACCACCACCACCAACCGGGAGCTTTCGAGCTTCGTGGATCACGCCAAACACGCCGCGAAGGCGAGCTCGCGAGCCGGCGCCGGGGGGCAGAGCAACCGACGGATGCCAACCAGCAGCCCGATATTGGTGAACACGGAAGGAGAAGAGCTCTATCAGATGGAGCCAGAAGTATCCTCGCCGGTGTAGAAGTAAAAGTGGTTTCCCATTCCCCGCACCGGCAGCGAGCTTCCGGGTCGACGATGGTTTGACGTTCAGCGAGCCGTGGTCCTTTGATGTGAGCCTCTGCATGTGATCAACGTGATCACTCTCCGAGTGCCACGTCGACTCGCGGTCGTGAAAGTCTCAGTGCTGTGCGAACGCAATGTTGGAAACCAAAGTAAAAACGATTCTGCGACTGCTGCGCTTGGGTCGTACAGGCAAGTGCAGGGATGAAGGCGCGTACCCCAGCGCGGTGGACCTAGATACGTTGACCATCGTCCTCTACCGAGCGGAACTTGCACGGATTTTTGTATGATTTTTTCTCAAGAATGCCTCTCGCGCGCTTCGCAATTTTCCCCGTGATAACAAAATGAACAAAGGCAAAGTAAGAAGCATTTCAGGAGGGAGCTTATGCTTGTTGATAAAGCATCATTTGAATTTTTTGTCATTCCTTACCCGTGATGAATTTCGCAAAGCGCCTTGTACCTCTTCGAAGTAGAAGATAAAGCCGTGAGCCTGCTTTCTTCGTGTCATAATTTTCCCTATTATCGAGGCTGCCACTTCTTATTTGAACACAGGTTGATGAGACCTTACCGCTTCTAGGTTGATATGTAATTTTTCTGAAGCTGAAAGTAGCCTAGTCCCATCCCCACGTCACCCCTCTCACAAATTGACCACCTCCCACGACCTACAACGACACACTCACAGTGATTTGACTCCTGCTTCAAAAATACACCCCAGGCCTTACTACACTAGTTTGTTTCCGTTTCACGAACAAGCACAGACGACGGACAGGATCAGATCGACCAGAGATACAGCTTGATGTCGGCCGTTAGTCTTATTTGGAACCAACAAAAATAGGTTCGCCGACAGAATGATCGGGCGATGATTTTGGTTTTCTTGTTGCGAGCCCTTCGCACCTCGCGAATAAAGCCCGAAGCAAGTTGAAGATTTCTACACAAATGAGTTACTACGAGCTGTTAAGCACCAGAAGTTCGCAGGTGCAGTGCGTTTATTCCAAGCCACAAAGTTTGGGTTTGGGACAGTGAAGGAAGGCATTTAGTTGATCCGTCAGTTGGGTTTGATCACTCATGTCCTCGTTTTGTTTCGCTTAAAGGTACCTAATATAGGCAGGAGGACGTGTAGAACTAGTATACTTATATTGATTCGGGAGCACGGCCACGGGCACGGCCGGACCCAGACTAAAAGAAGAGAAATTCGAGCGGCGTGGTTGTTTGGGCGTCACTCAAGCTTCCAATTCCACCATGCAGGCATTGTTAGTAGAAAAGAACGAAATAAGATCGAAGATCACCACCCGCAAATAAATGGGAAGAAAGTCAGTACTTGATCGTAGATTTGCTCTTAAAGAAAAACGAAGCGAAAATTCGCATCGATCACTGATTGAAGTCGATCGATCCTACCGTGGTAAGTTGGAGACACTGAGGTCCTCATGACGATCAAAAAAGAGAAATTGGTGCTGATCCTGTTGTACGATTGGTTGTATTTTTCAGTGCATCTGTGGCACAGTTTCCCGAGAAACCTGCATCAATCTATTTCTATGCCAGCATTCGTTTGCTCAGGACTCTCTACGTAAGTAGAACGCTACATCGACTAATTTACCAGGAAGCGACCGAGCATAGCAGATACAAAACTGAAACAGCACTAAGCAACATCTAGAAGTAGAGCAGACCGCGACCGGTGGCCCTTAGGACCACACTTAGCATTTTCCTTTCGAAAGGAGCACACCACAGAGTCCCACTGAAGATTTTTTTGCTAACCTTTCTTACCACGACGACCTTTCCCCCTTCCCGTCCACGAAAATGCGGAAGTTGAAATACCATGAGAAAAAGCTTCTGAAGAAGACGAATTTTTACGACTGGAAGTCGGACGACACCACGAGGGAAAGCAGCATTATCCGGAGGTACCAGATCCAGGATCGGGATGACTATGCGAAGTACAACAAAATTGCCGGGTTGGTTACCAAACTCACGGCCCAGTTGCGAAAGCTGCCAAGCGACGACGCAGAGAGAATAAAGATGACCGAGTTGCTGCTCGAGAAGCTGTTTGCAATGGGACTGGTATAATTTTGGATAAGCTCCTTTTGTTTATTTGATCGGCCGGTGTTTTACTTTATTGAGCGATGTCCTCCGATTTAGCAACGTAGTACCAGGTGCGCAAAATGCATCTGAAGATATGCGTGCCGTATGATCTGCTTCCTTGTTTCATGCAAATATCTACCCGCTGCCGCTGCTGCTCTGTTAGTGTTTGCATTTCGTTGTAATGTGATGATAAAGTAAATGTTGCGTCATTTCTCGACAAACTTCTACCTTCACACCACCTCCAACAGACCCAGTCGCGGCAGTCCTTAACCCTGACCGAGAAGCTTCCCGCGTCGGTATTTTGCCGGCGAAGACTTCCGGTCATTATGGTCGAGACGAAAATGGCGGAAAACCTCACGAACGCGATTGAACTCATCGAGCACGGGCACGTTAGGATCGGGCCGGATCGCGTGACCAATTCCGCGTTGCATGTTACACGCGACATGCAAGACCACATTACTTGGGCGGAAGGATCGAAGATCAAGCGGCACGTGCAGGCCTACAGCGGGGTGGAAGACGATTATGAGTTGCTGAGAAACTAGGTTGTATGTAGAACTGGTGTCGCGCCGCTGTGCGCATATTATTCCCTCGACAAGCATTCAGGACTTCCAAAAAATGATCGTACTGCTGTAATCCTTTTCGCTCGCACGCGAGCGCTGCGCGAAAAATGTCAACAGCAAACGCTTGGCCAGAACGATAGATGAGCAAGCTGTCAGCTGCTGCTGCAATGTTATCAATTCTGTGCCTCTACTACTTGCGGTGTTCGCCCAGCATGGCTTTCTGTTGTCTTCCCGTGCTCGACTTGTGATATTTTCTGTGAATGTGAGTGAGTTTTTGGTTTTGCTTTTTTTGATGCACAAACTACTTAATCTCCAGTGAAGGCCTCAGCAAGAAGAGCGGGGTGTGTAACTAACTAGCTTGGCCGGGCAATCCGTCGCTCCCAAGAGCGACTGACCCGGTGGACATTAACGCGCTTGTAGTTGTTCTGTTCAGCGTTTGTTTTCTTTTGATTTGCTTGATTTAGCACTAAAAAAATTTTTTCTCGCGCAGCAACATGTTGTCGCGCACGGGTGTACGAATCTCCCGCTCAGCGGGTCGTCACGCATGGGGCACGACGACTTCGGAAAGTGTGCTCGCGGAAACTGTACGTAGCTCGGGGCCGCTTTCTTGCGTTCCCGGCCGCCATGCTGCGTCTGCTGACAGTAGCAGTTCAGCGAGTTGCTCTTCAGGGATTGTCGCGCACTCTTCACCAGGCGGAGTTGTTGGTACGGGTGCTGCAAACGTGGCCATGGCAGGTATGCATACTGGAACGTTTCGTCGCGGTAGCAGCAGAAGTGCTGCGATTGATGCCCTTACTGCACTTTTTCTATACGCGTAAATTAATAAGTTGATAGGCCGATGCATGAGCATGACAATGCCATCTGGAGGAGTCGCCGTGTAGCGAGACAAGCACAAACAAAATTTGCAGGCTCTCCGCTTTTCTTCACGGATTTCGATAAACCATTTTACGCCGCGGAACTGCCCTTCGCAATTGCAGGTATTGATGTAGTGAATGTAGGACTCATTGATTTGCTCTCAATTTCCGCTGCTCCCGAATCTTCACTCGCATTTTTGTTCGCCGGAATGGTTCGTTCGTATGCATAACACGCTCTGCGGCCCAGAATCTTGATGAATCGCTTGACCAGCGCTTATTTTTACGAACGATTTTCCTTTTCGTTCCTCAGATTCTATTTCCAATTGTAAACGGAGCTCGAGTTGTTTCAGTTTCTTGCATCGCAAATTAGTATTCCGTCGAAATTTCCTTGTGATTCCTCTGATATGCAGGGCAAATTGACGGGTTGGTGCAGTCGATGGGTGAGAGCGAGCATGGGCCGCTGCTCCTCGCCGGTTTGGTCGGCGTGACCACGCTGAGGATGGGAATCTACTACGGGTTTTTTCAACCGTCCTACCTGTGGCACTTTCAGGAGAACTACGGGCAGAGCTGGAAGGTGGGGCATCACCTGTATGGGCACAATTTGCCAAACCCGCTGAAAAAGTGAGAAAAGCGGCGATAGATACCGATCGCGGATTTCTTCTTTCATAGGACATGCGCTTTTCAGGTGAAGCCTGATGAGTGTCATTGTGCAAGCAACTCCTTCATGACAACAGCGGGTCGAGCGGACAACATGTTACCAGCACCTGCAGCTCTGCAGCATCGGAGATTCGCGAAGTCAGAAATAGTCAGACGAAGAACATCTGCATGTCTTGAGCAAGGTAAGAATGCCCGCATCTTCAGTTTGTGGAATTTTATCACCGCACAATCAAATTACGAAGAAAAGGACTATGGCCTAAGGATCCTGCTACTACTTTCACCTCTGGAATCGAAATTTGAGTGTTGTAAAAGTACAGTGCAATGATCCCAACCCCAAGCACATCATGAAAATTGTACGAAAAGTCGATCTTTCTACTTACTTTTTCGGCACTACTTGATGATCAAGCGATCTAGCAATTTCATGGATCTTGTCGTCGTCGAGCACAAGCTTGAAACCGATCGTGATCCACATGTGAAAAAATCCTTATCTATCATGTCCAGAAAATAAATGCATGAGCCAATGTTGTACTAGGTAGAAGATCCATTTGATAATTCGCGAAAGGAACGATCTGGTATGCTGGGAAAAAAAGAACCGGATCTTTGTCGTGCCTTCGGCTCCCTTTGTTGATAGTTTTTCAAAAGAATTGAAGCCAATCAAGAGGCAACCTTGAACGAAAGAAACTTTTGTAACAGGATCAAAAATGGATTTATGACCTGCAGTATGTAAGTATCGTTTTCGAGTAACAATTCCGCTCTCCCGCTTTTTCTTTGGCAATTAGGATTACGTACATACTTGATCAGAGTATATTCGGCTGAAACTACTATCCGGCAACGGTTGCGTAGTGGAATCGACGACCGGCTCCGGCCTATACCCGTTTCTTCCGAGCAAAAAATGTGCGACAGATCCACCGGAAGTAGCGACACCGCAGAGCGGCAAGTGGTGCCTGCTTCTCCGGAGTTTGTGCTTACGACCTCTACGGAGCAAAAATGCGGTGTGACGCCTGTAAAATGCTCGAAGACCTCCAAAGACAAAGAACGGCATGCCAGGACACCATTAACCACGACACCTTGCACGACAGCGTCGCTGGCGCTCGAAATAACAGACGACGACGGGGCTCAACATCTTCTTGGAGTTCTCGACGACGACAAACACAATGATCATGATAACGAGAACGATGCAAGGAGCAACTTGACGGGTTCGGATTTGTCCGATTTTGCGTCGGACGACGAGGATTTTCAGCTGCCGTTGAAGGATTCCTTTTCCCTGTTCACGCGCATCCAGGCCGGGGCCTTCGACAGCAAGAACTTTGAGGAGTACCAGATGGTCCGCATTTGCAAGTTTTCGACCGTGGAGCGGTTCCAGGCGATCTTCCAGAACGTGGAGAAGCCGTCCAAGATTGTGCAGTCCGTGTTTGCGAAATTGGAGGATGAACACTTGTCGGCGGTGGTGAGCACGAGCGACAAGTACGTGGACGCAATCGCGTACTTCAAGGACGGGTATTTTCCCTCGGCGGCCAGCTCGGACTCCCGAGCCAGGTGGGACTGCAGGTTGAGGGCAAAGGAGGTACTACTGCTCTTCGAGTCGGTTTGAGAGTAGAATCATATATATGTCTCGATGGCGGGACGGGTTGGAGTTCTTTGACTTTCTCGTTCAATATGCATGTTCTTGGTTCCAGTCGGAGTTGCAGCACCTTCTTTCATGTGGTGTATCCGTAGGAAAAGGATTTATAAAACCAATCAATTGTTCATGTTCAACAGTTTGTTTGTACTAACTATGTCTTCCTCCATGTACTCCGTAGCAGTTGCGTATGCATTTCAGCAAATACAAATGCAAATCTTCCCAAAAACCATCAGACTCTTCCGGTGGAGGTAGACGAGATGTGGGTGGACGTGGTGACCAACCTGGTGGCCGGGCAGTTTTCCGACGACGTTATTGGGGTGTTGCTGTGTCCCAGAGAGCGAAACGTCGTCAAAATTGAGCTCTGGCTGAACACCTTCGCCGACGAGCGCCAGTGCAGGAAAACGGGGCAGAAATTTGCGCGAATACTCAAGGCGGCTTCACAGAAGGCGATAGCGAAGCACGGAGGCGGAGGTGAAGATGCCTCTAATTATTATTATGCCGCCCCCGGGCACGGGCAAGAAACGACTCACTCGCAACAGGCTACGGCTGGTACGTTGAAAAGTACACCAATACAACTGGAAGCGTGGAATGGCGTTCTGAAGTGCCTATCGTTGGAAGAGGAAAGAAAAGCCGTGCTCTATCGGCTGCCGCAAAAGAAAGGATGATAACAAGTAGTAGATGAAATCCTTACATTAACACGACGATAATGAAGACAAAGCGATTATTGTGAAAAATTTGCGACACATACACACTGCCTCCAAGATCAAATTTCGAAGGCATCTACTTTTTGGAACAGAGCCGACGCACTGTTCTTGATACATAGGAATTTGTACGATGTAAAGCCACATCAACTACAACATTAATCTATGCTGCTCGCATTTCTGGCAAGCAGAGCCAAAAAAGGCACCGACAGGCTTGGTCGTGCCTGGTTTTTTTTGCTTCGTCAGCTCCTGTTCTTTGTCACTTCGTCTTGTGGTGTTATTCGGTGCCCGCTTGTTAATAAGTGTGAAAAACTACAAGTTGATCTAACGCTGGTGGACCATTCATCCTGACCCAAATTGAGAATACAACAAGTGGATCCCGATCTGGATCGAAGCCGTTTTTCTTGTCCACGTTGAAGATCGCAAACCGGTAGTATTCTTCTACCGGCGCAGGTCAGATGCGGATCTTCTGCAGATAGCTTTTCCGTGAGAGGGACGACGACTGCGAGAGATTTGAGTTGCGGAGCTGCATCGGGCACTGCAGACGAACGCTACGCTTATTTATCATATCAAAATCAGGTGCATCAGACCAAAATCGTGGATTTCTTAATATAGTTTTGATTCGCAGTTCGTCTTCTCTATTTTTCCCGAAAAATGGTATGTTCATGTTGTGCTACCGAAAGAGTAGTTGGATCATACTTACTTTCGATTTCTATGTTGACATTGATGTGAACTATACGGCTTTTTTTGTGTAAGCAGTGGCTACGGTACGTACAACTAGAAACTCATGTAGATCGTTTTTGTTACGCTTTGACTTTGAGTTTGACGACACATACACATTTTTATCCTATATCCGCAATCAAGCGAGCCTGTGCCTGTCGCAAAGTTTTTCTGCGAACGGTAGTTTCGTGAGTTCTTGCGCAGCAGAGGCTTTCGATTCACTTTTCGCGCGGCATCGTTTTACTTTTACAACTTGAACTTGAGATTCTTCTGAATTGCAGGAGCAAAATGTTCACGGCTGGTGTGGCTTCCAAGAACACGAAGGGCAAAAGCCAAAACAATGCTTCGTCGAACGAGGTCGCCAGGCCAGGAACCAACGCTGATGGGAAACGACCCGCGAGCAACGCGAATGAGAAGGCTCGCCTGCTGAAAGCGCAAGATGAACACAAGACGAGCAGTAGCGGCGCCACGTCAAGCACAGCACCAGGACAGTACACCATGGTCAAGAAATCTAATCCGTCCCGGCTGGCTGCGTCGCCCGGAGTAGAAGGCAACAAAATAAGTCCAGCAAGCGGCAGCACTTCTGCTGCGCCTATGTCTGCAGAGAGCTTGAAGACTCTGTACCTGGTAACTCCACGGAGCGAGTGGGGGCTATTCCACAAAAAGATTCCGAAAGCGTCCCGAAAAGAACTGGCGCAGTTTTTGCGGCAGAAGTACATTGAGACGACTCCTGAGCATGGCCGCGAGCCCACAATCGGCGGTGGCGCAAGCAGTTCCTCGTCGTCCATCGCCCGAGCTATTCCTGTCGGGAAAAGCAATGCGGCGAGCGCGAACAAGATGGACCTTGTCGACCGCGACGGAAAAAGTAAGAGTACCTTTGCCGTGCCCGCGGCGAGTGCTGGCGTGGCTGGCACGACGAGCCATGACATTAATATCAGTTTGGTTAGAAAGAAGAAAGCGAAAAAGCAGCTAAAAACCCGAGCGCAAGAACAAAAGGAGGTCCGGAAAAAGGCAAGAAAGAAAAAGGAAAATGAGGACATAATACCAAATGGCAAAACGAAAAAGAAGAAGAAAAAGAAGGATACTAAAGACCAGAGGCTGCTGGTGCAGAAAGGCAAAGTAAAAAAGCATCAAAGTCGGGAACAAGATGCCAGCGCGAAGGCTGAAGATAAGAGCGCAATATTAAAGTCAGCACCTCTACTATTACCTTCTGTTCAGGACCACGACAAGCGGCTGGTGGGACGGGCACGCAATAAAACTTCTGCCAGCGTCGCGAAGAACAAGAGGCAAAGTTTCGACGCGGAGGACCAGGTGAGCAATCTCGCGGTGATTCGCGGCGGACCCGATGTTCTTTTTTCGCTCGACCTGGACCGCGTGCTCGAGAAAAAGCGACAGAAACTCACGGCCGCAATCAAGGTTCCAACCGCCCGCGGGGCGCACAAAGACCTCAAGGGCCACCAGGGTCTCCTTGGTGGGGACAAGAACATCAAAGCGAATTCCAGTTTCGCGGATCCGACTACTACAGACGGTGCGCAGCTCCTGCTAGCAGACGGAACACATCCAAGCTCATCGCCGGTCGTGCTTCCGGCCTACCTGGCCGGACCCCGGCCGGAGGACGCTCAGCTGCAGGAGTTGCGGGAGTACGTGCGCATTTCACTGTTCGTGCGCGGCGATGACCATTTCGAGTTCGGGATTGCGACCAAGGACTTTTGGAAGGAAGTCATTCTTACGCTCGTGGTCGACGCACTCTGTTCCTTTGCCCGGGTTTTGCTTTCCTCCTCCTGTTCGTTTCCACTATCTCCGGCCACGAATAATTCTAGCAACGCTTCAGCTACTTCGAAAGGGAATAAACGGGGCGATTTGGACCTGGAGCTGAACTTGTTGCCGGAAGCTGTTGACAAGATGACGAGCGACAAGGGCGGTGTAGATGTTAATGATGGCGTACTAGTTGATGCACAACAGCAACCTGGACGATCCTCGTCGTCGTGGACTAGTACTTTGTCCGGTAAAAAAGTGAAAAAGTTGTCCAAGGAGGAGCAGGAACTCTTTTGGGGCGCTATGTTTCCGGAGGTGCTGCAGAAATTGTCGCACTTCAAGAAGCTTTTTGAGGCGAAGACGAGGGACGCCACGATGCTCGCGCCCAAAGGAGAGGGGGAGAACATCCTTCTCGCAGAGCAGAAGTTTCTGAATGACGCGATCGAGCGGGAGAAGCGGCTGAAAGTGGAACAGGAGGACGAGTTTCTGTTGCAGGAAGAGAAGCTGAGCGACGAACTGGAGCGGAAGGAAAGAGAGAAGCTGCTACTTTTCGTTGGCGAGCAGGGCAAACCTTCGAAAGATGTTGAAGAAGAAGAAGGCAACGGAAAAATAAAGCAAGACCAACAAGGAGAATCAGAGGCAAGTACTAAGCAAAAGACCGAATTTCAGCAGGTTCGCGAGCAGCTGTTTCCGGCGGACCGATTTGCGCAGCGGCTGAAAGCGGAAGCGGAGCGAACCGAGAAGTTCGATCGCGAGAGGTACGAGCGCTTCACCGACCGGCGTAGTGAGCTCAAATACGCCCTGCAAAGCGTAGTTCATGTCGCTTTCGTATACATCGATTTGCATGAAAAGTTGTGGAAGCGGTTTGTTCCGATTGTATTCAGTTTCAGCATGACGACGACCATCAATTGAAGTTTATTCTAACTTGGTGGGGCAGCAGCAGCACAGACTGTCACGGGCGGCATTGACTTGGCGAAGAATTAAGATGAAGGTCGTGTGATTGAAAACTATAATGAGAGCGTTGTATATCTGTAAATCCGCAATTTTTTTATACGTCTGCGAATCGTGATCGTCTTTTGCCCCTGCATAGGAACAAGCTGAAAACAAAGGTCGCGAAGGTGTTTGCCTCCGTCCGCAAGGAGCTGCTGCAGCCGTTTCTGATGCTGCTGCAAGACAGGCTTGGCTGTATCGTCGAAAGCGTGGCCCTATCCATTGCAGGTATGTCGGTCTGGGTCTGGAAGGGAAAAATTTCAGGAACTTGCAGCGATGCAAATTCTTGCATGCCCCGAAATCCGAAATGTCTGGCATGCAAAATAAATCTAGCACCGTCAGAGTCTCGCAAGTCTTTGCAATGAATGCTTATCTTCCAGGACGAAAAATCTAATCTGCACTCGTCTGCATCACTTCCAGACCCAGATTGATGTTTGCAAGGCATAGACGCGAGAAGACCAACAGCGCTGGATGACAGAACATGCGGCGCAACTTCAAAACGCCGAAAGCATCGCTGCGGCTTCAGCTCTCTCATCCGGTGGACCACTCGACCAACCAGTGTCTGCCGGCGCGAGCGACGCGGCCCCATCGTCTGGAACGGAGAGAAAAAAGCAGTACGAGAAAGTTCTGCAGAGGTTGCAGAAGTTCGACGGTATGCTGATGCAACAGCTACGCATTGGCTGGTCCGTGGAGAGCTTTTTGGAGCAGCAGGAGAAAAAAAGTGCCGAAGCGGGAGAGAAAAATGCGGCTGTTGAGGCCGCCAGACAAGCGAAAGCAGGGAGCAGCATGAGCATTACGGCGAACAAGGTGGAAGTCGCGAAAAATGGGAAGAACAAGGGCCGAGTCTTTTCTGGGAAGCAGGGCGATGGAGCTGGAGGTGCAGCTGGTAAGGATGAAGAAAAAGTGGGTGAGAGAAGGATGGACATCAAGAATGCAAGCAGGGCAAAAGACGCAGCTCCAGCCACTGCTGTTGCGGGAGGCGCGACGAGTAAAAGAAAAACTTCAATCGAGAAAAGCTCATCAGTAGCTGAACCAAGAGGCGCACGTGCTTTGTCGTCGTCGTCGAAAGTCAAGCCAAACTCAAGTGACATCCCGCCAACTGGGACTGCGTCTCTTACGACTGCACAACAGCTCTCTACTGCACAGCGCCCACAACTGCGCACAACAGCCGGGATGGGGAGCAAAAGCAAGGGACTGAAGTCTGCGGTTCCGGGCGGTGCAGTAGCCGAAGACCGTGGTGAATCACGAGAAGGTCGGAGGAAGGGGGGCAACAAGGGTGGAATAAGTGACGCATCTGCTGCGGTCGTGCAGAAAGGTGAAAATGTTCGAGGGCCCAAAGCGACCTAAGCGACAGAAGCGAACGAGCTTCCGAATCACTGTTTATTTATTTTTGCACTGTCCTCGCCCCTCCCTCGAAGATTTTTCTTGTGTAGAGGGAGACGTTTGAATTTGATGTCCATTTCAAGCAGTGTCGTATGCGTATCGTCATCGATGACTAGTGTGATATATTTGTAAATGTGAGACGAGAAAAATGTGTTCTGCGCCTCTTATGAGTTTAGTTTGTAGTACCCACGTTGAGGACAGAAATGGTAAGAGAGGCAGTCCTCATCTTTATCTTACTCTTTACCACATGCGGAGAGCGTGTACTTAGAGTTGCATTGGGGATTCAGTTTATTAGTGTCGGAGAGTCTGATAGAGATAGAGGTAGAGCGAGAAAACAAATCATCGCGGTTTGCCGTCTCTCGATAAGTACTGTGCGCTTTCCGGATTTCTATTTTTATTGTCTAACGGTGTTGCTTTTTTCCATGAGGTGGCCTTGCTTATTTCTTCACTCCTTTTCTTGGCAATCGCGTCCATCAGTATCAATGAACTACTTACTAGATCACAAAACTAAATTTCTCTACTGGTGCAGATTGCTAGACAAGAACTCGTCAACGAGGTGGAAAGTGCGTCAAGGATGATGCAGCTCCTCGCGCGGGTGCGCTTCTGGCTTTCCGCCCCAGTGTGCTGTCTCACCGGGTTGTCCATGCTTTCGGGGACGAGCTTGATGGTTTTCGTGAAAGCGGAGTTGCACGGTCCAAAGTTCTTGATAGTGTCTGCAGCCGCAACAAGTGGCGCCAGCGCAGGCACAGCTCGCAGTTCCGCGACGACACTGCGCTTGGGTCAGCAGCAAGATGGTGATCTGGACGACGTAGATGACCTAGACGAGGACGTAGATGATCTGGACGACGTGGTGGATGCCCAGGAGGACACGGACGTCGTCGTCGATGAGGCTGCGGACGTCCATGGCAGTTTCGTCGAGTCTCAGCCCGCCGGCGAGTCCGATCCGGAAGTGAGGCCACCCATTCCCGACATGGATCTGTACCTGCAGTCTGTTCCGGGAAGAAACTGGGCTTCGGCGCGAACGATCAGCCTGCAGGAGATCAGCAAGCTGCGTGACTTGGAGCGAGATCTTCTTGGTTACGAAAGTTCGTTTGATGCCGTGGCGGACCAGTCTGGAGAACAACACGCCGTGTTTGCCGTGCAAGTGTTTCAGTCGGGGCGAAGTCTAGACTTCTTCCTGCTGGCCAAGAAAGCTGGTTTTGTGAAAGATTTCATGGAGCTGGATACCAGTAAGAACTTGATTTTGGACGACGACGAATTTTATCCGAGGAGCAAAAAGTGCACGGGAACGGCGCTCGTCGGAAAGAGTCCCCTTTGCTCTTGCAGCGTCTCGTTTCCCGAGTATGCACAGTTGCGGTACTGCAACAAGTACCGGCATCTTTTGGCAGGCAGAATGAAGAGTCGGTCTTTCGAAACTGCTGCGGAGCACCCAATGAATTCGGGGACACAGCCGCCTGCGTCGTCATTTCAACAAGTGCACGGGCTCTTTGCTGATTTGCTGGCGCCTTGCTACAAAGTAGCGTCGTCGTGCCTCTCTCCCCCAGAGCCGCCGGCGTCCCCCCCCCAGAGTCGCCGGTCTGGACCCTCAACAGCCACCTCCCACTCCCAGACATAAAGGAGTTCGAGGACATCTTGAACCCACCGATTGAGACCCCCGGCGCTAGCGCCGGCAGTAGTGAGAGAAGTAGCATCAGCAGTAGCTCCAGCAGTAGCTCCAGCAGTAGCGCCACCACTTGGGCCAGCAATAGCGGCAGCAGTAGTATCAGTTCCAGGAGCGCTAGCACTGATGCGTCCACGAACATCCCGGATCTGGAATACCAGTCTGACTCGAGTTCTGTCGCACCGGCAGCCGCGGGGAAGACTTCTAAGTTCTCGAAACTGAAGAAGGCGTTGTCTTGCTGCTTCCGTTAAGAAGTATATCAATGTTTCTCAAGCGTTTTACGGGTAGGGATAGGGTAGTTACGATGTCACCTTTCATAGATCTCCGCTGCTGCTTTCAAGAAGCAATGTCAGTAGCCGTAACCGTAGTACTTACCTGCGGTTTCGTAATTGTGAAAATTAAAGTTTTATTTAATATGAACATGTTTGTGTGTTTGTCATTGTCTTTGTTTTGATGCGATGAGCTCGAAACGCCATGCGTTTACTCACGTTTCATGCGATGAGAGCGTGGCGAATCACGAGACCACGGTCAGAGCAAGGCGAGCAACAAGGGTAGAATAAGTAAGGCATCTGCTGCGGTCGTGCAGAAAGGTGGAAATGTCCTCCGACGAGGACCCAAAGCGACCTAAGCGACAGGGGCGGGCGAGCTTCCGCATCACAGATGTGAGGGGCTCATGTAAAAAATTTCCATGCATATGACAAAGTTAGAAGTAGATGAAGTACACCTGCTGTTGTTCTTTTTTCATACCCTAATGTCCCCCCGATCTTTTTCATTTCAACTTCAAGCAATGTCAGGTTAGCAACGGCGACTCGAACTAATAAATATGAATCAATATCAATATGACTATGTTCTGCATGTGCTGTGAGTTTTATACCTCGGCTGAAATAAATGTAGACCGCCTGAACACGGGCACTGTGTCTGTGTTCACAGTTTGTTTCTTGGGTGATTCGGTTTACTGGACCCGGAGAGATCTCGCCGGTTGAGCCAAAAGGAAAACTGACTTCGCGTTTTGCTATATGAATGCATCTGGATTGGCATCTATAGGATTCTGTCGTTAGCTGTGCTTCCCAACGGGCGTGTGTTTTTTTTTATTCTACTCTTTCTTCATTCCGATCGGTGATCGTGATGGCGCTATCAGTAGCAACGAACTTCTGGACGCAAGATTATAAGTGGAAAATTAGGGTAGAGACCACAAACTCAAGCGACGCTCGGTAAATAAACCTTGATGCAGAAATAGAAAATAATGATCGTTTGCAAAATGAATGTGAAGCGACAGATTTTAGTTTTTCGAGAGCAGCTTGAATCAACATAACGATAGCTCCAATCCGTAAGCGCAAACACGCTCGTCGCAAGTTGCTCTTCATCAACGCATATTCAGAATGAAGAATCCGTGAAGACGAACAACACCCTGAGTATTGTAGATTAGCATCCTGCAAGAGGTGAATAATGTCCACCGCGGCGGCCGTGGTTACGGCGACAGCCGGCGTGACCACGTCTGGCGCTGCAGCAGCCACCTATCCAACAGGAAAACTGTTTGAGTGAAACTGTACTGATGAAGACGAAGTTGATTCATAGGAAAAACTACTCGTAATGATAATGAAAGCGCAGCTCGAAGTTTTGCATGGAATCCAAGAGAGCCCAAAAAATGCGTGCTCATGGGGTTCACTTTTGTTAATATGGGACATCGGAGTCTCCAGTATGGTGATGAGTATGTTGAGTATGACATTAGGTGAAAATACAAACAAAAGGAAAAGCTGTGTCTACTGCTACCATCTACGGTCGTAACTTCAACTGCCCCCGGAAATTCCTCCGCTCCTCAGTTTTTCGCTTGCATACGGGAACCTCCTATTTGCCGATCATTCTTGGCAGCTTTTCAATGCTGATGTCAGTGGCATTCCTGTTTCTGTACGCACAGCTGTCGAAGTTACAGGAGCGGCAGCGGGAGCTCGAAGGGGAGCTCGCGCGGGAGCGGAGTTTGCGCGAGGGGTGTACAACTGCCGAGGCTGTACGAGGACTTGCAGCACCAGCGCGTAAATTTTCCTCGCGCACGAGCTATCCACCGCAAATAATGCGTCTGGGTCGGGAAGATTCAGATTGCGTTTGCGAGATGTGATGTCATGCTAGTCCGGAATGACTCTGACTGTCTGTGATTGCTGCGGAAAAAATATGATTTTGCCGTTGCCAGCACGACCACGAGGAAGACGTCCTCTTGCCTTCTCCTACTTATGCAAAAACGCAGTTTCTCTTTGCGGAATACACGGCAAGGCAAGGCCACGAGAAAGCTTGTCACTCTTGGCGGTGGTGCGATATATTCACTGACATGTATCCGTACAGCTTTCCACCTCCAGACCACCCTCCAGACGTATTTGCAATGCATACGAGCCGAACCACTGGGAAGGAAGAGGCGTCGACCTGCACGACCAGCACAGCCGGTTCGCCGCTGGACGCCACACTGTTGCAAGATGAGGAGCGGTATCAAATGCAAAAATGTCTGGGTCTGGAAACTTGTGATGCTAAAATGTGCATGATGAAAACACTTCCGAATGCAGTCCGGCATGACAACTTCCCACAACGCTTTCTCATACGCAATCCGCATAAGAAGCTGCGTTTTTGCATGACAAAAGAGGCTGCGACTTTTGTTGGTTATGCAATACAGATTTTCTAGGTATAGAAAGCTAGCATTACAAGTTCCAACCTTCCAGACCCAGACATTTTTACAATCCATAATCGGCGCGAGAATGAGAAGAAAGGAGTGCTGTCGCCGGGTTTCAGCGCATCAGCTGGTGAAGATGTCCGGGACCAGCAGCTTGGAATGCTCACTTCGATGAAGATCCCGACGCCGACCACGGACACACCTACTTCCACCCCTGGGGACGACCACTCGGGAAGCCTTTTGGCCAGGGATTTGTTGCAGGACAGGGGCTCGGGAGGTGCAAGTGGAAGCGCGCGAACTTACTCGCGGTCGCGGTCCCATGCTTCGTCGGCGTCGTCTGAACAGGTGGATGGCGCACTGTCTCACCAAGGACATGACGTGAATAGTACTGCTGCAGATTGTATCCATGTGCAAATAATGTGGGGCGGGCAGGCTGGAAAAAGAAGGATCAGGATGTTCGTCATGCAGGCTTTGCGCGGCCCAGAAGGTGAAGGTCCGAAATGCAGCGCTCGGCGTTAGAGGTTCATTTGCGAGAGCTTTGCAAGGTTGAGTACTCTGCATGAGATGAAATCCTCTTTCGGTGTGCGCAAAAGGAAAAGTGAATGGCTTTTGCTACTGGAGGTTCATGACACCTGATTTTTCTGTGGCCGCTGACGGAGAGCATTGCAAAGCTGCATCCTTTTCTTTCCAAAACAACGCCCAGACCACGTGAGCATTTGCAATGCATAGGGCGGGCGGCGCACGACGACCCAAACTTTTCTTCGACGACCCGGATCGTTCCGCCCAGTCCAATGGCCGTGTTGATGGCGCAGGAGGGGATCGTTTTGCCAAGAAGTGTAGCGCCGGGTAGTAAACAGAAGGGTCAACAAGAACATGCGGCTCCTTTGAATTCCGCTTCTACCACTTTCTTCTCCGAAGACCGCACGGGAGCTGGTCGGGAACAGGGAATTGACGGGGAGATAAACACGAACGGTCAGTCCTTGCGGTTCCGGAAGTCTGCTTCGAAGTCGTGGTCTTCTTCTTCGACCGGAGACGTTGCGGGTGATGGAAAAGATCCTGATGGAAGAGATCCTGCGATCATTTCTGGACACGACACAGCGGGAATGGCGGCTGCACGGGCGGTTCGCAGCCAGGAAAAGCAAGGGTACTACTTTCTTATTTTTTTTTTCAGCGTGGTGGTGGCTAACAGGCCTGTGCAATATGCTCTGGGATCAGGATTTTCAACGGCAGGATCTTCGCTTTACTCCGGCTTGTAGTTTGTAATTTTGACTTGTTCATCATCTTGATGTTCATTTTTGCCGTTTTCGCGCAGGCCCAGAATTGAGCAAAAATGTAAGTGGTACTCACAACCTATTAAGGTGAAACTGAAAGCAAAGCGCTAATACAGAAGACAGAAGAGGAAAAAACTGCTAATCCTAATCACGGTATCTGAATATACACAAGCAGGTTGTCTACCTCGTCCTTGTCTTCTTCGGGAGACGACTGGGCTTCTTTTCCGGAGACCATCGAACACAATTTTTATCCAAGCGGAAAAATAATTCGTAAAAGTGATAATTCTGTACAATCTTCATTGGACATTTCTGCTTTTGCTTCGAGTTTGTTCTTGCGGTGTGATGAACATCAGGGCAAAAATGGTCATGGCAAAGAAAAATAAACATGCAACAGCACCAGTGCCATTTTTCGTGAGACACGTGAGAGCAAGTCAGCTTTTGCTTTTTTTCTGTTGCATATGGTGGACGACGAAGGTCAAATCGCAGAGCTGTTGGACATCTGCATCGGGCAGCTCACGTACTCAGATAGATTCGACATTCTTTGAATTTTGTCAGCTATTGAAGTCTTACTCTTACGTAGCAGTGTGGTATCAACAAGGGGTTCTCCCTGATATGGTTCTGGACGCTAAGTGAAAATTAACCGGTTGTGTCATTATGAGGTATCTTGATTTGTCATACGCTTACGTCGCTTGAATTGTGCCCGAAAAATAGGTCTCTGGTGTCCTCCTCGTCATCCGCCGATTCGTCCGCCCTGCACCTGTATCCAAGAAAGAAAGTGTGTCTAGTGCATAACCTTTTGCGATCCATGTCAGTCCATGATACATATATCACCGCTAGAATTGCTCGTGCTCGTTAGGAAAATCGGTGATGTGCGATAGCACCAGCACTTCCTTCAAGGCACGTATGAACTCTCTCTGCTCGGGATGATATCTTTGGTCGTGCTCCAACATGATTTTTCGGCGTTGGATAAGAAGTAAATGTGTTACTCTTGCATGAAGATCGCCGTCTGCAAGAACGCAGATTTATTTTTACACCAACACATTTTTTCCTTCCAGAACTTGGAAAAGATCGGAGTGGCGCTGGAGCGGCTCGACCGCGTGGACCGGGGAATCAAAGCAGACACCAACGCGCAGACCCGAATCGCGAAGTACATTCTGTTCGGCAACAAGTTGCAGTATGCGGGGCTCAACGCGTTGCAGAAGTGCCAACAGAATCCGGCCCTACCCGAAGAGGTCCGGCGACAAGCGGACAGGATCGTGCACAGCGTGGTCCCCGTGATCTGGTCGTAGGTGGCGGATGAAATGGTGAGACTTAGAGCAGAATTCGCTGCTTCTCGTATGCAGGGTGGTCTACCTTCCAGACGGTCCACCCATAAGAATCGGAGTGAAGATATTTCATTTGAGGCTGAGGAGCTAGAAAAAACTTTTGGTTTTGGACTGCGCTCCACATAATGGAACGAAGGATGAAGTTGCAGATCGCTCGGTCTTCAGAGACGGTAATGTACCTGTTCATGATGTTAATGTTAAAACCAAAACTAGAACCACAGCAAGAAATAATACAGACGAGTCTGAGGCAGAGGCAGACCTTAAAGTTAAACTTGATTGCCACTTTTCAGCTTTCGTGAAAATGGATGGTCTCATTGAGATACATTCCCTGGTGTTTTCATTCGGACGAAACGCAACACGAAAATAAAACTTGTTTTTGTTGTCATCAACTTGCTTTAGGATTGCAACGTGTTTTTACCATAAGATAACGTAGAGGCGTCATGTCGAGACCGCTCTGACGGGATGTCGAATGCAAGCATTGTTACGAGATCGAGGAAAAAGTATAGGAATGAAGGGCTTTTACTAGGCAACTAGAGTTTACTTATTCAGTAGTTTGATTCTCAACATTATGAGACAGCATCAACTTCAACATAGTGCTATAGATACAACAAAAGTTCACAGCTTGATTTTTACCACCCCCACGCAAATAAAGGACATGTGCTTCATGAAAGAACCGGATTCCGCTCATGCCGTCGTGACAGATGACAAAGAGAACTAGCACAGGCGTTTGCTCCTGCATCTCCTCCTGTATACTTGATGCGATCCATCAGCGCGCATAGGCAGAGGCATCTAAAAAACTATGTATAGATGGCGTGCTCCTGAGAAGCAGGCAAGTTAAGGATTGTAACACGGTAGCAGGTTCCACTGAATTAGCATCGTGTTCGGCGATTGATTTCCATTGTTTGGCCGCCGTTCTTGCGATCACCGGCATGACTATAGAAGATCGTGGATGAAATCGAAATACACTTCTAACTACAGATCACTCAACCACGACATGGCTGAGCAAGCAACTTTAGATCCGACTAGGCATAGTTGCGCTCCTTTTACAACTCTATGTATTGCTTCATCATTGTGACGTGATTATTGCAATGATTTTAAGCAAACTTTGTTCTACAGTCATCGAGCCAAACGGCTGCACTGGATGAAATTTTTGATCTTTTGTTTCACACTAAGTCCATTTGTCGCTTTGAGATTGAGATTCGCCGACAATTAGGCCTCGAATTCATGATGATTTTTGCGGGAACGATGGCCGCAGTACTACTTTTTACGGAAACAACACCATGACGTTGACTGTAGTTCCTCTTCTGGTCATCTGAGACTGCTGTAAAAATCGATGCGACGTATCTATTTTGGGGTGGCCGCCGGCGAGAAGACGACACGAAGGAACTACGGGTTCTCGGAAAAGTTTTACGAGGCGTTTTCCAGCGACATCACCGCTCACCAGTAGCAGTACTACCGGGCCGACGTGCAGCAGCAGTCATAGGCACTCTTGGACGTCGTCGACCCTGAACTGGTGCCGGTGTCATATCAGCAGACTGAAGTCGAGGACACAGGACAGGGCAGCCAGATAATCTTCTTGATGTGATACTGATTTTCAAAACCGACTCCGAGTTGTGCTGGCACACGACGACAGCTGAGCACGGACGACACGACGTGTACCGCAGCAGAGGATCATGCGTGCTGGGAATGAATTAGATTTTTGCGACGTTCCACGACAAGCACATGCGCCCCCTGCGTTGCAGACAAGACCACCAAGTCAGTGCGTGCTCCAGTTCGGAGGTAGTTTTCCATCAAGAAAAGGACAACCCCTGTCACCTACGCCCGAGCATAGTTAATCGCGGGCCGAGAGCCCCGGCCGAGCATAGTTCATCTCGAACGAGTAGTGCAGGGCACCACGACACAGAAGGTGTAAGTTCCAGTTCCTGCGGAAAATTGTAGGAAGACGCGGGCTTGACGCAGGAGGCACCGGGTGCACTATATTGACGACCTCGACCGCCTGTCGTCGTGGTCCGTCAATCAGGAGTTAGGGGTAGCAGGGAGCAAAGCCCCCAGCATTAAAAGTGGGTGCAGCGACAAGGAGGACGGCAGGACGATTCCTTTTCGTAGTCGCGAGCAAAAAGTGCTGTGCCGAGGCGCGTGCGAAAGGAGAAGAAGCGCCGTCAGGAAGACGTCAGAAAAATGCTGTCCGGTTTTTTCGGAGGTACTCCATGCACGGTGGACATCACACTGGATGCGGAGGAAAACCGAAAAACGGCGCCGCTTGGCCGGGACAAGAAGGGCGAGCGCGCCTACATATATACGGACGGAGAGGATGTCAACGGTACCGCTGTCGTGTCCGTGCGACCCGGAAAGAAGGTCGACCACCAGGGCATACGAGTCGAACTCATTGGCCAGGTGGACATGATCTACGACAAAAGTACTTACTAAAAATGATTTTTCTAGATGTCGATGTGGTCGCCACGGACTGTAGCTGTACTTAGTTCTCTCTCCTCCTGCTGCTCTTCCTTTCTGAATAGATACTGCAGCCTCATCAGAAGATGAAGAAGTTGTTAGTTTATTTTGTTAAACAAAACCACGACCGACCGAGCGCCCTCTTAAAACTCCTTGCTAGGTAACAGCTACGATTTTTTTGCGATCGTCAAAGACCTGGAGCCTCCCGGCGCGATATTCGAGTCAAAACAGTGGAAGTTCCGATTTGGCTCAGTGGACAAGCATATCAAGTGTAAAAATGTCTGGGTCTGGAAGAATGCAAGTTTGTCATGCTTGTCTGGCATGACTCCTAAATCTGTCATGCACATTACCAAAGAGCTGCGCTTTTCTGTCATGCAGAAACGTAGTTTGTCATGCAGAATAGGCAACACCTAGAAGCTCAGAAACTTGTCATGCTGAGCCAGCAATTGTGGCCTCCTCATGATACGCCACACAGCATCACAAGTTTCCAGACCCAGACATTTTTACATTTGATAAAGCAGTGCGAGACCTACTCAGGGATAAATGTGCGGCTCCGCTACTTTACGCATGGTGTCTCTGCTAGAATAAATTCGCTGGAAAATTTTTGATGTATCTGAAGGTGGTAGCAATTTGTTCAAGATTTTCAGCAATACACGACATCTTCACACGGCATGATGTCTGCAAGAATATGCACCGCAGTTGTAGTATCTATTCAGACCCATGCCAGCCGCGCATCACAATTAATTTTCCAAACGAGCGAGACACTTTTGCGGTGGATAGTCTTCGTCCGGCTGGTGGTGGTCAGGAATTATAGCTCGAACATCACCAAGGAAGTCGACCTCGTCGTGCAGAACCTGTATAGTTTTTCGTTTGTGCACGTTGAATGAAGTTTTAGCTTTAGTTTGTAGCTGTAATTCAAAGTATTGATAAAATAACTTACTTTACTTTAACTTCGTTGCGAGTTTTTACTGATGCCCTTGTGCATCTGCATCTGCGGCATAAAAACATGCAAAATTGTACTCAACAGCTTCACCGTTCCAGACATCAACAATACCATCAAGATGGAGGTCGGCATAGAGGACTGCTTGCACATCGAGTTTGAGTATTTACTGCAACGTGTCTTGCTTCTCTGTCATGATTTTTATTTTTGTTGCTTCACAGTTGGTTTTTGATTTTGTTCACTGTAATTTATTTATTACATATCACGTAGCTGTGCTGTGGCCGACGCCGACACTTACAGTTACAACCTGCAAGTATTCTTTTCACCGAGATCCTGCTCGTTTTGACACCCCACTACTTCTGTACTCAGGTACGATAAAAGCAAGTACCATATGAAGGATGTGGTGGTAGGGAAGGTGTACTTTCTGCTGGTGCGAATCAAGATCAAGCACATGGTATCGAATGTAAAAATGTCTGGGTCTGGAAACTTGTGATGCTGGGTGGCGTGTCATGAAGAGGCCACAAGTGCTGGCGCAGCATGACAAGCTGTTGAGCTTCTAGGTGTTGGCTATTCTGCATGAAAAACTGCGTTTCTGCATGACAGCAAAGTGGGGCTCTTGGGTAACGTGCATGACATATTTTAGAGTCATGCCAGACAAGCATGACAAACCTGGCAATCTTCCAGACCCAGACATTTTTACATTTGATACATGGAGCTGAACATAATCCGGCGCGAAACCACGGGGTCCGGTGCGCAGAACCAGAGCAGCGACAACGAAACGCTGACCAAGTTCGAAATCATGGACGGTGCGCCGGTGCGGGGGGAATGCATTCCCGTCCGCTTCTACCTCTCGGGGGTCGACCTCCAGCCGACATACAAAAACGTACAAAACAAGTTCTCGGTGAAATACTTTCTCAATCTGGTGCTGGTGGATGAAGAGGATAGGAGGTATAGGAGTTTGTCACTTTTTTTTCTGGGGGCACAGCATGTATACGTGCAACAGGAACATGTTTTACCTTTGTATGGGAATGGGGTACCACTACCAACAGCAAGAAATCAATGAACCTGGTTAATATGTAGCTGTCTCTCAGGACTTGGACGAGTCATTTCCATTTGTTGTTTCATCAGGGAACATGAACTACGAAGAAGAAGATGCAAAAAATGTCGTTGCAAACAACAGCTACTCCCGGTGAAGATCGTGTGTACAACTTGTTCATACAAATATTTTTAAGGTATTTCAAGCAGCAAGAAATCTACATATGGCGGAAGAAAATCGGCTGAGTAAAGCAGTACGTAGCCGGGTTCTTCGTGTGGTAAAAATATCGGCGACAGGAAGCAAAGAATACTTTCGCCGACCACCACCTGACCGGCGTTTCAGCATTTATTCTCCCCCGAGGAGGTGGTGGACTAGGAGTACAGCGACATCAACTTTGGGTCTGGCTTGTTCGTCCCTGCCACCACCAACCGACACCTTACCGAATGAAAGCCGGACGTCAGACACTGCGTCTGCGAGTTCTGGTGTTGTGGCTGCGGAAGTGACTCCTGCCGTGTGGAAATGATATTGAACTTGGACGTTGAACGCAAGGTCTTCATATGATTGGAGGTGGTCCGCAAGAATTTATTATACCGGCGCAATAGAAGATGAAGATCATGCACGACCCGGAACGCCACCGGCAATGCTCCTGTTGAAGATAGAAGTTCGAAGAACGCGAAGCCTAAGCGCTGACCTGAGTAATTCCCCCGCATCAGGAACCCTGATGCAGCAGTCCCAGTCTGCGACGGAAATCGGAGAGCCATGCTGGCAATGCCCCATACTTTCCCATTTCATTTGATTCGAAGATAGATTCGTGAGCGCGGCTCACTGAAGTAGTGCCTTGCTAATTGCAAGTAGCCTGCTCACGGAAAGCACATAGTGTGTCTGGTGTGATAATTTCATACATTACAGTGCGACCATAGCATGACTTTTACACCGTGCTGCGCTCCTTTGGTTTCTCAGGCACACTGTCCCATGCATTGATTGTGTTGGACAGTCAGTTTGTTGAAAGCTGTTCGTGTTCGCTTTCGTCTCAGTGGTTCTGAAGCGACTTGCTTGATTCATTGACTTTTGCATGAGTTCCTTCTTTTACGATCAAATATTTTTCTAGGTCTTCGAAGGCCAAAGTTCAGCACACACACGCGCCGCCAGGTCCATGGAAATGGAAACAGCACACACAGCCGTCCATGGAAATGGAAAAAGAAAAGTATCGCAATATATCACGGCATCTACTACAAAACCTTGGCTTTTCGTCCAGCAGAGCACGAGAGCGGGCACGACGGCGTCGTTAACATGAAGGGCGTTTCCGCCTGTGGTTCTGGTCGACGCCAGCACATTGAGACCAGCACGAGCGACGCGTCTCTGCTGGAGGTCGTGGAGGAGAGCATATCGCAAGGAAAAATCCCCCCTCCCCATATTGAAGAGGTAGGCTTTCGAAAATTTGCGTTGCTGATTTGAGGTCACAAATCACGTTTGTGTTGCAAGAAGACAAGGGCAGCAGCTTCCGTCCCATTATAGAGCCGGTTTGTCATGCTGTTGAGCCAACATCACGGACGCTTTTCATGCTAAGCGCCTAAGTCAAAGCCGCTCTACTCAGGCCTGATATGGGTCTGCAGTCCTCTCCAGCAAAACAAATGCGATCTGTGATGTACTCAGATACTGCACCACAGATTTCGTTTTCGATATGGGGAGGGGGGATTTTTCTTTTTGATAGAGCAAAAACGTGGGACGGCTCGCGAGCACGAGCAAGACGGCGTACCAGTGGACGATCAAAGTACGGAGGGACCTGCATTCGCCCGACTTTGGGCTGGTTCTGCCCGAAAACAAGTATCTCTACCAGAATTATGGCAAGCATAAGAGCTGTTCGTCGTCCTCTTCGTCTTCTTTCGCGACAGGAGGAGCGCGGACAACTAGAAGACGAGCAGGGTCGGTCTCGTCACGCGGCGGTGCTGGAAATTATTATGCTGATTGCAGTTCCACACAGAGCTCCTCAGTCTCACCAACGAAAACCAAAACCACAACTAGGAGGATCTCAGCCACATCCTTGTTTTCGTCCGCGCGAAAGGCGAAGCCACCAGAGCAAGGCAGCCCCGCAAAGCGTTTCTTTGTGGCGCCGAAAAGTAGCAGACGGAAAATAAATGCTAAGGCACCTCCGCACGAAAAAGAACAAGAGGCGACGACTTTAAGCAACGTCGAGAAGAATAAACCCGTGGTCTGTGCGGAGTTTCTGATCCACGCGACGCTATCGAGGAAGTCCAGGAAGGTACGGGTGTGGCTCGAAGAAAATTTGCTGTTGCACCACCACAACAGAGGCCGACATGATACTGCGGAACAAGTTGCATCAAAAACGACCGGCGGAGGGGAGCAGGGACGAGAGCAGACCAATCTCGGAGGTAGCGGTAATGCCACTGCAGCACGACCGGATCATCGGAATCGCATGGACCTGGTGGTGCGGCAGCTGCACGAGCGGCAGTGGGAGGATTTGGACACGATTTTCGTGCCCGTGCACCTTCCCCGCTCGACGCACACATTTCAGGTAGTGTACTTTTGCGGCAACCTACATTTACAGCGCAACCCCCTGAAAATCCGGCTCAGCAAGGTCGGGAAGCCGCAACAGGCTCCTGCGACGAGGCGCCGGCGTGATATGGATCAGGAGGATCAGAATTATTCTGCAGATCAGGAGCGTTCATTTACGACTTCGGGTGGTCCCCTGTTCAACGTCTTCCCCGATGTGCAGCTCGTACGTACCAGCTCCACGACCGTGGGTGCTGAGAACAATAGCGGCCGCCCGGATTTTCGCTCCGGACGCGGCCGCGGCTGCGGGGCGGACCAAGAACACGGCGATCCAGCGAAAACTAATGATGAAAACGGTCCTTGGCACGACCACCACCAGCACCACTCTGAGGCCCTTCAACCCCTGGCTGGGCGGTTTCTGGGTGCCAGTCCCTTCGACAGTTGGCACGAGGAGTTTGCGAGAGACGTCCCCAGCAAGATCGAGCTGATTGCGAAAGTGAATTACTCCTGGGAGGTGCAGTACGGGCTGGGGCTGCACCGCCGACACAGCCTGATCGAGCTCGCGCACAGTCTGAAGAAGAAAACCGTGCGGCTCACCGTGGACGGACAGCGCATCTTGGACGACTGCGCTCTCAGCGCCCGCGTTTGGCGAGGCATCGAGTTCACCCTGGGTGCGACGGCTGGGGGCGGTGGGGGGAATACACGTGTCGGTAGTTCATCTACCTCTGCTTCTAGCTCGGTTCAACATCGCAGGTCCCCCTCGACGTCTTCTACTCGCGCTGGATCAATGTCCCGCGGAGGGAATGGAAGTACCAAGAAACTGCACAACGGCGCTAGCACGACGACTGACCGTACAACCACAGCAGCAACTTTGGAGGGCGTGCATTCAGCTTCTTCTAACAAAAGGCCCTCGCCTTCTGCGTCCGCGAGGATCCAAGAGCGGTTTCGGTTTATGCTAAAGTACGAAGATTTGGACCGCGACGACGAATTCTTGAACTGCTGTGACGATGATCATGTTTTCGGTCCTAGTCGTTGCGAAGCTCCTCTCGGGAAAATGAAACAGTTGCAGCAAGTAGAACCCGGGGACAACTACAGCAGAGCCTGCGAGGCCAATGGTGATTCGGCCGTGATTTCTCGTTCTGCCCTGAGCCCGCGTTCGCTGAAGCAGTTGGAAAAGAAGAACGCTTTCTACAATCCGTGCAGCGAAATGTGCGATAATGAGCAGCATGCTGATGATGTGCGAGGTGGACCAGAGGCAGTTCCCGGGACCGCGACCTCGAGCTGCATTACTACAAAGGCGCCAACCAGGAGCGCCAATGGAAGCGTTTACCCAGAACAAGCGCAGCTGGAGCCGCATCGCAGAAGCAGCGTGTCCGCGTCGGACATGATGCTCGCGTGTTCGTCCTCGCGACGGTCGAGAGGAGATGCAACTACGGCACCCGGAACCGGATGGACGTCGTCGGGAGAGCGTGTAATATCTAAGTCCAGCCGCGGTCAGCACAAGAACTCTGCTGGTCGGAACCAGCAGGACGACGCACATCAAGGCAGTGTGAGTCCGCGCAAGACTCGTTCCAGTGTAGTCTTGCCGGTGTTTTTGGGAAATAATAATGAAAATCACAACAAAATCAAAAAGAACTACAACGGGCTAGTCAACCACGAGAACCACAACCACCATGCAGGCAGGAACATGAAAAACGACTTTGACGTGCGTGACGTCGACTTGCAGAATTCCTTCAACGACGAGGAGCACGTCGAGGCACTGGACATTCAGTCGGTCCGGAAGGACACGGCGGCCAGCGACGCGGACTTGCTCGAGGACCTTGACGTGCAAAACCAGAAAAGCATGATTGTGGCTTCGTCCACAGGAGGGGGCAGAAGTTGTACCACTGCTAAACCAGTCAGGTCGCGTCGTGGTTATGGTAATGGAAGTAGACGATCTTCGAGATCAGGGGATGACGAGGAAGTAGACCACCGAGGAGGCGACGACAATTCTGATCAATACGACAGTCCGCGCCAAGGCTACACGTTCCTGTCCTGCGTCGGAGGCGGCGGGCGGTCGCGCCTGTTTCGCAGCGGGGCGCGAAGCTCCACGACGAGCCCGGTAAAAACAAGTGCCGGGTCACCGGCGAGAAGCAACAAGTTTTACGGGTCGAATTTGCTCCGCCGCGCCGCGGCCAGCTTGTCACCACCGAAGTTTAATGGGGGGAGGGGAGCCAATACGGACCATAAAAGAGGAGGTTCTTCTTGTGGTCAGCATGAAGATGAATTGGGGGACGAGAACCACGATGCGAATCCTGACTGCGGCGAAGATGCAAGAAGTGCGGAAGATAAAAAGAAGACAACGAAGATCATAGGTAAGAACAAGAAAAGTTATTTCAGTTGGTCATTTTCGGGCATGAAGAGCCGGAGTCTGCTGTCGCCACGCGGCGGGGAAAATAAGCGGAAAATGAACACTGGAGTAGCAGGTCCTGAAACGACAAGAGATTATAGCACGTCTTTTTTTCGGTCCCCTGCCCGAGCCATGAGACCGCCGCCATCGCCCGAAATGGTAAGAAGTACAACTCGGGCAGATAGACTACAAGTGCGGGTGAACGACGCGGAGCACCACGTACAACAAGACGCACGTCGGAGGTGCATCGACGACGGAAATCAGAATAAGAAACACGCCAGGAATTATTTCCTGCAGTTGCCAGGCCGTGGAGGACGAGCGTCCTCTAGTGTGAGCCCGGGCCTTGGAGGAAGGGAGAGCTTTCATTCTCCTGCAGCAGAAGTTGATGATTACGATGAGGTGGAAAAGGAAAATCGCTCCGGCGCTGGTGCGCTGAACCTCGACCCGTCGCAGTTTGTCATCATCGTGGAGCCGCCGGGGAGCGCCGCGGGGCTGAAGGGTAATAAAACCGCTGCTAGTGGTAAAAACACCATGGTCGAGGAACACGACGCAGGCACGTCGACACGAAATAAAAATTTCTACCAAAATAGTAACCCGGTCGTGCAGTACAACGATGGCACTCCCACGTACGAGCACGCGCCGGATGTGCACGAGTACTTGCTACAAATGAATTCCAATCGAAATCTAGACACCTCGACTAGGAACGATCAGCGGAGACGAAAGCGCGACCGCTTTAAGAAGTGTGTCTCCAAGGTCTTCTGTCCAGGGCGGGGGACGACTACTGGCGGAGAGGAATTTAGAAATAATCACGTGGAGGCTGTCAACTGTTTCCGACCTATGAGAAGCTAGGTCAAAGAAAAAATCACACAAAAATTTTGTTGAGTACTTTTGAGCCCAAATGTACCGGGACGAGATTTTTCCCTGGAATGAGGGAGCGGAACATAAGAACGTGAATTTTTCTCTCGATCCGTTTGATTTTTGTTCCGATTCTATTGCGCTTCGAACTACAGCACAGCAGCATCCTCATCCCGATTGGTTCGCATTCCTTCGGGCAGTTTTGACCTTATGTTAGTTTTTGATTTAGGAAAGTACATAGGGAGGTTAAGGAAGTCTTGTTTAGGTGGACTCACATTTAGTGTAGTATTGGTCATCAACGCGCCCTCCATTTACTGCAGCAGCGTCGGATCCTGGTCAATGGCAGCCGGCGAGTAGTTGGCAATTGAATTTGAATCAAGTACTTAATATGAAAAACATGATAGGCTTGGAGCATCGCGCATGGTCAAGCTGTACATAATCGTCCAAGGCTGACTACTTACTTTATATGGTTGCTCCTGCGTACTCGTCGCACTCGGACTATATCAAAAGATGATATGAATTAAGAAGGACGAGGTCTTATCGATAAACCGTAGACGTTGACGTTCGAGATGCTCGCCAGCCTCAGATCTCATTAACCTTGAAGCATCGGATAGACTACACATAGACGTATCATGTAATCCGGAGAGATGATTGAACAACTCGGTTCGTACAAAGAAGATGATGCAAGAAAGCACTACGTCGGAACGTACAAACAACACGAATCGGGTGAGAAGAACGCACGAGAAAAGACGTAAGATAGCAAGAACGATGAACTACGTTTCCGGTAGGAATCGAAAAAATAGAAGTACGTAGACGTGAGTTTTATCACAACAAGCAAAGCGTACGCGAAAAAACAGAAGGAGTATTTTCATGGCCCACGTACCGAATGGCTAACCCTAACCTAGACTAGGTATAACGCGACCTTCCTCTGGTCTCAACTGGGATTGATGTACAGTATACCAACTCGACCTCTCTCTTCCATCTGAATGGCAGATGAAATGTGGCTCTTCTGAAAATGATTCACCAGGAAAAATAAATAAGAAGTAGTCCCGCCCCGCAGACACCTCACTTTTTCCGCCGCAATAAAACACAAAACTTTAGTAGGAGTTTTCTCTACTCACACACGAAAGCGACACAACTCTTTTTTGTAATTTTTACAAAAAAACAACAAAAATGGCTGACCAACTGACCGAAGAGCAGATCGCCGAATTCAAGGAGGCCTTCTCCCTGTTCGATAAGGATGGCGATGGCACCATCACAACCAAGGAGCTGGGAACCGTCATGCGCTCCTTGGGTATCATGCTTATTCACCTCTTACCTAAAAATGAAAATGCATGTTTTCACTTGCTCGAAAATGGATTTAGCTAGGCATGCAAGTATCGAAGTAGAGCATCCGAGGGAAATGAAAAAAATTACTCAGGTCAAAACCCGACCGAGGCCGAGTTGCAGGACATGATCAACGAAGTCGATGCCGATGGTAACGGAACCATCGACTTCCCGGAGTTTCTGTCCTTAATGGCCCGGAAAATGAAGGACACCGATACGGAGGAGGAGCTCATCGAGGCGTTCAAGGTACTGACATTTCTTGATTTTGATGAAAAAAAATCAGATATTTCTATAATAAGAATAAGTACTTAAAACAAGGCTGAAATGGCAATGGCTTGAACATGATTTGGCAATAACAAGAAATTGAACCTTAACGACTTTTGATGTCGCACACGCCCACAGGTCTTCGATCGTGATGGCAACGGTTTCATCTCCGCCGCGGAGTTGCGTCACGTGATGACCAACTTGGGTGAGAAGCTGACTGACGAAGAAGTCGACGAGATGATCCGGGAGGCGGATGTCGACGGTGATGGGCAGATCAACTACGAGGAGTTCGTCAAGATGATGATGGCCAAGTAATTTGTTCTTGGTTTTTCTCGTCTTTTTCTTCGATGTTGCGCACTTTCAATTTCTCCTTGCAAGAACAGAAGAAAAATGGCGGATCCACTCTCTTTTGTGGTTTCGCCACGGCGGTTTCAAGACGATCCAAATCTGGATGAACTACGTTGGCAAAGATCCAATTTCACTCTTTCGACACTCTTTTTCAGAACCAAATAGCTAAAACATCACAATTTTCGCATAAGTATGTCTCTTATTATACCAGAAATCGCTTTATTAGATCTCTTTCGCAGCACAAAAATCAGAGCAATTCATCAAGCACTACCCGCCCGCCTGAAGAACTTCTATGCCTGTAGCTATTTTTTTGTTACAGGATTGATATTACTCAAAAACGAAAAGAGCGAATGATTGTTGTCCTGGGCTATGAACGAGTACCAAAGTCTTAGGAGCTACACCCGTGAATAGCCCAAGCAGAGCATGTAGGAGTGTCACCCCCCAGCGCTACAGACCACTTTCGTTTATTCAGGCAAGACAAACATTCCGCCCCCCAGATGAACTTGAAGATTTGCTTTTAGCCGCACTTTATCCATTGTAAAATTGTTACAACGATCACTTTGTGTAGGTGACAGAGCAGATGATCTCTTGTGCTCTGTCCTCCCAACACCGCTAAGCAGCATTTCCTTCTTTTCATCACAGTACATTACTTCTCCTGAATAATTTTTGGGTATCACGACGACAGCATAAAACCCCTATGCAAGAAGGCGAACTTCGACGGCTATTAAACCGCTTCTCGTAGGATCAGGGCGCAGACTGTCGCTTCGCTGCTGGAAAAAAGTACTGTTGCATTTTTTCGCGAACAAGAAGAAATACTATATGCAGAGGCAGGAAAGATCTCTTCTACTTAGCTCCGAATGTTACGACTTACAGTATGTATCGCTTCTCCTCGACGGAACGGCGTTCTGTGCTGGAACGTTAGCAATCGAGTACGTGGAGATCGAAGAATCAGTAGTATCTGATGTTCTCCTTCTCGTCGACATGTGCTGCTATTGGATTACAACAAGAGGACGGTCAAGTAGGGCTTACTTCCTTCCAAGGAACAAGTGGAGGAATTGCAATTCTTTTCTGACACCTGTTAAGCATGGTAAGCGACTGGACTAGATTTTCGAACCCGCCCCGTCCGCGACCTTTGGGGAGAAGAAAAAGTGCCTGACGAGTGGTCACTTTCACATAGAAAAGTGCAAGCCTGGGCTTGCCTCGTCGTACGATGACGGCATTATTGTTTTCACTGAAGAAGGAAGGTGTGAAAATGTGTTCGCCTTTGATGTCATTGACCATACATAATCGTCGGTCGTCGTTCACAAGGAAGAGGAGGATGGGTGGCGCTTCTGTTGCCTGTATTTCTGTCGTCGTCCTCGTAAACGAATTCTCGTTTACGTTACAAATTAGCTTTTATCGTGTTGCGCTTATGAGGTGCTCTCTCGGTATTTCGTACCTCTGATCGCTTCGTCCGTGAATGATTTGTTTGAAAGAAAACTTAAACAAAGAGATGCTCCTCGGTTATGCTGGTAAACTTTATCTTGGAAGATACGTTGTTTTGCTTTTGTCGTGTCAACAGCATGATCGTTCTCTCTGCTCTGTCTTCAAGGATTCTGGATTCGGTCTTGTCGTTGATGATACATGTATGTTCGTTGTGGATTCGTCGTACGTGAAATGGAAATCAACGTCGATTTAAAGAGAACTCTTCATTACTAATGTCAATCTGAGCAGGTCCTCTCCATTTGATACCGGTACTAGAATTACATCGTGAAGCAACCTACCAACTCAAAGAGCCTATTCTGGTATTTTTACCTACATGTAACTCGTCCGAGCCGTTTTTCTTTTTGCCTTTACTGCAGCAAAGAAATAAAAATGTAAAAGAACGTCTCCTCCAACACAACTCCATCAGCTGGGCAACGCAAGAGGAGACAATAGCCGACGAAGCCGACTCATATCGTCATCTTCAGAAAAGCGGCCGTAATTTTGGATCGTCGTCGAGGACTCAAAACCTGTGGTAGCGCTCACTTCACCAAACTAGCGTTCGGTAGTAGTGCCTCCTTTTACTAAAACTGCGACTGCGCCGTGACCCCGTTGTAGTGTACAACAACGTGTCATACGAAGATGAGAAAGCCGATCGTGCGCATTTTTGTATCCCCCTGTGTGTTGTTTTGGCTTACTTCTAGGCCCAGGGTACAGGCAGCGACGAGAGAAACGAGCGGCCCTGAACAACAACCGGGCGTGACATATAATCGGTTAGATCCCCCGGACGCAGACAAGCGGAACTTGCACCAGCGGCAAAACCCGCCACAACGTCAACAAGACAAAGGCGGGGTGCTGTCGCAACATGATGGTGGTATCGCTAGCGCTTTTAGTGGACTTGCTGGCGCATTTAGTGCATTTGGTGGTCTTTGGCCACAACATGAAGTCCCCGTGGTTGACGTTTCAGATCCAGCCACCTCAAATGACGTGAACCTTCAGAATGACGACGACGACCGGATGAATTACGAGCATAGCCCCTACTATGTGAAGGTGTTTGAAGAGTTAGAAGACGGGAGGACGGAATACCACAAGGTGAAGGTCCACGACAGCTTCAGTGACCGGAATTTCGACCGTCTCCTTGCCCGTGAAATGCCCCAGGTGGAAACTACACTGAAAATCGTGGATAAAGTGATGGAGCGTTCCAATATCATCAGCGAATCGTCAAAAGTGGGCTTGAATACTTTAGAAGCGCACATCAATTATGAGCTGGACAAAATGCGCATGGAGAATAGCAAAATGCGCACGGAGAATAGCAAAGAACAACACGAGACAAAGATGAAGTTGAAGGATTTCGAGATGGCTGCTCAGAAGATGGATGGTGTTGATGCTCTCGTGAAGGAGGTCAAGGAAGATGTGAGGTCCAGGTTTAAATATGAAGGAAAAATGGGTGATCTTGTTTCGGAATCGTGACTGCTACTGCTACTCTACGGATATGCGTTTTTTATATGAAAACTAGTATCCTATCAATCTACTCCCATGTGATGCATTGTCGTACTTGGACAAGGTTGTTTTGCAGGGGCTTTTCATCTCCCACTTACTTTGAAGCGCGTTGCGCGAGCTATCCATTTTCTTGATGGCGAGTGAGACTTGCAGTAGCGCTCGGGCAGCTCGGCGCGGCGGTTTCGTGGTTGGTCCTCCTAGCGCCTATTAGACTCAAGGAGTTGTTTGGGGTCACGCTAACTCTGTATCAGTTCCAGTAGTATTTATGGGTCGGAGAACGAGAATCAACTTATTAGGATTGCGTTCTGGCCTCGTCTTAACAATCAACCGACCTGTTTCGCTTTTAAGCCGGCACTTTTAGCGAAAATTATCTAGGCCCACGCGGCGGGGGCGGCTTCGGGAGCAGGACGACTTTGAGCATAGTGTCTGCAACGCAAAAAATGCAGTTCGAGCTGTGATTGTGATACTTAGAAGTTTTCGCTTTCACAGGCCTAGGGTGGTTCACTACTGTTCAGCCGCGCGCATCGACAGAGTGCCAGCGAAAGGGCCGAGCCAGGATCGGTGCAAGGGTAAAACCAAACACGAAAAAAGAAAAATTTATCGCCGGGATTCGTGGTAGCAGAGATAAATCGCATCAAATTCAAAAGCGCTATCCCAGATGGGGTAGGTAGCGAGCGTGCGCAAAGGCAAACTTCCACCAGCCTCGCGAAGCGCCCGCGGCCCATCTAGCGCCTGCACATGCCGGGGGTGTGGTTTGTGAGCCTCCCACAGATGAAAAAGGGAGATGAATCGTGAACGTATCTATACCTTTTGCAGCGCCTTCAGATTATTTTTTTACTTACTGTTACTTCGGCGGCGGCGGTTCGTTGTCGTTCGGGGTTGGCAGCGCACCTTTCTGCTGGATCATCTACTTCGTCCCTTCCATAGTATCGACCTAGCTCTCGATGTTCGAAGGCGTGGCGAGTCACAGGAACGCATGAGTGAAATCGTCGATGAGCAAGCGAAAGAGATCGCCGATCTGAAGGAGCAAGTCACGGCCTTGGCAGGCGGACTCAACAAGGAGGTGGCGTCGTTGAAGAGCCAGGTTCACGGCCGCCAAAGCGATCCAAGAACGGCTGAATAAAGCGTCGCGGGCTTGAAGGAGGAAATTGAGTCTTTGAAGAACCAAGTTCGCGAGCTGAAGATCATGGGCGGGGGGCAGCAGACGGCGTCCCTCGTGACACAAAATCGGGGGCCTGGTGCTGCAGGAGGAACGACAGCGGGAGGTTGCAGGACGACGAACACGATTTCGCCGCCACCTGGAGTTGCGCTCGGAGAGTCACGGTCAGCGGTACAAATTATGCTTTATAAAAATATATACATATCTGCGCATCATGCGTCGTGGTCGTGTAGGTGTTTGTAGACGTACTTCAATACTAAAGAAACCGCGCAAGAAGGTCAAGGGTCTCTACCTTCTAAGAAAAAAATCTGGACTGGCTTGGTGCAGCTCCGTTGCGAGCTGATCCCGTTCTTGTTCTGCCAAGCGTAAGTAATAAAAAGGGTTCTTGCGAATCCAGTCAACTGCAGTTGCAAGAAGAAGGCCCGAAAAATCTTCACGGGGCAATTTCGAGTTCGCGCATAGCGAACACTGCGACATTCGTTTCCACATGGGGGTAGCGGAGGCACAATTTCGTATTCCTGTGCCGCGCAGTGGCAGTCTGCAATTTCTTTGACTTTGGCTGTCTTAGCGATGTCCTGGCTGTCTCGAAGTAGCTCCGTCGTGAGTTGGTCGCTTTTGGGTCCTTGTTCTTTTTTTATCCTGAGCACATTAATCAATGCAATGACCCAGATTGGCATTTGGTTTTGGATTATACTAGATGAACACGAAACTCCACTAATCGTAGCATGTCTTGCTGTGCCCTGACTAAGACATGCAAACACTTGAAGTAGAACCAGGACCCAAGCCATTGCACGCTCCCGACAATGCAGTTAGATGATTATGATCATGCAGAGGCGTTCACTCTTTGCGATCGTAACTGTCGTGTCAGGCTTTGTTTGCACAGGAGACAGCGGAAAATAGAAATACAATTTCGATTTGCCAAAACCACCACTGCAGGCCAATCCGCCTGTGACCGCGTTCAATGGACCGCCGAGACCAAAATCAAAAGCGCGCCAAGGGTCTGGGCCTTCGGAGTGGGGACCGGTCGAAAGCTCTCGCACTACAATGCTCGGCGAATCGCAACAGGTACGTAAAAAGAGTGCTTAGCAGCTGTATGCTAGCTGAAAGAAGTGCTCATGATGGAAATGACTACTATTCACTCGGTCGGCTAGGGCTGTGTTTGCTCGCGCGCCAGTTCTTTATTTTCACGTCGGATCCCTTAAAAATGTTTGTGTGTACGATATATTTGCTTTATGTATGATATATCAAGTTCTTGGAGATCTTCATCTTCCGCTATTTGCGTGCTTTCCTTGAAGAGCATCGGCCTGTTTACTAGTCTCCTTTTGCAGAAGTTCACTTAGTTTACATAAACAGTGACGAGGAGCATTCTGGATCAGGTCCGTGTTTCAACGGATACATGCTTGAAATTTATCTCAGCCTCTGGGTAGATCCGGAACCGAAAGAATCGTGACTTCGCATGCGCATACCACCATTCACATCATCTGCTCAGACAAAGAAAACAACAACTTCGATCACAAACATGGTGCAAAATTTCATGATTACAGCGCTCTGCATCTGTTCCTATACGTGGTGCTCGCCGTGAAACTCAAGCAAGGAAAGAGGCAAGACATGATGATGATGTTGCTGGAGGAGGTGGAGCCGGCCGCGGGCCCCCACACCATGTTTCATCTTTTGGCGCAACTCGGAGCACCAGGAGCGAAAGCCGCGGGACGCGTCCAGGGCAAACGCAAGTGGAAGTGTCGGCGGCGAGTAGTGCACCTAGTACAAATGGGCGCTTTGGCTTGGCGCAGTCACTTGGCGATGGCTTGCCGGTAAGTACGCATCTGTGCTTTTTTGGCATGGGTTACGACATGATGATGACACTAGTTGCTTTGTTAAAGTGGGAGTGCGCCATTTTGCTTTTCTATCCTTTTTTTGTCTTTCGAGCAGGACCCTAAACCTCATGCACGCCTTTCCAGTGCAGGATAGACGATGATGATGATGATGATGATGATTTCGCTTTTGTCTTCTTGGCATATCATTTAAGTGGCAAGCTTCGGACGAGTTCGAAATTCAGCCTGTGATTGTCTTGATATCTCACATGGTTATCATCTTAAGTCCTTCCACCACGAACAGGGTCCTGATTCTCCTGAAAAACAAGCCATGCTCCGATCGGTAGCCTCTCCGGTTAGGGCACGACCACAAGTGTCCATATCAAGCGAAAAATTTGAGACAGATACCCGAATCGCAGATTCTCATTCCGATTCCTTTGCAGAGTACAACGTTCTTGTGGCTCGCTTCACCAAATTTTGCATATTTATAAATCTTGCAACATGAGGAGTAGAATAGTATGCTTAGCGTGGAAAAGCGAAAGACAGAGAAGGTACGCTTGCCGACTCATTTTACAGCAACTGAAGGAGCCCTTCTGTTTTCAGAAGAAGTGGACACAGCTGTTGCTTTAGTCCGGGCAGGGCAGGCTCGGCCGTCTGATGGAGTAGGCGTAGATATCAACTGGAATAAGAATTAATGCAATTAGGGCTCGGTGTTTTTGTTCTGCGCGATAACTGGGGCGGTCGGGCAATGATGCTTTTGGTGATCGGACGCACACACTACCACTCATGCACCGTCCCATGGCGGGGACCAGTTTTACGGAGAAAAGGTCAGGCATATCGCCAGATCTCCCCGAAACGTCGCTGCTGGAACGAGGATGTTGCGGCAATGACTCCCCCTCAACAGTACGTCGTGAGAAATTTGATATCGATGACCGCAAGAACTTTAGGTTAAGTATTTCTGGTTTGCTGCACCTGCTTGCATAGTTTATGTTTGTAAATAGGCCGCGTTGCAGCAATTGCCGCGAATGCGAATCATTTTCACGAAGAAGAGGCTCCGCAATAGAAATATGAAAAAAACCTACCATACCTTGTTGACAAGCATGCAGGGCACCATCAGCTCTGCTGCGTCAAATCAATACAAAGAGTAGTCGGCCTCGGCCCGCTACATTGTCACGACGAGGAAAGAGCCAGAGGTCTAGGGGCTCGGTATCTCTTCTGTTCGCCACGATAAGTCAATCTTGAAGATGGTGGTCTGAGCAGCACGAGCACCGCAGCAAACACAAGCAGCGCCTTTGAGTCGCAAGAAGAACCCGCTGGACCAAGCGACAATGAAAGTCCGCGGGCCGTGGGGTCGAGTGGTGGCGGGGCGGCCGCCGCGGGTTTAGTCACGACACGAACCCACCACGCCGCTTCGCTAGTGGGACTGACGAGCGGAAGTCCGACCGTGATCGTGAGGAACTACAGGGCTGGCACCAGGGAGCAAATTCCAATGAATTCTGCGCAAGACCTCCTCGTCGACTTTGTGGACAAGTGGTTGTCCGATATATCCAACCACGTGGACGAGCAGAAGAACGCGGGCGACCAGTTTGTGAATGAACGAGTGAAAGAAATGAGACAATACGTGGCAGACGAACAAACCGCGAATTGGCACAACCTCGCAGACTACGTGCACAAATACGTGACGGAATTTCATCAGTCCGTTTCGCAGCTAGCCGCGGAGTTGCGTGGCGACATGAAGAGCCTCGAGGCGAAATTGGACCACACGCTGCACAGCGGGCCCCTGCAGACGAATTCTCTGCAGCCGAGCTCAGTCGGTACAACAAGCAGCACATCTTTTGTGCAGGTCACGAACGCCAGCGCCACGACCCATGAACCCGCGCAGCTCGTCCCGGAAGCGCCGTCGCTGCTGGAATTGGAGAGAGCTGCAAGTCCAGAATCGACTGTACTCGTCCCAAATGAAAAGGACGGCACCACGGACGAAACTCAACTCCATTCGGCGCGGTCCCTGGGCACGGGCACCGGGTGGGACGAGAAGGATCAACATGGGGGCGACCAGTTGTACGTGGCCACCAGACCACCGCAGAAGGATCAACATGTCGGCGAGGAGTATAATGTGGCTCAGGAAGTGCAAAGGATGCTTACTCACGTCGAGAAGGAGATTCAAGGGGTGAAAACCTACGTGGAAACGGAACAAACGGAGACTCAACGGATATTCTGAGGAAAAATCCCCCCTCCCCATATCGAAAAGGTATGTTTCCGAAAATTTGTGTTGCTGATTTGAGGTCACAAATCACGTCTGTCTTGCAAGAAGACAGGCGCAGAGGCTTCCGCACCATTATGGAAGCGATTTGGCATGCTGTTGCGCCTAGGGGGCACCCGTTTGCAATGCTAAGCAACTAGACCTATACGCCCCTACCTAGGCCGAGGACCTGGCTGCGATGCCTTACTGCAAGACAAGTCCGATTTGTGTAGCCAAATCCTGCATCACAGATTTCCATTTCGATATGGGGAGGGGGGATTTTTCCCTTTGATAACGGAACCTCGAAGAGTACTTGCAGAAGCACGTCACGGACCACCACCAGTCTCTGGTAGAACTCGCCAAGCAATTGCACAACGATGTCGAGCGTCTCAAAGCCAAATTGAATTTGCACATTGCGCAAACGGGGACGAATTCTCGGCAGCACGGCTCCACCGGTCGTGCTGCCAACCGGTCTTTCTTGCAAGTCGCGTGACGTGCTCAGTCGTGCTGGTCGCACTGAGAGGACGCTCTCATCTTCGATCAGTGTTGTTGCGTTTGCGACTTTCGTCTTCTACGTCTAGTACAATTGAGTAGGTCAGCACTTATTTCAACGTTCTCTTGGTCACGATAAATTGTTTATTGGTTTTCATCAACATCATCGCGTGTCTTTATAAATTCACATTCATTCGATACGATCAGTTACGTTTGAAGGAAGATTGTTCCTATGTAAAGTTTCTAAGTGGCACTGTCGAGTATGCGAGGGATTTTTGCTTTCTTGTGCGAAGAAGTAGCTAAAAATATGACACACTAAGGATCATGTACTCATTATAATTAAATACATTTTCAAGGAGCCTAATATTCTTTTACACGAATTTCTATACGTATTAAACTATAAAACTTAAACTAACGACTGAACTTTTTTTTCTTGCAAATAAAAATGACGCAGAATCATGTTTCTCGATTCCACTGCTCCCAGCATCTTCCAGAACTTTTCGGTCACACAACATTCGTTGAATTCGAGTTTCGTTGCAAGCTCGTCTTGCGCGACTTCGAATTCAACGTGCCATGAATGTCATCCCCAATGATTAAGATCGAAAAAGTGTGGAAATAATCCTTGAGGATACAGTATTTGGATTTCCGATTTTAAAACAAAGATTCGACGTGGCTTTCCATCTCCCCGATGGAATGCCAGGCAGGTTATCATGAAAGATCGGCGAAGTATTGTGTTTCGGTGGCAGGTTTATGCCCGTAGGAACCAGCAGGAAGGTGGAGATCCTGTGGATTGTGTTCTCTCTACGCGCGTCGCGGTTTTACTCACCTCAAATACGAGGAGCCAGCCTGTGCTCTTTGAGGCGCAAGACAGGAGTGTGCCGTGTGTCGGCAGGTGTTTCGTGACTGTTTTTGCATGCGATGAAGAGAAAGGATTTTGGTTCATCTTGTTTTCTGTTGTGGATGAACAGTGCTCGACGTCGGAGTCGGTGAATCTTCCTGTTCCAGTCAGAAACATTGATATTAAAGCAAGAAAGTGCCCGGCTTTGGGTATTGCAATTGATCTATGAGTACCAGCAGTCTGTGTCAAGTCGTTTTTTCGGTTTAGTGACATTCCTTGTCGGTCCTTCAAGTCGAAGCTTTTTGGTAATGTTTTGTCCTGTTTCGTGTTGAGCGCTGTTGGTGTGGTAGTTTTCTCTGTCTTTATTCGGTAGAAGTTGTTCCTGAGCACCTACATTTACATCCCCGATTGTTGTGCCAAGCATGCAATCGATTCTGGTCCTTTTTTTCTTCACCACAAGCACCTTGGGCAAGGTAAATAAAGTATTCGAAGAAACTATTCCTACCGTTGCAGGAGGTGTGAGGAGCGCAACCGCACTCGGCGGTGCATTTGTTTTTTTCTACTTCAACTTTCATCGGTCTGACCACGATTCCCTGAAGCAAAGAGAAGTTGAACCTGAAGAATAATAATTGGCACAGCTCCACCGTTTACTGTAGGTGTGTTTCTTCGATCGCTCGAGGTCTTAGTTCGACTTTGAAGAAAGTGCTTAAGCTGAATAAATTTTTATTTCTGATTTTTCCCTGCTAATCTTGATCTTCTAGTTTTATCTTTGATTATTTTGTCGAAAATGAGTGACAACTACTCCGGGTTCGCACCCCAACAGTCGAACGTGCAGCACCACCACTCGTCTACCTCTCCGGACGATGACAAGCACCAGGCGCTCGCGGACGAGCTGGAGCGCATGCGGTTCGAGCTGGAGCGCATGCGTATCCAGCCTGGAAAATTGTACGGATGTGCATGCGTCTGGGTCCGGGGAAGTAGGCTTCAAGAATTGCGATGCGGATGTTGTTGTTATATTTGATTTGCGACAGCGATTTCCATTTCGGTTTGTCTTTGTCCCTCTGTCTTCGCTAAAATCACAGAGCGATCGTGCATGAGGCAAGGAAGCACGTGCTTTCGAATCCGACAGGATTGCGGGAGTGCGGCGTTTCGTTCATACATCTATATGCATTTTTTCCGTAGTAGCACATCGCAAAATGCACAATATGATTTCAGGGTACACATGATACAAGAAAGTACAGCGTCGTGCTGATAAAGGTCTTTTGGTGGGAGGCATTGACATGGGTTTCTTGACTACAACACAAAACAAAGAAGAACTCACAGTGGTACATGATTGGTCCGCGATGAAGCCTTTTAGTTCCACCCCCAGCCACCAGGACAGAAACGCGTAGAAGTTTTCCAACTTGCATACCGCGGCAGCAGCAGCAGCTCGTGGTGCCCGGGCATCACCAGCAGCAGCCAGGCGGGTTTGGTAACAACGTACGGCGCAGCACCATGGCCGCCCGAAACGAGCCCACCGGGGGCTTTGGGGTGGGCAATACGGGTATGATCAGTGGGGTAGGCGGCTCGGGTATGAAATGTAAAAATGTCTGGGTCTGGAAGATTGCCAGGTTTGTCATGCACATTTTGCATGATTCCTGATGTCTGTGATGCATGCCCTAGCATCACAGATTTTGTGAGGGCTTCCTGATGCCTATACCGCATGACAAATGCTCTTGCCGTGTTGCAAAACTTGGACTCTCTTTGCTGCTCATGCAATGCAGATTTTTTTAGAATCCAAAATCAGCATGACAAGTTGGATTCTTCCAGACCCAGACATTTTTACATTTGATATCGGGGCTGCACCAATCGGGGGGAGTCGTGATGGGGGCGACCGGAAACATGCTCAATTATGAATTGCAAAAATGTCTGGGTCTGGAAACTTGTGATGCTGGTTGGCGAATCAAGAGAACGCCAGAAATGACGGCTCAGCATGACAGGTTTTTGAGTCGCTTGGTGTTGCGTATTCTGCATGAGAAACTGGGTTTTTGCATGACACAAAAGTGGCGCTTTTGGGTACCTTGCATGACAGGCTTGACAGTCATGCTAGCAGAGCATGACAAAACTGGCATTTTTCCAGACCCATACATTTTTGCAATCCATATCAATGTTGGTGGAGCGATGTCGGGAGCGGGAGGCGCGAATCATCCCGGCGGTGTCAATGCCAACAGTCCGAACACTACAATTATCTCCCCGGAAGCCGGAAGGGCGTGTGCGCATTTTTTAGTGTGGCAGGAGCTTGATTTTCATTTTCCGTGGCTTCTGGATTGCATTTTGTTTCACGCCACAAGCATGACTACATTCTTGGTGCAAAGATGAAGCATGGACCGTCTACAACGATTCGCATATTGCAGATACGGTGGAAGGCGCAATATTTCTACAAAAATGGTTCGTGTCTTCAATATCGAGCACCCCAGACCTAGATGCGCACCAGCTAGAAAATGATGAAAAGCGCGACTCCACTCGAAAGATAGAAATGCTGCACTCAAAAGCACTGTAAAGAAATTTCTTCGGCAACCAAATAAGTAATCCACCGCGCACGCACGCTTTTTCGCTTGGGATAGCAACCTTGGACGGCATGCGGCGCAGCAACCAGCGGTCGACGTCGTTTCGGATCTTCGGCGGGGGCAACAAGGAGCAGAAGAAGATGCAGCAGGTGCTGGCCACAGTGCAGGCGAGCGTCGAGGACCCGACGGGGGGCGCAGGCGCGGGGGAGCCGGGAGCTGGTTTCCCAATTCTGAGTCCGGACCAACTATGGCGCGACGACAGCAAGGAGCGCGGTCAACAGCAGGGGATGGGCGATCCGCAACAACAGATGCATCTTGACGTCGCAGCAGGAGCAGGCGGCCCGATCGTCATACGGGGAAATTATAGTGCAACTGGTCGCAGCGTCGTGCAACAAGCAGGAGGATCAGGAGGAGGAACACAGCAGCAGCTGCAGCAAACTCAGGACTCGTACCATAATTACATGCAGCAGAATCAGCAGCAGTCTACGTCCAAAGAGACCAGCTGCTCGATGTCGGACCCTGAGCAACTATGAAGAGAGTGCACATCAACCTGCCTCGCCCCCCTTATAATTTGTCATGCAAAAAGTCAATTCCATTAATTTCCGGTCGGGCCGCTCTCGCTGCCTTGTGGCACTGTTTGCATGGCATATTCCGGGAGCCGAAACAGCACTAGAATCATGTTATACGAATTTGTCATGCAAAAGCTCCTGCAGCTTCCTTTGCTTTATCAACCCCAAAAACGCTTGTGTTGCTGTTGGTATCACGCAAATGAGGGTATCGAGGGGGAGGTGATGTGCACCTGCACGCTTATATCAACTTCCCAGCAACATTCGGCATCAAAGTCGGGATCGAGCGACCAGCAACGTTGCACACCAGCAGCAGCAGCACAAAAAGTCCGTTACCACAGGGCGGGGTTTATGCGGTGGCGCAGGAAAGGGCAGTGTCGGAAGTGGAGGTCCGGGAGCGGAAACTGCGGCTGTGCATCAGGAAAAGAGTGTCGGAAATAAGGAAGCTGTTAGCGGTCGTGGTCCACCCGTTGGTGCTGCGTCATCTGTTCCTTCGAATCGGAAAAGCTACACAAACAAAACGTCAAAGAGTTCCCACGACTTTTCTGACAGCGACAAACACAACTCGAGCGAGGGTTGCAGCGGCGGGCGGAATGGGAGCCCTCATATGCGGGATCGGTACGACCTCTCGTCGAAGACCAACTCCTCGAAAGAAATGCCGAGTGTGGCGCAACAGATGCGCAACATGCGACCCTTATGAAAATGAAAACGAAAAGTTCTATCCATTTCCGCTCTGAGTACTTACTTCCAGGAGTATCGTATGTGTATGATTATGGGCATGAGAACGAAAAACTCGAGGAGCTAGGGGAATCATTTAATCGCAGCTTCGCTGCATCAAATTGAAATTTTGAACGATTCGCTTCTGCGGTGGAACTGGAGCTTGTAGAAAGAGAAAGAGTCATCTTTGGTTAGGATTTTGATCTTACTTCAGAACCATCTTGTGTCCTCTAATGCCAGAAATAGGCGTTTGATACTGATAGGACTTGTTTTCATCTTCACAGGCCAGATCCGTGGAGGAGGATGAGGAGTTCATTCCTAATATGGGGCTGTACGGAATTTCGAAGCCAGCGAAGAAAAACGTGGTAGGGGGGCCTTCTTCGAGCGCGCACCCGCCTCATCACCAGAACAAGCAGGGAAACAACTTTAGCGGTGCTAGTGGCGTATTCTAGAGGAAATAAGCTGCACACCCATACCAGAAAGAAAAGAAGTTGCGTTGCTATTTTTCTGTCACTATGCTGATCCGCGAGAGTGACAAAAGCCTTCAAAAGAATTGTCATGCTCAATAGCTAACACAAGGCATAGTGATAGTTTTTGTGTTTGTGACACAGAAATAAACAGCATGACTTCTGATATGGGGGGATGTACTTTTCTGGTCGATATGCCGGTACTAGTACGGGGATCGGTGGTCCGTCTTCCGTCAGCCCGGCGCGAACCGGGGCCGGTCCAGGAGGTTCTGCAGCTTCAGCCGCAGGAGCGCCGCAACACCATGCGCAACATATTATGCCACAGAAAGTCAAATAAGCCCATGAGCTCCTACTATGACATCTTCGTGAAGTGCGACGCTGTTTGTAAAAATTCAAAGGTAATTTGGACATACACATACTGCAGTGGGCCTAGTTGTACTTGCAGGACAGGACGAGGTCTTCCCCTTCGTCTTCCTAAGATCCAATTGCAATCTCGGAAATTTTGTATCTGTACAATATAGCAAATAACGATCACGATCCCGCCGGACAAGACGTTGTGCATCGCGCGTTACTCGAAACTCGTAGGATTCAAATATGCTAGCACAACACGTACAAATTCAAATATGCTAGCACAAGTGTGTTTTCATCTTTTTTCTGTGTGATATGTGACGCGCACCTGCAAAGTTATACCCCGTCGTCGCAGTATTCGCAGGCAACAAACTATCCTGAGAAAAAAGTGTTACAGTTACACACTCTGATTGGAGACAAGCAAGACAGACAAACTCTGTCATGCAGGAAACACTTGCCAACCTCATTTCATTAGTGTTTTCCCTTATAGTCTGCGCATCACAGGTTTTATTTGTCATGTCGAGCAACTTTGTGATGCAGAAAATCCAACAAATGTGTAACTGTAACACTTTTTTCCTGTGATACAAACAACAACTACAACAACAGCAGCCGTGCGCACCACGGACACAACTTCGCGTCTGGCGCAGTCCGGCAGAACAAGAGACGCGATATCCTGAGTAAAAACGTACCCACACCAGAGTCAGAGTGGGGATTTTGCAACACAAACCTAGGAGTTTTGTGAGTCACGCATGACAAGTTGCACTCTGCAGTGTAGTGCAGGTTAGCAAGTGCAGCCGCATCACAGATTCATCGGCTCATCCTGTTCACAGCATCACAAATTCCAAAACACGATTGGAAATGGCTCTCATGGTGATGCGCATTACCAGTCTTCCTGTCTTTGCAAATCTGCATTACAAGTCTGGTGTGGGTACGTTTTTACTCAGGATACGCGAGCAGCAGAATTCATCTAACACGAACTCGAATGTCACCTCTGGCGTGACTATCAAATGTAAAAGTGTCTGGGTCTGGAAACTTGTGATGCTGGTTGGCGTATTATGTGGCGGCCACAAGTGCTGGATCAGCATGACAAGTTTCTGAGCTCCTAGGTGTTGCCTATTCTGCATGACAAACTGCGCTTCTGCATCACATAAAAGGTGAGCGCTTGGGTAACGTGCATGACAGATTTAAGAGTCATGCCAGACAAGCATGACAAAGAACGTGAATTCTTCCAGACCCAGACATTTTTACATTTGATAGTGACCACCACCGGGAACTATTCCAGCAGAACGACTTCGGGACGGTCGTCGAAGGAGATCGCGCCAGCACTAGGGTACGACAAGAATACCGGCAACAACAGCACGACCTACAAGTTCAACACCACGACGAGCAACGCGCGCACGCTGCTCGAAGATCAGTCCGACCAGTCCGCGGCCTACGGGTCCTCCTCTGTCTCGCCCGCGTCCTCGAGTCACAAACACACCTCGACGGAACGGCAGCTCTTTGGGGCCGCGGGCGAAGTAGATCATGATTTCAGTCGCAGTCCGGTGGGAGGCGGCGGCGGCTCGACGAGTCGCAGCTGGGGGCCCACCAGCACCGGACGCAGTAGCGAGGAGGAGGACCTGCGCGGACGAGGTGACGCGGGAAACAAAATCCGGAACGGCGAGCGCTTGGTGCACCGCCCCAAAGCGGTGAAGCGGAAATCGGAACTGCTGGTGCAGATGACGTCAGCACCCATGAGGAACGACAAAGATGTGAGTGTGCCTTCCGGCGGTTCATCTGAACGCGGGTCCGCTGCCTCCAGGGGAGCCGCAGTTCCTGTGGGCAGAGACGCGGACCAGCGGCAGACACAAGATGGTTTTTCTTCGGATAAAAACAACGAGGACCGCGGTCCCCTCGAGAACCAGGAGCAAGTGCTGTCCTCCGTGAATCTACGCCAGCAGTTTGAACTGGAGAACGGTGCCGATCTGCGGTCAAGCACAAGCGGCGGGGCCGCGGGACGATCAAATGACCACACCGGAGGAGACAGCAATAGTGGAACGAAGAAGACGAGCTCGAGCAACAAGAAGCAGCGGCGACGGGGATCGGACGACTCCGAGAAAAACCAACAGCGCAGCTTCGGGAAAAGCAACAAGTCGCAGCGGCTGTCCGAGCTGCTCCGCCGCTCGTCGGAAACCATATCTTGTGCAAAAATCGCACTCGTTTAAATAGATAAATTCCAGCACAGCTGCAGTGCAAAGCTCTTGGCGATATTATGCCTGAACTGCTTGGCATGACAAGTCTCATTTCCTAAGCCGGGAAAAAAAGTCTGTAAATTTCTAATGGTGCGATAATAAGTAATTTTGCGATGCATAAAGCAACGATCGGAGCGCTGCGAGCCATGGCGAATTCTCCATGATCTCCGAGAATGAGGACGATTCCGAGCAGGAACTCAGTGACTTGGGAAGTGGCGGCCGCGTGAACAGGGAGCAGCAGCATTCGGTGGAAGATGGACAACAAATAGAGAGCAGGACGTCGCACGAGATGAATAGGAAGAGCAAGCACAAAAACACTTCTTCCTTTCAGAAGCGACAGCGTATTGCACAGAAAAAAGCTAGTACAGCAATAGAAGCACACAGAAATACAAGAACTTTCGCCGTATTGCCTAAAGAGAGCTTGCTTGTTTGGGGTCGCCTTTTGAGATGATTTTCATTCTTCAGTGTACTCATTCCTTCTGCAGGGACAACGAAGAGAAAACTGATGGTGTGTGCCGATAAAGGTCTCATCGCCCCTTCGACCATGTTTACAATTACATGTTTACAAACATGGTAGGGTACTAGCTTTTTTCTCTACTGGGATACAGCAAAATTCGAACGCAGAGCCGATCGTTCTGCACAAGGAACGGTTTTCCACCGGAAGCAGGTATGAACACCAACAAGAAAGTAGCTATGGTCACAGCAATCAATGTGAAGGAATCTGTTGTCGACGTCGAAGCAAAAGAATTACTTACTTAGAAAAAACCGCATCATACTTTACTTTACACTGCACAATGCAGCTGGTCGGAGGACTATGTGAATTCATTACGACTGCACCACTTGCAAAGAGAAAGAAATCATGTTGATGTTGCGAGAATTGAGACAGTGGCAGTGCATATGCATTTTCGCGTAAGCGATTTCGACGAACCGAAGTACCCCGCATTTCGACGAACCAAAGAAGTATTTAAAGCGAAAGCGGATTGCGATGTGGAATATCAAGCATACTTTTTGTTTTCATAAGAGCGCGATGCTGTCCATCGGGACCACGGTGGAATCCGGTTTCGGCGAGGAAGAGGAGGATGGGGGCGAGGAAGATTCAGGTCTGTTCAGCCATGCGCGGAGCAGCAGACTGAGTGGGAACAATAATTTGCAGAACAATAACAATAACATTGCGCGCAGCACGGAATCAAACATGTTTCCGCGGCGGAAAGACTCGTTTACCTGGAAGGACTGGAACATGGGTGGGGGGATGCTGCTATCCGACCAATGAATGCGAAAACGTGGTGTCGATTTGTATTTGCATTTTTATTTGCAACGCGCACAAGAAGAAGAACCATGAAAATAGTGTATGGCTGCGCTTACGGTAAGCAAGTATCTGTTGCATTGGAGTTCTTGAAGATTCTGCTTCTCGGTGGAGGACTACTTCCACATGATTTTAAGTGGTACGCTTGAAAAGTAGACAGACCAAATCGCGGATTGATCAGTTGCTTCCCACATGCAAAGATGAAGCTTTGCACGAGTACGCGAGTTTTCGGTTTGATAAAGGAGTATGTTCGGGCAAGAGGAGCACTCCGAACACGAGGACGGTATCTCTGGGCAGCCGGTGCGAATTCCCATTGACGGCCGCCGCCTGTCTTTACCAGCAGGGACAGCGACCCACACCCGCGCGTCCGTTGCGAACGTGATTGAGTCCGGCGTTGGGTCGATCAAGCTGCGCAATTTCTCCAGTGGCAGTGGTGCCATTGCAGCTTCTCTCCGTCAGGATGGACAATCCTTGAACTACGCAGATGGAGAGGTTGCTGTTGCTGCAGGTACAACTTCTAAGCGCCGGCGGCATAGCGCGATGCAAGGCAGCTCAACCGCTGCTGCAAGCGGAATTTTTGATACCGCGTCAAGTTCGTTGCCATCGGGACGCGGCGGTGGTGCTTCTGTTTCCCTGGATGTAGGGCAGCATAACAAGAAGCGGCGACACAGCGTGCAGGGCCACATCGGCACTGCAGGTGGACCTTCCGGCAGTTCCGGCCGCAGGCATTCGGGCGCGCCCACCCCGGTGCTGCTGCACGGACAACAACACCAGCAAAGGAACAAGGAGGGGGAAAAAAAGAAAAAGCGTGCGTCGCAGCACCAGGGGACGGGTGGAACCTCTTCGACGAAGATGTCTTCAAATAAAGGCTCGAAGGAAAAGGACCATCAGGGGCAGCTGCACGAGGGTTACCACAAAAATGCTGAAGCTGCACACGAATTTTTATCTTCCCAGCATCCGGACGACAAGATGGCGTCTCGTGAAGAAGATGAAACGCAACATCGCAGAGTCTCCTCCTCCACGTCTCACCACCACCACCAAAACAGCCAGCACGGCGGGGCCGGGACATCAACTTCTATTGCAATGTCGAGGGTGAAGATATCAAGTGCAAAAATGTCTGGGTCTGGAAGGATGTAACCTGTGATGCGAATATCAGAACACACAAAAATCTCTCATGCATAGGTAGCAAAAGCTGCTCACTCTCTGTCACCAAAATGGGGGATTTGTCATGCAGGTTCGGCATTGCGGAAGCTTCTCGAAACCTGTGATGCTAGAGCTTCCATGCCAGACCTTCTGTGTCATGCAGAAACAGCATGACTCTTCCAGACCCAGACACTTTTACGTTTGATAGGTGAGTGTGAACGCGCCGGCCCGGCAGAGCGTGCATAAGACCAAGCACGCGCGGACAAGCTGCACGAGCGGGGGAATAAACAAGCGGAGCTCAAGAACAACTACAACTGGCGAGAATCATGCTGTTGATCTAACGAGTGCTCAAGGGACGAAGACCGCAGATTTCGAGAAAGTGAAATCGTCAGGTTCCGTCCTAGACCGGCGGTCTTCCTGGCAGCACATCACAGCGGGGCTGTTTGGCGCGAAGCGGCGGTCGGTCGATAATGTCGACGCACCTCCCCGCCGGGTCTCTTCGATAAAGGGAATGAAAAGCGAGAGCCTCGGGCGGTTTCTACGGCCTATAGCAGCGGAGTTGAACAAGTACTGTTTTTATGGGTTTTGTTGAAGTATTTTTTTTCTCGCAGCGCGCATACTGTAGTGATCCCAGCATCCATGCTGACGTCATCGAGTTAACCTTTGCACGACGGCGCAATCAAAAATAAAGATATTGCAACTATCATAGTGCCGTCGTGGTAAGCAAGTTTTGATAATTGGAAACACGAGGGTGTGATGGTGAAAGGGCTTCCTCTGGTCTACCTTTCGCAGCCTCCACGCACAGACGCTTTTTTTGCAGTAAGTTGCAAGAATTTCACCGGGTGAAAGATTATTTCGCTTTCACTGTGGAGAAAATGGATTGCGAATGCAGGCGCATTTGGGAGGATTTCTTGTTGAAATAAAAGATAAATGAGGACTTTGTTAAGTAGGGAGAAGACATATAATAAATTAAACGAATTACAAAAATAACACAATTACCAACAGACGGTCGTCAACGGTGAATGTTTTCGCGCTGCAACAGCAAGTGGTGGAGGACATGACAAAGGATCCCATGGAACTTGCGATGCAGCAGCAGCAACAGGAGCACCACCAGCACCTACAGTTGAACGACAACGAGGTTTCTTCCAAAGGACTGCTCAACAGCACGAGTACTAAAGAGCAGCAAGAACAAATGCTGCACCAAACCGCAACTTCGAGTTCCAATGTTAACTCCGCGGTGGATTTTCATGGCGGGGTGACGAAGAGCCAAAAATTGCTGCGCCAGTTTCCGTCGTTCACGTCCACCCTACCAACGCAGTCCCGACCGGTAAACGGGCGGGGGCCCAGCGTGATGTCGCAACGGAATATATGCAGAACAAAAGTATCGTGCTAAACCCAAAAGTCAAACTGACAGCATGATAGATATTTTGAGGTTGATCACAGTGAAACTTCTACATGTAGAACTATCAGCTATCTGTGTGTCTATGTGCAAGAGAGACAGAGTATAATTTCATGTATCACTATCATTGCAAATAGCACGAGCGCGATGGTTTTTCGCAGGATAAAATACGGTCGGGAACAACGGGCAACAGCAGCAAAATGCCCGGCTTTCTACCATGTCACAAGGCGCCGCGGACCATTGGCGTAAAGACTCGCAGTTGACGCAGATGCACAGCATGCTGCCGCACCAGTTGCAGTATCCTTTGCGAAACTAAATCGTACAACTCAACGAGGAAAAATGTTAGTCACGCATGTTGGCAGGAGAGCTGCTTTCTTACTTGAATCTGCATGACAACTGATGTGGTCGTGCAGTCGGGTAACTGATGAGCAAAGTTTTTTGGTGTGGTGCAGTCTACCTAGTGGTAGTTCGATAGTTTTTGCAAAGATGCATATGGAGCAGCAGGAGTACGAGGTGTACGTGGGGTTCTTTGGCTGGTTTCAGCTGGCCAAGTATTACAGTGAAAAAAGCCCTCACCCCGAAAGTTGCAAAAATTTGTGATGTGAAGTTTCCAAATGAAAACTAAACTTTTTGCCATGCATGAAAGGAGTATGGATCTTTCTGATGCAGACTCTAGGCGTGTATCGCATCGCTTGCATGACAAGCGCCACTCTTGCTGGGGTCTTTTGCAATACAGATTTTTGCTATTCACGACTGGAAACCTGTGATGCTGATAGATGCAAGAGGGTTAGTGTTTCATTTGGAAAGGTTTGCAATACAAATGCTCCCAAGTCCGGGGGTGGGGTCATTTTTCATTGTAATACCAAGCGAAGTTGGATGATGGATGACACGCCGTTTTACGATATCCTGAGTAAAAACGTACCCACACCATAGTCAAGATGGGGAATCGGCTAGACAAATCCACAAGTTTTGGCTGTTTTGCATGACAAATTTGGATTCGTAGTGTAGTGCTGTTTGAGCTAGCTCAGCAGCATCACAGATCTAGCATACCATGCTGATTGGAGCATGACAAATTGCAAAGCAGGACTAGAAAATGCTTCTCATGGGGCTCCGCATGAGAAACATTTTCAGGATGCAGATTTGCATTACAACTCTGGTGTGGGTACGTTTTTACTCAGGATATACGAGTGCGGCTTGTTTTACCGCGCGCTAGGCCTGATCCCCTGGGTGAGCCCCTACGCGACCGTGATTACGACCAGTTTTGGCCCGAACCACCTCCTGGAGCAGGAGGAACAGCAGCCCTACCGACGACGGTCGGCGGCCAACAATAAACGTTCGAGCACCGCGTCGCGGCGGAGCTCGCAGGGCATGGGAGACCGCGGAAGAATGTCCATGCGGTCTGTATGTTGGCAGCCTAAGGTTTTACAATAAAAAATCATGGATAGTACAACAAAAAGAACGCAGATTTGTGATGCGAAAGTGCACAACGAGTGCTGGTGGCTCCCACCTCCTGTCAAAGGAATGCGCATGAGAAGTTTAGGAACGTAAAAAACCGACTTCGAGAATCCGACGAAATAATTTGTATTGCGAAATTAACAAACGTAAAGCGAGAGGCTCTTTATGCTACTGATGCTGTTCATGCATGATGACAAAATCCAGAAGATTCTCTTGTGCTAACGCTTGAGAAGATTGTAACATCTGACCAGGTTTTAGTTTTTATATTCTGTCGGTGGCACGAACCACCGGGAGTCGCAGAGTTTGGGGCTGAGCGGTGCTACAACGGTGGTGAATCCGAACAACAACAGCTCGCGAAAGTCGCAAATGCAGTTGGACAGCAGTTCGTCGTTCAACCGGATGCGGCAGCCCTCGCACTCCGATGCGCAGATGCAGGACCACCACCTCTCTCGATCAAAAAGGACCACGCCATCGGTACCACGAGAGAAGTCAAGGGACGAGCTGGGTTATCACCAGCAGCAGCACAGCTCGTCTGGGATGCACTCGCCAACGCCCAGCAGCTCGTTTCCGCGGACTTCGTTATGAACTGCAAAAGTATCGTACTCGTATAAATGCATTACAAATTTCCTCAGCAAGAGAAATAAAATTTGTAATGCAGATTTGACTTGGAAACAAGATTTGTAATGCAAGACTTGCATTAGCATTTGTACGAGTACGATACTTTTGCACAGGATATTCGTTTTCGAGCAGCAACGGGGGCAGTCGGCGGAGTTTCAAGACGAAAACCGGTAAGCACGCATCAAGCAGGATGCTGAACGAAGGCGGAACAAACACATCACACAAAAACGGAGGTGGTCTGGTGCACTCCCCCCGTGCGACGAAGTTTGAGTCGGAAAACGAGCGCGAGCTGCTGCAGGTGAGCCTGAGCAAACGAACGATTACCAAGCAAGAATCCCGCTCAGAGCACAGCAGCGGAGCCGGGACGAACCAATATTTTTACGCCAATGGAATAAAGAACGCCGGCGACGATCATCATCAACTTCGTGCGGATCATACAACGAATGATGGGCGCAAGTCAACTTCCACGCCACCGAGGGCGGTGAGCTTGCGGTCCGGATCGGGCACCACGACCAACATGCGGCTCTCTTCCCGGTCGCCTCCTCAATCCTCGCGAGGCAGTCCTAACGACTCGCGGACGCATTCAGCGAACGAGCTGGAAAGTAATAATATCCTCCTGAAGTCTTCGCCCGACTCGAGTACGGACACCTATGCGCACGCGTTTCGTGATAACGGCCAGCCGGACAAGACAGGCGTAGAAGAAGTAGTGGGGGAAACTAGAGGTGCGAACGAGGTAGCACAAAAAAGTGCAACTGTTCATCATGCCGCTTCATCGGAGACTATCGCGGGAACAAATTGTCTAAGTCTCAACATTTAATGCGGACACTTTTTGATTTATATAGTTTTGCTAGAGGTAGAGACGCAAGAAGTGCGTTGTTTGTACGTGTTTTCTCTTGCTGTTTGAAGCATTAAAGTTTTTGTTGCTTCTTGCTTCGCGAATTTGTTTTTGTGTTGGTGAAACCTAAAGAAACTGCGACAGTTTTTTCCTTGGACAGGGACGACCGGAGCCGGTACTACTGGTGGTGTCGTTGATGTTGTGCAGAGTCCACCAACTCTTGGGGAGTCGAAGGCAATCTTGCAGGAAGGAACGCACGCGATGGGGATAAATGACAACGGTAGTGAGGAAGTGAATTTTGGCGGAAATGATCATAGGGCAGAGCAACAAGGACCTCCCAGGTCGTTGCCCGGAGAAGTGCTGCAACACCAGCCGCAGGCAGCGAAACAGTCGGACTACGACTCCGAGGAGTACTCGTCCCTGATGTCGGCGGAGTGCGGTACCTCCTTTCACGAAAAGTTAGAAAAGCGATCCATAGACTCGTCGAGTTACAACTTTGTCGTTGGACCGACATCAACTGCTGGCCAGCACCATCAACCTCAGTCGATATCGCCTGCTCCTGGGGCTGCAGCTGCAGGATCAGGATCACCACATCCGGCTGTACCACCGGGCCCCAGTGCCTCGAAAACCACCGTGGACCTGATGATGAGCATGAGCATGCAGAGCCAGCATTCCTTTGCGTCCAATCGGTCCATGGTTGCGCCCTTTATTCCGCCAAAGTCCTGGGAGCGAGGCGCACTTGCAGGTTCTGGTGGTGGCGAAACTGCCACAGGAGGAGCAGCCGGGAGTCTGACTACAACAACATCGCCGGGAATAATAAATACGATCCCGAACTACAACAAGGAGGCTACCGCCGCTGCCGCGCCTGCAACCGCCGGATCCTCCGCTCCTGGAGCTGCTCCCGGTGGGCCAGTCTCGTCGTCCCTGTCAGCCGAGACTACGCAAACTGAGGACCTGGACTCGAGCGGTTCGAAAAATTGGCACCATAATTCTTCTTCTAACGCTATGGGGTTCTCAAACGTTACATTCTCAACTGTTACATGAATTTGTGATGCAAGAATGGCAAAAAGGCATGGGGGGAGCTTGCGCGTCTTGCATGACAGATTTGGTGCAGATTTAGACGCTGTTTAGCCCTCCGAGAATTTGCCATGCGAAGCAGCTTGATCATGTGGTGGCCCATGGCCATTTTGCATGACAAATCATGTAACAGTTGAGAATGTAACGTTTGAGAACCCCATAAACGCACCGGGCCCTACTGCTCCGAGGGGAGTGACAGGAAGTCCGTTTTCCACGTCGGAAAAGAAGGTTCTGCATTCCGCCCCCTCGTCGAGTTCCGCACTCGTGGGAAGCCGGAACGCGAGCTTGAGCCGCAGCCCGTACAGCAACGAAAACAGCAGCAAGGAGCGGGCGTACGACGAGCCGCCAGGCCCGGATTCCTTGTGCTCGTCGCGCGACGGGCTGGGGTACCAGCACAGCGGCTCCGTCCTGAGCCGGGAACAGACGGCCGCCGGGGAGGGCATTGCGACCGTCAGTTCCTGCGCCGGCAGCCACGACCTGGGAAGAAACGAAGAGATCCCGGAAGAACATTCGGAGCAGGTCGGAGGTGGGCAGAACAAGAACAACGGGACTACTACAACCAGCGTGCATGATGAGCGGCGAGCAGAACCCGGCGCCTCCCTCCCGGAGAACGATAATGAACTAATCCGAGACCATTCGTCCCTTTGTGGCGAAGTGGACTCCCTCCGGAACAGTTTCGATTTTACCATCTCCGACGTGCCTCACAACTTTGGAGCTTGTTCGTCGGACAGCAATTTTGAGGCAGGTCTGAATAATAACTACAATAATGCGTTGTCTCCGCGGATATCGGATCCGGTCGCGTTCCACCCAAACGCTCCCATTGGCACGACAGGTAGTTTGCACGACCGGGTGAACACGGTCGGAATTCCAACGAATCTGCAGAGCGTCTCGCAGAAACTCCTGATGTCACAAGGCGGTGCCGCTTCGCCGGGAAGCGTCAGCAGTAGTTCTCCGCCACCCGCCGCCCAGGGAGGTTCGACCATAGCCACGTTTACCTCCCCCCGGCGTGCTTCCAATGGCCGGGAGCGGCTCGGAAGCAGTATCGAACTAGTGAAAAATAACTTCAGCACACAGCAGGCTAACGCCGGCAGTGGCAGAAGCAGTGATAATTTTAAGAATGGCTCTGAGAAAAATTCCAGCAGGGAGCAGCTAGGACAGAGTGCAGCAAATCTGGTGCCCGGCAGTGTGAACCAGGATCAAGAAACGGTTACGACGATCCCTGCCATTGAGCCAAAGATGCAGGCGCTTTCGCTGAAAAGCAAGTTCGCGGAAAACAAGCAACATCACAATACCAGTCCGGAACAAGTTGTAGGCGGGGGAGCTTCTGTTACTGTTGCACCTCCTGCCGAGTCGAGCGGTGACCCACCGAGCGCGACGGCGATGGGGGTGCTGGAAAACGCGAAGGAGCACGAGAGGCAAAAAACAGTGCCGGCGAGCAGCTCGCAGAACCGCAGGTTTTCGGTCGCCGCGGGCACGACGCTGCTGGAATCCTACCTGTCCCCGGGGAAGAAAAAGCAGCTGAAAATAAATGTATCTTCTGGCCAGGTTGTGCCTAGTCTGCAGTCGCTGAAAGAGACCTCGACGGGTGGTACCTCAGTCAGTTCGCCGGAGGCAGTACTGAAAAAATCGCCCTCAAGCGTGTCCTTCTTGGGCAAATTGTTTAGCACTGCCATGACCGCCAAGACAGGAACGGCTGGCGCACTTGCACCAGAAAACAGCACCAGCAGCAGTAAGGAGAACGGTACAAGTTCGAATGCGGACCTTGCTAATGGTTCTATCAAAACAATAAATGCTGGAACGGGCGGTCGTGGCAGCTCGGTGCCGCCGCTACACGCCGGACCGCTGACCCGCAGCGTCACCCCTCCCGACGAGCGCAGAAAGCTGAAAAATGTTTCCGAGAAGAATAGCGCGCCGATTGATGGAACTACTGCTTCATCACCATCAGCTGCGACTCGGCAACACCAGCTACTGAATGGAAACAGTCCGGTGACGCCCATCTCGAGCGCGACCCAGCGGGGGCGGCAGATGTCGCTGCAGATCAGTCCTTTGCACCCCAACTTTGACGTGCTGGCTCACCAAGAGCAGAAGGGGGCGGCGGAGCATCTGCAGGGAAAGACCAAACTGACATCCTCCGGCGCAACTATCAAGAATTCTCCGCGGAATAACAACAACCCGAGTGCCAATCACCCAAGCGGTACGCCCCCCGGGTCATCGAGTGCAAGCACCCCGATGAGCACCAATCGTGACAGGCGCCACACGTTGATGCATTCCACAGGGTCGGCGGGGCAACAGCAACAGCAGCACTCACACACGCAACAGAGTAGGGATTTTTCCGCCGCCAGTGCAGCTCTCCGTGGTTCGCCCGGGCAAAGCAGAGCTGTCGCTGTGCCCAAAGGGTCGAAGGACAAGCTCTCGCAGACCGCACAGTCGCTGGAAAACATAGAGGAAGGTAGAACGGCAACGGAGCAAAACTACGAACTATTGAACCAGAAGCCCGGAGGCCAGGCGAACGGGACCTCGAGTAGGACAGGAGGACACAGAAAAATGGAGGACAAAGACGACTCGTCCAACACGCAGAAATCACCCAAACATGCCACGACCGATACTCCGCAGCGACAGCCGACCAGCAGTACGGAAGTAAATTTGAGCGGCAGTAAGAACCCGGGGGCCCGGGTTCCCAACAGCAGCAAGCGCTCGGAGGTGTTGACGCACAGCAAGAGCCGCGTGTCGGACATTTCCGAACGCGGTGAGTCGGTCGAGGATTTGGAGTCAGCAATGGACTACGCGGAACGCGAAAATGACCGCCGCGAAGGGCAGAACAAGTCGTCATCGAAGGAAAAATTTTTGAGCAACATCGTGAGTCGCAGCACCAGCAGCCGTCTGCTTGGAAACAGCATCACGCTCGTCGGGACGACGCTGTTCAACTTAAGCAACAGCATCAGCTTAAAAACACATGTGAACAAGGCTGGACAGCAGGGCCGAGAGGACCGAGAGCAGAACAGTGAAGATGTGGAAGCTGTAAACTACAGCAACGTTCTGACGGGAAGTATCAATTTCAACGCGATCAGACCGCGACGCTCGGTGTCGGAGCTGCGCTTTAGTGGCAGTAAGCTGTTCAGAAAGCTGTTCCAACTCCTTTCCTTGAAACCCGCGAGCGACGACTTGCAGGGCGTGCTGCGGTACACCAGGGCGCAGCATTTCCTCTCCCTCGCATACATGGTTTTGCTCCTTACCGCGTTCTATCAACCACAAAAATCGAAGTCATATGATGTCCGGGTTTGAAAGAAGATTGCAAGACTGGACTCCTAACAGGTGACAGAAAAATCGGTCATGCGTGTGGGGCTGCAGTAGCAGTTGCAGTGCCATTCCTATTTCTTTGTTATCACAAAAGCTGTGCGACTTGATGTCATGCGGTTTACGCTAGAGCTAGACGTCGTCGCTCGGAGAGAAGTTGTTCTTGTGTCACTTATCATGTCTGGTACCGGCCTGGAGCTGGAGCTTGCTCAACGTCTTCGTTCGCATACCACTTCTATGGCATCACATTCACGACTTGTTTACCCAGACCCGGACATATTTTTGCAATGCACACGCTTCTTGTCTTAACCTACTTTCTCCATTTTCACGACGTGTTTTTTCCCGCAGAAGGCGTGCGACTGTCGTACTCCGCGATATTTGTGGACATCGTGCAGTTTCTGCTCTTCGCGCTCGCGTTTCTATCGCAGTTGTCGTATCTTGAGTGAAGACGCCCCAGTCCCAGCGATGTGAAGCAAATCTGCATGCGTGAAACGTCTCTCACGCGCACCCTCATGAGAGTCATTTTCTATATGGGAATGATATCTGGAAGCTCAAGCTTGTCTGTCACGCTGGAAGCAGGATGAGCTTATCAATTTCGCATGCGGCTGCACTATGTTCAAACAGAAACTTGTGATGCGCAACAGCCACGCACTGTTGGCTTGTGCAGCAAAATCCCCATCTTACTGGCGGGGTGTGGGCTTCGTTTTTACATAGGATATGCCAGGCATCACTTTCTTTTCCTCGCCCACATTCAACACGTTGGCTACCTACGCAAAACGAAACGGGTTTTTCGTCAGCTGGGCGGTGAAAGCCAGGAGGCGGCTGCTGGTTACGATATTTCTGCCGTTGGTGCTGTCCTGCGCGGTCTTTTTAGACAAGAACGAGGTCTACGACGTGTTGCAGGAAGTGCGAAGCGAGGGCGGATTATCCTGGTGAAAAACGTAGTACCCAGACAAGGGGTGTCATGCAGATTTGCACATGTTGAATGAACACTATTTGCAATACCGTACCTCCCTCCTATGCCCCATGAGAGGCATTTCTTTTAGTGTTTTGGTCCCTGTAAAAATGCAGCAACCTACAGGATAACTAGCAGATAGCATTGTGCAGTGCTGGCTTTTCGTCCTGTTCATGCTAATAATTTGTTCGTCTGCACTTCACACTCAAAGTCAAACCGAAGCTCGTGGGTAATTGCGTGGTTTTTCCTGAGGATACGGCTCGAGGAGGCAGTTGGGAGACGTCGAAGGCCGCGAGGAGCTGCAGCGGACAGGTGTACTTGAAGACGCTGCTGTTCTTCTTGAGCAGCGTCACCTACCGCTTCCCACGTGGCCGGATAGCACCATCAGCGCGAACCTGTTGTCGTCGATTAATACCAACGCAGTTGAACACGAGGAGGCACCATCTGTAGTACAACAGCCACCACGAGCATTGAGTTTGAGAACAGACACGGCCTCCACCAGCACAGCAATGTCGGGTCGTGGTCCGGCGCCGAAATATCCGGGCAGTAAAACAAGCAAGGCAACATCAACATCAAGCGGGCGGAAAAGTAGATCCTCTCAACATCTGCTTGCATTGATGAGAGAACGGAGGAAGAAGAGTTATGATTCCTCTGTAACTGCTGTTAGGAACGGAGTTGGGGAAATCGAAATGGAAGAAGAAGAAAAAACGCAATCGTCATTGGATGCCGGTGGGGCACTGGTAGAGGGCTACCTGAGCATGGTGACAGCTTCGCAAGAACACGACGGAATAAAACCAGGAGCGACCACTCCTGTAAATAACCTCTCTCCAAGCACGAGTAGGCTTCTTTCAGCCGCAGCGACCGCGACGTAAGTGTGGCACATATGTCTGGGTCCGGATGAGAGTATACCTGTTTTGGGAAATTCTGATGATGCGCAAATGCGTGGTGCATAGAGCAGATTGGAGGCTGCAGAAAAATAGTATGAATTAGGGAAACTGTAACTGTCACAGTACTAACCATCGCAGTGCGATTCCTGTCTCTGATGCTAGTTGCGCACACTTCAAAACATTTGTCATTCTTCGGTGGGGGAAGCACCTACTTACTGATACAATTACATACTGGAGTCCGTTGCTTTTGCTCAGACAGCAATGAATTTATCAGTCGCAAACGTTATTTCCAAACTGAAAGCCTAAGCCAGACCCAGACATGTTCGCAAGTCATGCGCCGGGAGCAGATCCTGGTGCAGCAACGAAGAACAACACGACCAAACGGGACCGGGTGATAGGGCGCCTGGTGTTGGCCTATGCGGTCTGGGTTTGTATTCTCAATTTGATCGCTGTTTTTCTCATCGTGTTGGACTTCTGTTCGCTCTCTCTAGACGCTTTCGCGTTGGAACTGGTGAATTCCGATGTGCTGGATGGGCTCATCAAAAAGTTCAACATTTTGAACGCCCACCTGCGCATATGAGAGTGCACAGCTCCCCCGAGGTCGCCTCACATTTGTCATGCAAAGAACCCGACCGTCGCGTCTTTGCCTTTTGGTTTTGGCCCTTGTTTGTGCAAGCATGACAGGTTGCGAAAGACCAAGCACCAGGACTTAAGTACTTACCTACTTCAATCCAGCAAAAAGTGTTGTGGATCTGTCATGCCCAAGCTGCATTAGATTCGTTTGGGTTCCTTCTGATTGAGATTGTCACAGCCGTTATTGTAGTTGCTGTAGATGATCATGCGTTTTGATCATTGGGGGCCGCGCAGGGGGAGGTGTGCAGCACTCGGATACCGCAGGGGCGCGTACGCGGTGCAGTTGCCCCTGGTCGCCTATACCACTGCTGGGTTTGGCTTGATGTTCGGCATCCTACACCACTTCCTGCAGGCGCAAACCGGGTCGGGCGACCTCAGTTACTGTGCAATCCTGTGGGTGCTCGTCATCATTGCGCTGGGCCTGACGCTTCTCAACACGATCGCAATGATCAACATCAAATGTCAGCGCCTGCCGACGCTGGTACTAACTTACTACTTTCCTGCTCTTTCTGGTGTTGGATATCAAACAAGAGCCATGATCGACATCGATGTAGTTGAAAACTAGAAACGTAGAACTCCAACTACCCAACAAATCATGGGCTTTTCTTCAGGTAAACTCGCTGAATTTTGGGCTGGAAATTGACTATGACCGATGGTGCGTAGCGTCGCACATCGCAGCCTGTGATGCGGGGTTCTTCGTGTACAATGTTCGACTAGCGCCTGCTTCGGTCTTGAAGTTTGGGTATTTGAGTATGGCAGTTGGGTTGTACCTGATCTCCAGAATGGTCAAGTTGGAATAACGAGCTGGGCGCGGGAGAAAACTAGTACTTGTTTAATTATTCACACTTCATGATGATCATCTCAGTTGCAGGCTCTATTTATTATCGCAATTCATCTTTCGCACGTAGAACTTACTTGCTCCTCTAATTGTAGTTTACATTTTGTTTTTGATTCTGTCTCTAGTGTTCTCGAATTAACAGAAAGACTCAATAAAAAATGATGAAAGACAGCAAGGCACCACTGTACGTCGATTCGACACAAATAAGCCTGTGCAATGCCGTGGTAAGCCGTTTCAAGTTTGTACGAGTGAAAAATGTAGATTCTCTTTTCTTCTTGAGCCTGGCATACTCACAGCAAGAGTAAACGAAAATCAGTAAAGTCCTCGCCTAACTGCATATTTTCAACACTGTCATGCATGATGCGAAAAAGGACACGAAGTAGCATAGCAAAGTGAAACTCATATATGGCTATCTGAGCTGAGACTGAGCCTGAATCTTAAAGTAGAACGGACAGGAACAATACGAGCGTTTACGTAAATTAATGAAATTATCGTTGTTAAAGAGTCAGTAGTTGAGTAGTTTCAGATTTCACGGATCGTCTAACCTTGCGGAGAAGAAATGGTGTATATGTTTTGTATGATGTTGATTATGTCGAATGAATCATGATTGATGGACAATCATGGCATGTGATATCATCCATACTGAAATAGCGTGGTTGGTCTGCTGTATCGAAACACTTGTGGATATGGGTGCTTTATATCGTGCGGCACATAATTTTTCTGCTCCAGGTGATGTTGGGCTCGGGTGTTCGGAACCAAAGCTTCGTAGCGCCGGATCTACTTCTTTTGTTCATCTTCCGATGAGAAAAAAGAACTGAACGCGTTGATCAATAGAAATAAGAAGACTCCTGCAGGAAGATGCACATGCAGGTTAGGATCGAACTAGATGCTCATTCGTGAGGACAGTCCTGACTTGGAGGACTGATGTTTGCTCGTGCTCTGTGATGAAGCTCCCACCACGGTTGTGTGTCCTTCGGTCTCTTGACAACAATATTTTTAACGAGGAGAGGAGTGATTGTGATATGAAGTAGCATCAGAAGATGCAAAGCAAGCCAAAGTAGTTGCTTCTTGTGATGATGCTGATGTCCTGTTCTATTGCTAGCCCAGCATATTTCTCTTCGACTTCGAGGTTATTTTCGCGTAAAAAGACCGAACTTTCAACATTTACTAGGTCAAATAATCGCCGTCTATTCGCTTTTTGTTGCTCCCTTTTATCGTTTCTACTCTTCATTGAACAGCATCGAATCCGACTCTTACCAGTCTATTTTCAAAGTGCCCCGTGTGGGCTGCTCCATGTGGCGTACGCTGTCAGATTAACCTCTCGAACAACTCGCACTTCCAAGGCTGCGCCGACAAGGACAGGAACGGAACTGGTAGGCGGAGGACGTGAAAATTTATCTACAATTATCGAAAACACAGACCACATCACCACTTCGGAAAACATGCAACCACCAACGCTGTTGAAGCCCACGGGGTTGGGATGGAGCGTCACTACTAGCCCGCAGGGAGTGCCTGCATTGCAAGCAAGACCTAGCGCGGCGGCATCCAGCAGCGGGGGGCTCGTCGTGGGTGGGGCTACTACAAGCAGTTCCCCGCCTGGAGGAGTTCGAGTTGCGGCATCGTCGTCCTTAGGCTTCGCAAAAGTACTGAAGCTATTTCCACCGGTTTCGTTGATTTAGTGATATTGTCACCCGCTGCACCTACACCGGTGTCGTTGTTTTAGTGATAGATAATGTTACCTGCTGCTGCTGCATCTACATCAAACTTTTTCGATGTGCCTGAAGAAGAAGCGCCATTTTTGCACGGCTGAAGGCGTCAGGAAGAGTATGAGGCAGTCCATTTATCAAACACGACATGATGCAGCAGAGGGTCAAGCAAGTTTGTTGTCTTGAAGTGCATGGCGACTGTCGTGCCTGTGTTTTAAGTAAGTAGTACTTTTGCAGTGGGGCATACGCGACGTCGACAATATCTGCGCCGCCACCCATTGTCACCCCCGGCCTGGTGTCTCAAGTGTCGATTCCCCTTCGAACTTCCGTCTCGATCCAGCACGCCCCGCCGCCCGTCGGTCTTGGAGGGGTCCAGCGAGCAAGCATCCACTCTTTCGCCAGCCTGCAGACGGCGATCGCGACGGGTTCTGGGCCGGTTTTGGAGCACGTGCAGGAGCAGTTTCGAGACTTCAAGATAAAGTCAGACTTTTCGCATCCTAGGCAGCCCGGCGTGCCGAGTTTGAGTTACGGAACCGCGGGATTTCGCTCGAAAGCGGAAAACTTGGACGCTTGTCTCTTTCGGATGGGGGCGCTAGCGGTGCTACGAGCGAAGCAAACAGGCAAGGCGACCGGTAAGGGTCACTGCTGGAAGTTGGGAGAGTTTCGATTGATTAATAGCGATACAGAAATCTCGCGGTCATTATTGGAGATGCATGGCGCGCGATCCATGTTGAATTTAGTGTCAAAATAGAAGTCACCGGCGCGACGTCTGCTGCTTCTTTGTTTCGTGTTATGCAGACGAACAGCATGCTACGGCGCAGCATTTTTTTGACATCACGAATAGAAGTCAGCACACAGGAAAGAGAGTAGACTACATGACTAGCCATCACAACCGAATCTTTTTCGTTCTTTTCCGAACGAAAAGAAATTGTTTTGGTCAGGTATAATGGTGACCGCCAGTCACAACCCGGTCGAGGACAACGGGGTAAAACTAGTGGATCCCACGGGCGACATGCTAGCTCCGCATTTCGAACAGATCGCGACGACACTGTGCAACTGTCCCGAGGAACTGCTTACCGAACGGCTCGCGAGCATTTGCGATATGGAGAAGATCGACCTGGCGAAGCCCAGATTGAGTGCGGCGGCAAGCAGTGCGTCAATAGGGGGAGGGACGTCCCCGGCAACTTTCAACAGCTGCACGCCAGTTGTATCGAGAAAGAGCAGCAGTGCTCCCCCTCTTATCCTTAGCAAAAACGTCCCCACCCCAGAGTCAAGATGGGGACCACTCGGAATGAACACAAATGCATCCACATCCAGGCGTTTAAGGATTTGGCTGTTGCGCATGACCTCTGCGTAATCGTGCTTTTCTAGCGTAGCCGCATCGCAAATCTAGTGTCTCCTCCTGATTACTCAACAAGTAGAGCATGACAAAGTCCTAGACGGCGTTAGAAAATGCTCCTGATGTTGGGGCTGATCATGACAAACATTTCTTGAGGGTTGCAGATATGCATGACAAGAACTCTGAGGTGGGGACGTTTTTAGACGGGATGCTTCTGGTTTTCATCGGCTGCGACACGCGACCTTCTTCTCCCGCTTTGGCCCTTGCGGCGATCGTATTCATTGCATGCAAATATCTCTAGGACTGGAAGAATGCAAGTCCGTCGTGCTTTTGTCGAATGCATGAGCAGGATGAAAAAATAAAGCCTCTTGCAAATGAAAATACTGTGAAGTCATTGAAAAATGAAGTTTTCTCTTGGGGGAAGCGGAACACATAGATAAGGTGCTCAAAAACTTGCCACGCTTGGCTGCGTATTGTAGTGCGCCCATCCTTCACGACAGTTTAGCAGCTCAGGGTTCTCGACATCCGAGTATATTTGCAATGCATATATCGAGGGCGTGTCGGCGCTCGGGGGAACCCCGAAGTACGTAGGCTTGTGCACGACGCCGCAACTGCACTTCTACGTCCGGTGCTGGAACTCACCGAGTTACGGGGTACTTGCTTAGAATTACGACGTCTAGTAGTTTTTCTATTGCACGCTGTCCCGCCAGTCTGTTTCAATTTGCTCCTGCGGGACGATGAAGGTTGCTCGGTCCGTGATGATCGTTTTTTCAACATGAAGATAATCAAGAGCACCGCAAGTTGAAAGAACTTTTGTGGGCGCACGAGATTGAGATATAGTAGCCAAGTCTCGCTGCAGAACGATGATAAACAGAATAAAATTTTATAATTAGCCTATACCCACCTCGTAGGTCGCGGACGCCTGCGGGTATATCACGAAGCTGTCTTCCGCCTGGATCCGCTTTCGCTCCCTGGAGCAGGGCTGGATCGGCGGAGCTGCGACATATGCGAAGAAAAAAGTGGCACCATTGATACGCATTTCAATTTTTGCGGATTTATTCGCAACTGCTGCAATACTTCAGCTAGATCTGCAGGAGAAGAGAAGTCTGCAATTATGCGGGGATCAATCGAGAAGACATGCATAGCAACAGGCAGCTCAACGTCCTGAGCATCGTACGGATGACAGAGCTGGTCTGTGTTGCTTCTCCTTCTGCTTGCGGTTGCGCTGCATCACTGGAATGCGCCACAGCAGCTGCACCTCTTTCTTCGCATACGGCAGCCACGAGCGCCACCAGTGGGCGGAACACCGTGAATCGCACCAGCTTGCTGCCAAAAGGTTTCGCCGCGAGTAGCTCCCCGCAGGGAGATTCATCAGGGCTTCTCCAAGCGGAGCAGAGCAAGAGCTCCACGACCTCTGCCGCGTCGCAGTCGAGCAGCAACTATTGCCCCAAACTTTACATTGACGCTGCGAATGGAGTGGGAGCAAGAGTTATCGACCGGGCAGATGTTTGTATATGTAGTTTTGCATTAGCGCATGCGCGGCAGTGCTGCCAGAGGTGGGACTACGAGGTTCAGAAGAAGCATGTGCGTATAGCATTTTTACAATGCACACAGGCACTTTCTGAACCATTGCACAGGTAGATGAAATTGAAAGAACATAACGAGTAGGAGTAGATGAGTTCTTTCACGTAGAAGTACAAATCGCACAACACTGACGTTCAGTAGAAGTGCCTACGAGCGACTGCACACTTACTTCTGTCTTGCATACGACTGGTGCAGCTGTTCACGAAAGTTGGTCTCGCAGCGAACAATGGCGTTCTGCTCCCCGGGCTGGAGTATGCGTTGCACATTTGACGTCTTTGTCTGGGACTGAAAAACGGCACAAACATAGAAAAACTTCAACTTAGAATCGCACTTCATGATTCACAGGTCTGTGATGCGTATATTTTTATGGAACACTGCTAGCTGCGTCACCGTCAAGCGAACGCAAAAGAGCGGACTCTCTTCATGCGGAATGCGCAGCAAGGTCAAGGACAGCACACCAGCGAAAAATATTATCACGCCAGGCTGCGTGATAATGACATCTACCTATCGTGATCTACAGCTGTGGCATCAAAACAAGTTTCCAGGCCAAGACGAAATATTTGCAGTGCATAATGGCATTGAGCTTTTCAACGCGGGCGAAGGTGTTTTGAACAAGGACTGCGGCGCGGATTTCGTGAAGTCCAACCAACAGCCGTCGCAGAACCGCAAGGGCGACGGGAGATATGCCGCGTTCGACGGGGATGCAGATCGGCTCATCTACTACTCGTTGAGAAACGACAAATTCGCGCTGCTCGACGGCGACCGCATTGCTACTCTTTACGCGAAATTTCTGGGGCAGAAACTGGCGATCTGTGGGCTGGACCAGGTGTTGAAGATTGGCCTCGTGCAGACTGGGTACGCCAACGGAGCCTCGGTTGCCTACGGCGCGAGTGTTTTGAATGGCAAACCACCAATCCTGGCGAAGACGGGTGTGAAATTTTGCCACGAGAAAGCGATTATCCACTGCAAAGTGACATGCATTTTTCTGGGTCTGGAAGATGCAATTGACTGGCGTTCCTTCGTTCGTGCGTCGCAGAATAATCTGTCTTTACAACCTGTACACGGCCTGACGTTCTTTCGCGGGGCTTCTTGCCTCCAAAAAGGAAATTCACAACTACTCTTCATGTTGCGGTGCTTTGTCGCACTCGCAACATCCAAGCCACGCATCAAAAATCCAGACTGAGGCATGGGAATTTGTGATGCATAGCAAAGCAGCTCGATGTGGGCATCTACTTCGAAGCTAATGGGCACGGCACCATTGTGTTTTCGCAGAAGTTTGTCGATAGCGTCAATGGGATTGCGCTGCGAACGGCGTCGTTAAGAGACGTAATATCTAAATAAACGCACATATTACACTACCATATGCACTTCCCTCCGGCTATTTTTGGAGGCGTTTAGGTTACTTTGCAGTATAAACGCTCATGAAGTACCACTAGACACTTGCTACAGCAAAATATGCGCGTGAAGATAATTGTTTTTCCCGAGCTGATCGTGTTCCTCTTCCTACAACAGTGTCAACATCTCTACTACTACTCGGTGAAGATACCAGCAAGAAACTATTTATTTCGTTTGTTTCTCAAAAATAAACAGGCCGCCCACCGCGCCGCGCAGCACTTGCTGGCTTTTCGAGATCTGATCAACGAGTCTGTGGGCGATGCGTTTTCTGACTTGCTGGGCGTCGAGGCCATTCTGCGGCATTACGGGTGGAGTGAAGAAGACTGGCTGGCACAGTACACGGATCTTCCCAACCGGTTGGCCAAGGTGCTGGTGGAGGACCGCGCGGTTTTGAAAACCGAAGAGGACGACGAAACCAAGGTGGTGCAGCCGCTGGGACTGCAGCATGCGATAAACGAGGCGATGCAGGCAGTCGGTAAGGGTCGGGCCTTCGCCCGTCCGAGCGGCACGGAAGACGTGATTCGGGTGTACGCGGAAGCAGCGACGGAGCTATCAAATACAAATAGGCTTGGTCGGTTTGGAAGTAGAGTGTACGTGTTTGTCATGCACCCCGTGCAACACGGAGACGAGACGGACGGGAAACAAACGAGCCATGGCTTTGAATGGATGCATGCAAAAGCGTTTTTTACAGGTTCATGGGTTTATCAATAAATTTTCCCCGCTTCTTGGTTGGAAACTTGCTCTGTGCGTAGCAGGAAGGGGGCGGGTTTTGGCGGTCACGCAACCCAGGTTTTAGTGTGACCCAGACTGCGGCTCTGCAGATTGATGTATGGTGTGTAGCGAAGGTCCAGACTGACTTCGCACCACAATTTTGCCTCTTTCCAAACGCAGACATATTCGCAATGCATAGAGACTCGAGGCAGATAAGTTGCTCGGGCAGGTGTCGTATCAACATTGCAAACCTATCGCGCGTGGTGTGTAAATTGTGTACAACAATGACTTTAAACGATTGATTTCATAGTATGCATGAAGTCGCTCGCGTGAAGTTGAATTTGTGACGATGATTGAAGAATAGCCACAGGAAAATAGAGCACTGTAATGCACTATGAAGAATATCGTGTCAAGTTATAATGCGTGCGAATTGTGACCGCGAACGCGATAGCACGTTCGTACTGGATACGTCACAGCTGGTTCGGGAGTACTGCAATTCCAAAGTTCTGGCGACAACTTCTTCTGGCTCGAAGTGAGGAACCAAGGACGATGGAGGAGTCGGATCCTCGGGGAAAGAAATCTATTGGAGCGAATTCATTCATTGCATGCCAGCGCTGGAAGAATCTTCGAATTTGAACTGATACTGAAGTCACATCCTTTCGGTTTTTTCAAAAACACGTTTGCCCCACCGATAATCAGTCTTAGACGAAAACTGGAATTTCTACACCCAAGCCGCAAAATAAAGCAAAGGTAAAAGTAGTTCTTCTTTGCACGACCAAGCCGCTTCTATACACTTTCCTTAAAATAATTCTCTTTTTTGATGATGTACAAGCCTGCTCGAAAGACGAATATGTTGAAATAAAAATTTCTCTTCTCCATTGAATAAACCTTAAAGCAAATAACCGAGGATACACATGCACTATACACGAGCACCAGCACGAGTTCGAACTCACGGCAAAACCCGAGCCTAGCTCAGCAGGACCTTCCCGATACCATTGCGCAGAGAATCGATGACGAAAGCATGAGAAAGATGGCACAAATTCATCTTGGCGTGCCGCAGAGTGTAGTTCAGCCTTCGGTTGTTCGGTTCTTCGTGGTGATGCGGGCGCCGACCGCTTTTGCTCGCGGGACTTTGTGTGCTCACACGTAGGCAGCACCGGATTTGTTTTCTGTATTTTGTTCAAACGGCCAAAACTCGCTCAATCTACTTGTTGTCTTCATTCGGTTTGCCAATTGGAAAAAGAGTACACTACACTTTTCTCATCCGATGCATATCAAGAGAAGCTACAGACTGGGTCATCATGAAGCTCGTTCTCACAAACCCCTGTTCTGCCGTCCCCGCGCCGAAGAGCCGTACAGCGGCTGTTGTGTTCCTGCACTCTTCGGGTAGTAGTTGCAGCAGTTCTTCCAGTCGTGGTGCACTGTTTCGTGCGCCCCCTTTATTATCATGCCCAACAACATCTATTTCCGCCGAGCAGGGCACCTCCAAGCCCGCAACTTGTACGACGTACCACAACCTGCAGGGAAAGCGGTTTGTGCGGTCCCAGGGGTACCGGTGTCACCGCCTGTACCGGTACACGGGTATCCGGCCGATTCGTTGCGAAACCCCGCGGTCGGATTGGCAGATTGCGCGCGAGCGGGAGTTTCTGAAGCAGCGGAGCGTGGTGCCCCTGAGTAGCATGAAGCAGGACGTGGAGGGGAACCCGATTTCCGTGACGAACTACGTGAAAGAGCTGACGGAGGACGACGTGCACCAGCTCCCGACGCACGTCAAAGATCTGCTCACGCTGGAAACCGCTTCCTCGAGAGAACTCCACCAGTTTCGCAAGCGGTGCCTGGTGCGGAAGTTCCAAGTGTCGCCCTTCGACACGAACTCCCCCGCCGTGCGGATCGCCTGCCTGACGGAGATATCAAATGCGAAAGTGTCTGGGTCTGGAACAGAGCAACTTGTCTTGCTAAATCTGAATCGTGTAAAAATCTGTGTTGCATGATTGCCAAAAGCTGTCCACTTTTGACCTAATCGCGAGGCAGTTTCTCATGCAGGATAGGCATGATAGAACTCTCACAGAATCTGTCATGCTCTGTCCTACATGCCAGACCTCATGGGTCATGGAAAACCTGCATGACAGGTCTGGCATTCTTCCAGACCCAGACACATTTGCTTTTGATAGGAGAAAATCCTGAACCTGCGCGCGCACATGATCCGCACCCGGAAGGACTCCATGGCGAGACGGGTGATGACCCTGCTGTTGTTATCATATGTAAAAACGTCCCCGCCCCAGAGTCAAGTTGGGAACTTAGCAACACAAATGCAGAAGTTCTGGGAGCCACGCATGACAAGTTGCACTCCGTAGTGTAGTGCATGTTAGCAAGGACAACAGCATCACAAATCCATCTTTCTGCTCATCCTGTTTACAGCATCACAACTTCCAGAACACGATTGGAAATGCCTCTCATACTCATGAGGATGCGCATTACAAATCTTCCTGTGACTGCAAATCTGCATGACAACTAGGGGGTTGGGGACGTTTTTACTCAGGATAGTTGTCGCGAAGGATGAAGGTGATGAAGGCGCTGTACAAATCGGACTTTTTGCTGTACAAGTATGTCTGCGAGGAGCTGAGCATCCGTTTGGTGCGGTTCGCAATCCTATCAAATGCAAAAATGTCTGGGTCTGGAAGATTGCCAGGTTTGTCATGCATATTTTGAATGACCCTTGATGTCCGTGATGCATGCCCTAGCATCACAGATTTTTAGAGGACTTTGGGATGCCTCTACCGCATGAGAAATGCCCTTTCCACGTAGCACAAACTGGAGTCCTTTTGCTGGTCATGCAATACATTATTTTTTAGAATCCAGAGACAGCATTACAAGTTTAGAATCTTCCAGACCCAGACATTTTTACATTTGATAAATCCCCGAGTACCGGGATCCGTCGCGCATGGTGGCGCCGATGGGCATCGACGGGGACAAGTGCAAGTGGTTGATTCGCCAGAAGCTGTACAAAAAGAAGAACATGCCGCGGATGTTCATGGACGCGACCAAGAGCATGACCGGGTGGCGTGCGAGCACGTTGGTCCGGCACACGCACCACCCCATCGAGCCGGTGCCGGAGGATTTCGGCAAAGCCGCGAAGATCAGCCCGCAGCAGGTTAGCCCCCACTTCCCCTACGGGGTGCGGGGGGACAGGGTCCGAGGAGACGGCATTCTGCACAATCCGACCGAACCCGGCCCGGGTCACCAGCCGGCAAGGATGCTGTAGAAAGTCTGCACTGGTTTCGACTTGTTGTCTACTTACTCATTCTCGCTGATTATATCGGAGGTATTTATTAGCTACTGTTGTATGTTTCTGCGATAGCTGAGTACTATCATTAGAATTCCGCAGTCTGGTCCATTTGTACTGTACTTTTTTCATTTTCCACGACCGGAGGAGGTGTTGTACCAAAGGACTTCATGTGGATTGTTTTCTGGTCGCTATAGTGTTCCTGCGGCCTCCTGGATAAGTGCAACACGGGAATATAGATGTTACGTGCCGGCGCTCGCTTCCTAAATATACATATAGCTACTTGGCTTGTTGACAATAAATTCATTTCACCAGCAGGTGCCGCTCGCCCTGGTGGTCATGCTCAACATGGTTCGTTGTGTTTTTGATTTTGCGACAAATGATCATCGGGAAGGCAATCTTGATCCTCCATTTTCGAGCAAAATCAGTGCAAATCTAATCGCTCAGTAGCAAGCAGAAATAGTCAGAGAAAGAGTTATTTGTCTTTTTTCAATGGTTGTAGGAAAAGTGGTTTTAGTTGTTGTCTTTTTTCACAGGCTTTCGAAGCAGGGATTTTTCTTGAAATAGCGCTAGAGAAAAAAGGTGTGTAAACGCGGTCCCACCTTCCCGCATGAGAACAAACAAACAAACATCATCGGGAAGGCAATCTTTTTCAACGTGATCTGGTCGTGCAAAGATTTTGTAGTATTCCCTAAGGAGGAATGGTTTGTGGACAAAAAGTTCCGAATGAAGTAATTATGATTCTTGTGGACGAGATGCGCTACGTACAGGCGATTCTGACGATCGATCCCTTTTTGTTGCTGTCCATTATTTCCACTGAAAGTCGCACTCTGTCTCATCCGCAACAAAACTTAGATCAGCAAAAATAGGTTCAGATGACGTTCGTATCCCATTGATCATTTGTGTTTCACAATTACAGCGACCGCGACAGACGACAAGGTTTAGCTTTTCTAACTGCGAACATCGTTGTCAAGTATTTTATTACTTTCCTAACAATTCGACGGAAATATGCAGTAGCTAGACAGTGACAGCCGAACAAGTCGAAAAATATTTTTCCGTGTTTCACATCCATTTGGTCAAATATTTTGCGCAAGCGGAAGCACCGACTATCTCGTGTCACGAGACGACGGAAAAAAAATGGCGCCTCCTGTGTCACAACCGGTCGCCTCGACGACTCGCGACTCCTTTCTCAACGCCGTGGAGAACTGTACGGACGGAAATGTGTTGGTTCGCGCGTTCCCGGTGCTCTTCCGCCAAGCGGGGTCGGAACAAGATGTTTTTCTCGCAAAGTTGAAGGATCTGTTGAAGGAGGTGAATTTTCCCGACCAGGCCATGGCGCTGGCAACGAACAGCATCACTCCGCGGTCAGCAACCAATAGCAGCGCCAAGCTTCCGTTTGGAGCGGCACTAGCGAACGGCGGTGGTACTACAACTGCGACCACTTCTGGTGCCGTAGCTAACGGGACGAGTTCCGCGACCGCAAACGGGCCGTCTACAGCTGGCACAGCGCCGAACTCGGAGATGAGCGCAGTGGCGCCAGCCGCGGAGCCGCCGGCGAAACGGGCCAAGCTGGATATGATGCGCACCTTAACCAGTTTGTCGGCTGCGAGCACTAAAGTGGGCCATCAAAACGACCTCCTTCAGACCGCAGCCGCACCGACGAACCAGCGCCGGGAACACCATACCACGTCCAAAGGTGAGGGTCATGGAGTGCCTACAACGACCTCAGCAAGTACTACAACTTCTTCTGCGACAAATAAAGACCACAACACACTGTACGTGTGCAACATTCTGTACACGGTGGACGAGGCGCAGCTGCAACATTTCTTCGAGACCGAGCAGGGTTGTGCGGTGAAGTTCTTGTCTTTGTACAAGACCCCTGCGGGGAAGTCGAAGGGCAGTGCGAAGTTGGTGGTCGGTTCAAAGGAGGAGTTCGAGAAGTGCTTGAAGCTGAACAGCACGGAGCAGTTCGGCATGAAGATGTATGTGCGAGATTTCTTCGCGCACCACGACAATGCCAGTGCTGGTTCATCTTCTGCTTCTACGACCGGCGGCGTGGCCGCTGGTGCACCTTTGTCGACAAGTGGTGGAGCAACTACGAACCCTGGCGGGACAACGACATCTTCGGTGTTGAACAAGCCGTCCGTCGTGGTGAAAAATCTCGCTTTTGCGGCGAGTGAAGCGAACCTCGGGGAACTGTTTGCCGGGGTCGGCGAAATTGCAGCCGTCCGGATCGCGCGCAACGCGAATGGGAAGCCGGCGGGCTTCGCCGTGGTGGAGTTTACGCACGAAGGCGCCGTGCAGAAGGCACTGCTGAAGTCTGGGCAGAATATCAAGAATCGCCCGGTGCGGGTGGAGTTGGCGCACGGCAGCAGTTATGCATCAGAAGTGTGCTGTCCTCGCCGGGGTCTGGACCTTCAATGCCGATGTTTGATATGTAGATTTTCTTGCAGAGCCCGCGTTCGTGAGCCGTGGGGTGTATCGTGTATGCAGCTGTAGCATGATCACGTACAGGTTACTACTTCGTGATGACGTCTTTGTGTCTAGCCTGTATGTTGATAAATTGCGTAGGTCTCCCCGCGTGGCACAAACTGGCTCGTCGCTCTCGCTCCTCGTGCAATACAGATTATTGCACCATCTAGAATGTGCAAGAACAGATTTTCAGGCCCAGAGGACATTATATTTCTACTGCATAGTAGTACTTCTACGAGTAGCGTGGCGGCGGCTGTCGGAAGTAACATCAAGGGTGCTCCTGCGAAAGGGAAAGGAAAGACTGGCTTAGGTGGGAAGAACACAAAGGGCACCAGCAGTGCTTCTTTAGCCGACAAGCTTTCGGCTTTGGACAGCAGCACGACCGCGATGAATGTTGATCCTGCGGCGGCCCGCTCCTCTGCAGTTGCTGACGTGGTCGAGGAGGACGACAAGAAGAACGACACGGACGAAACAGCAGGGGGCTCCTCCGGCACCTCCACAGTTGGCACAACAGCTGGTGCTACTACAGCACCACATCCGGCAGACCAGGCACTAGATCTTCCGAAGGCCTCCTTGTCGTCGATGTTCTGCAAGCAGGCGGCGGACGTGACATGGGAGAAGCTGGTCAACCACCTGGTTTCCAAGGACAAGTTTCCGGACGAGGAAAGTTTAAAGAGTGCGGTCTCCGACGCAGACACGAAATCCTGGCTTTCCGCCGTGGGGCTGAAGTGTGGCGGAACCGCGGAGGAACGCGTGCAGCGACTGTGCAAGGCCAGGGAGTTCGCGACCTTCGAGGACGCACCGAACACACTGAAGGCGCCGCCGGCGAAGATCAAAACGAAGAAGCCGGAGAGTTTGCCGGAAAAGAAGAAGTGAGGGGAAAAGATAATACGGAGGAAAGTTAGTAGTGGCTCGCCGCCCACGCCAGCCTGGAAGATGAGGAACTGAGTGAGTGTAGTGCTGGATGATGACTTCCACATGGAACAACTGACGTCATATACGGAAAACTGAATGTCTTGAACAAGAGCGCACGACTTTGACATTTTTTCGTTATGCGTATCATGTTAGTCGTATATTGCTTTTCGCTCCGGCAGTTCGCTCCGGCTACAGTGATCTACCTAAACTTCATGTTTGATTTTACATTGCAATATATTGCTTTTCGAAATCAAGCGGCACCGCATGCACATGCAGGCACTCGATGTCGGCGCTGCATCTATGTCATAAAGTTCGCTAGCAAGCGAAAACGAATCCGGTGCAGTAAGTTTTTTTCGTGGCTCGTCGTGTTCTCAATCTCATAAAGCTACTTAAGTAATGCGCTGAGCTGCACTCGCGCTCCTCGTCCTCCTGTTGACTTTGAGTGCGGATGCAGAGGGAGTTTTCGTGGCAGAAAAGACACTGTGTCCTGCGCTGCGCAAAAAAGTCGCCGTTCCATGATTAACGAGAGTCCACCGCGCGCAGCCACCAGGGTTTTGGTGCGCACGGTTTAGCCGCAGGTTTCTGATACGAAATCGAAGCACTGTCGGGTTCTTACTGCAGCGTTATTTCTGATTACGAGCGAGGGACGTTCGTTGCGTTCGTAGAGTTGTGTGCAGGGTTAGCAGCTAGTGGAACTGGGACACGACTGACCTAAGTATTTAAAGACTGCGAGGAGTGCAGCAGGAAGAGCATTCTTACTGCGTCCAGCAGCTGCGGTGGCTGCAACTGCAAGTATGGCAGCAACGCAAGGCAAAGCCGATTCGTGGGGCGAACACAGCCAGACACGTAACATGGCTCCCGCAGCGCACCATGAAGAAGGGCGAAGACTACAAGAATCTTCGGAGCTCGACGGAGCGACACGGCACCACAAACGGCGGGCACTCTCCTTTCTTTCGCTGCACCTCTTGTTCGCGGCTGCTGCAGTGCTAACTACCGGCCTACGAGTACTCACTGGAGATAACGGGCACCAACCGCGTGATGTGATCGCTTGGTTCGCTGCCCCTTTGGCGCTACTGGGCGGCGGTATAGTTCTTGCTCTCTCACGGATCCGCGCAACGTCCGCGCATGATGAATTTCCTGGGGAAGCGGCGAGTGCGGTGTATCCTCGAGCGGTGCCAAGTCTGCTGCTTCTCGCGGTAAGAAGCAGAGCGAGCACATGTTTGAGGCGCATAGGTCGAGGCAGTCGAGGTCGACCACTGGCTCCTGCATTTTTTTCCGTCTGACGCTACTTCAACATGAATTAAAATTATTGTCTCTGTTCTTGCTGTAGCAGATTCGCTGTTGGATGCAACCAGCAACATCAGCTGCATGAGAAGTTCTAGTTCAGGCATCAAATCTTCCTCTGATTGAGAGTTCATCATTAACAAATCAGGCGACCGTTCTGGCCGTAGCAGCGTCGATTTTTGGTGAAGCAGCAGTGCTGATCGGGACTGTTGCAGCCTTTCTGTTTCCGATCGGGGAGTTGGTTGAATGTTGCGCGGTGCCTACTAAGTCGAATAATGTCTGCAGCTAAAAAAATCATATTCAAGAGAAAAACTGTGTAAGTGTAAATCTGTGATGCAGAAAATGCAACACAGTTACACTTGTCATGCTGGATCTGCTACATAGCCATGCTGCATACTTGTTTCACGTATTAAGTGCGCTTGACAGGGTGTTTCTGTAAGTGCAAAACGAATTTTTGATGCTGCCCTGCCTACAAAGTTACACTTACACAGTTTTTTTCCTGGATAAATCAAAATGTTGTTTTTGACACACTACAGAGCGAGGCTTTTTCTTGGGTGTTTGTTATCGTGCTCAATCGTATAGAACGAAAAAAATCTTGATGCCCGGCGTGCGGGCTGACTCTCTCAGGCTCTTGGGCGTGTGCCCCCCTGCACCTGTTGCGCGAAGGCACAGGCCGCCATGTGGAATTACACATTGCCACTTTTTGCGCCACGTCTTGGGTCAACTTTGTGGCCCGAAGCACAAATCTGAACCCCTGCATCAGCAGCATGCCGTGCTGTGAGGGTTCAGATTTGTGATGCAAAACGTGGCTTTCCGGAAAACGTCTGCACCTCGGCCACTGAGGTCCCCGAGTGGAGGTGCAGACGTTTTCCGGAAGGGGGGGGGGAAAGTGGGGCTCATAGGTCGTGTTTGTCTGCGCTCCGGAAAACGTCTGCACCTCCGAGATTGGCCTCCAGATGAGGCGTCCTCGGACACCTCTTCGGAGTCGTCCCGAGTCGAGGACCTCCGGGGCGACAAATTGCGGCCGCCCTTTTCGCAGGGTCCGACCTGTATCGAGCTCAATGCGCAGGCAAAAGCCTGCAATTTGAGCTCATCCCCGAGTCGACCTTCTCCGAGGCCACTTTTTTTGGACTAGAATTGCACCTCGCGCGGGGTCTTCGAACAAACGACGCAGGAATGGAGCGCAGCACCTCGGTCAAGTTCCCCAGCACGGAGTCCACGGCGCTCGCAAGCGGGCTGCAGTCCGGGCGAGAAGAGAAGAACAGAAACTGCACTATCAAAAATTTTGATTTTTTTTGCTGCAGACATTTTTCCACTTAGTATTGCCACGAGGGGACTTGGTTGAATGTTGCGCGGTGCCGCGAGAACATCAACAAAAAAACCGATCCGCAATCCTTCATCTCCTACAGCTGTTCGCAATTGCCGCATACCTACCGGCGGTATTTTTCTCGACGGCGCTCGTGCTTCAGAGCGCCTTCTCGAGTAGCACATCAGCGACGGCGATTGAAAAGAGTGCCGTGGTTGCAGTCTGCGTGTTCTGCGCCAACATTTTCCGCGTGATGCAGAGGGCCGGGTCGCTGGCTACTGACTTGAGCATGCTCCTCCGGTCTCTCTTTTTAAAAAAAAGGAGCGGATGCGGAAACAGCGGCAAACAGAGTGTGCCGGAGAGCGCGAAGGACGAGAGCAGACTATTCACAGTCGTCGCACCAACCGGGACTACATCAAGTACAGCCAATTTGACAAGCAGCTCCATAGAATCGCCAGCGAGCCGCATGATGGAGTCAGATGCAGCCGTGTCGCTGTGGCTATCCAACAAGCCGGCTCCTCCCGTACTGCTCGGAAACGGTTTGCTTTTGAGTTCCATCCTGACGTACCACCTCTGGTTGCTGCTGGAGCTCGCAACGCCGGAAGAGAAGCAAGGTTTTGTGACTCGTATTTCAACCATCACGCTCGTCTCGACCGCGCTGATAGCCCTTGTTGATGGCTTATTTTTTTCCCGGACTGCCGTCGGTAAGAACTTCGTCTTCGAGCATGATGGTGTGGCTATACCGTCAAGGCTGCACAACTCGCCACCTTCTTCTACTGGACTCTTGCTGCTCGTACAAGCCGTCGCCATGGGAAGCCTGTGGACTTCCGGCATGCGGGAAAAGACCGGTGTTTTGCTGCTGGTCTTCATGCTGCAAGTGTACGGCGCTAGTAGACCCGCACCCGCGCGTCTGACAGGGACCACGTCGAACGAAAGTGGCGATGGAGCTCTAGAAGCCGCTTTTTCATCAAATACGAGCAGCGCCGCTGCACTTGCTGCTGTCATATCATCGGACGACCAGCAAACGTCGCAGCATTTGTTTCTGGTAGCCAAATCGCGATTCCTGCGCTACCCGGTCCTGCTGCTCTTTTTCATCCTTGCAGCGGGTGACTACGGCGGGCTTCTGCTCGACGCAGTCGCCGTGCTTTTTTCGTCCAGACCCTTTGCGGAGAATTGTCTGCAGTTGCTGGCCGCGATCAGAGCAGGAGTTTTTACAGGCACTGCTGCCCAGTTTCATCTGTACGACGAAAGTATGAGAATGGCTGTGAAGAAAGGATGCCAGCAAGAACCCGCAGCGTCCGGCGGCAGGAGCGGGAGTCGGGCAGACGGGTTGCGAGGATCTGCGCCGCCCACGGATATTCGAGCGATTTCCAAGGATTTGGAGCGCGGGGAAGGAGGGCACCTGGGCATGAAGACCTTGCTGGAACAAGTCGACCAGGACGGGCAGTTTGTAGCAGCAGGATCGTCGCACGGATCTTCACGGGCTGCAGCAGTTTCTGGAGCAGGGCACGTCAAGAATTATTGTTCTTCTAGTATACAACAGCATCAAGGGATGAAAGCCGCAACCGCAACCTCCGTTACGGGCCTGCGCGACATTGTCAGCCTGAAGTCAATATCAAATGTAAAAGTGTCTGGGTCTGGAAGAGTGCATGTTTGTCATGCTTGTCTGGGATGACTCATAAATCTGTCATGGACCACGTTATCCAAGAGCTCCATTTTTCTGTGATGCAGAAACGCAGTTTTTCATGCAGAATAGGCAAAACCTAGAAGCTCAGAAACTTGTGATGCTGAGCCAGCATTTGTGGCCTCATCATGAGACGCCACCCAGCATCACAAGTTTCCAGACTCAGACATTTTTACATTTGATAGTCAACGTCTATCGCGAACACCTCCGGGACTGCTCTGGCAGGGGACCGAATGGATGGTGCACATGAAAGTACTGCAGGCGAACTAGAAGCGCAAGGCTTGAACATCAAGGATGGAAGCGAGAACTCTACCGCGAACAACTCTGAGACCAATGCAACGAGTCTGCCAGCGGTGCCGCGAGGAACTTCGGAAGAAGATGACACTACAACTCGCGGCGGTCTGCAGAGCGAAAACGTGGTCGAAGCAGAAGCTGTGGGGTCAGCATCCTCCTGGGTGCAGAGTGCGTCTAAGAACCATATGAATACCAATTATACAGTACTCAGAGAAAAACTGTGATACAGAAAAAAATTTGAAATTTTGACTCGAACCAACGGTGGGGATGCGAGTAAAGTAATTTGCATTTGGATGACAAAGCATCCTCGCAAAGTTGTCAGCTAGGTGTCGTCTTCGGAAGACGAAAAGCGGCGCTGACGATGACCGGGGCGGCGGCGGTACCTGTGCGTTTTGGCTGCGACATGATCCTCTGGTCCAACGCCGCGGTGAGTTTTTGCTTAGTAAAATCATTGACGTAGCTACCGCAAAATACTATAGATAATATCATACGGAATGCGCTATTTTGAACTAGTTAAAGCGTAGAATATAGCTACTAATCTGCCTGAAATGCAACTATTCTAGCTCCTAACTAAGGGAGTCGGTTTAGATAGTCCCAAGCAGCTGGTGGCGTCGAATATCGGCATCAGATCTGGAGCCAGCACCGTCCTATAGCAGCCCCTTAGTGCCCATGTTGCACCATCTATGGTGCAACAAGGGCACTTCCTACCCTAGTACCGACCTGTATACGCGAATATGCAGCATTTTTGGGCTTCCGATGCCTCCTCATCCGGCTAGTTGAAAACTCCCTTAGTTGCGTGCTAAAATAGTTGCATTTCAGGCATTTATCTATTGCTAAACTACTTTAGCCAGCTAGCTAGTTAACCTATTATCAAAATCAATGAAATGCATTCTAAAATCATAGAAGCAAGGTCATCTAGAAGCGACCACGCCGGCTCCGCGCAGTGGTCCCGGAATCTAAGCCACCACCTGCCGCGGCTGCTATCGCTGCAGCCGGAAAACGACCACACTCATCACCTTGACCACCTACTTACCTGTTCTCGGCGCCACTTGCGGCATATCTGCAACTGCAAGTTGTGTCAGTAGCCGCGCCCAAATGCTGCTCTTTTCGGCGACACAAAATTTCAAATTTTTTTCTGTATCACAGTTTTTCCCTGAGTATACAGCATCGCCACCTGCTTTGAGTACTAATGCGGTGTCTGCAGCAGTCGAAGGGAGCGAGGAGAAAGAGCGGTCACGGCCCCTAACGCCGGTTGACACGCAGGTAATTGTTGTTGGTGCCAAGATGGCCCACAAGAACGGTGGCGCAAGCTGCACCGTTACTTCGGCGGAAAGCGTAGATACTACGACCGAAAAGAAAACTACTGCCCCAAGAACAGGGGTAGAGCAGTCAGAGGACTTTACGTCGAAAGAACCGCAAGGGCAGAACAGCCTCGTCGTGGTGGAAAATGATCAGAAAGACGAAGAGACCTCTCACTCAGCACCCCCTTCGACAAATAAAGACGAGGAGCAGAAGCAGAAAGATGCAAGCGAACAGCGGCGGAAGAGTATCATCGAAGACAAGTGGCAGGAAGTCTCGAGAAAACGACCATCTGCGATTACCACGAACGATTTGCACGAAAGCCGGCGGCGCAGCATCAAAAAAAGCAACAGCTCCGATGCGATTGTGACGGGCAGTCCGAGAAATAGTAGTATTCCATCATCCCAACAAGCTGAAAATAAGCACGGAGGAAACAATATCGTGCCGCGGAGCCCCGGCGGGGGACTTACAACATCAATCGGCACGTTAGCCGCGGACAATTCTTTTCCGAGCAAGAGTGGCGGCGCGGCCACGAGGACAGCGCAGCAGGACGGCAAGGCGATGGGTAGTTCTTCGGGAACCAACGGCAACGGTTTCCGGCAGTTTCAGCTTTCGAAAAAGTCCACCGTCGAAACGTCCACCTTCCAGCGGAACCCGGCGTCGAAACTGCTGAACCCGGCCGAGATGGACCGGAAACGGCCGCGGGCGAAGTCCTTCTCCGGCGGACTTCCGGGTCTGGCGCCCGGTATGGCCCTGTCGCCGGACGGGACCATCATCCAGGCAACGTCGGTGGTTGTGGACGAGACGGCGCCGGATTTTCAAAATGCCGACGAGGAGCCGGACGAAAAGAAGCCCATCGCAGCGAACGCGCTGCATGAGGCGCTCCTCTGGAACCAGATCCGCAAGGGGTCGGTGCTCGGTATGACGTTTGCAAGCGTGACATAGGTTGCTTGCCACACGATTTGTCATGCAAAATCGGTCACCTTTAGTGTTAGTCTCCATTCCACGCTCACACGATCATGCTACTGCGTGTGAAAAATTCTCAAAGCGCCCCCAAGCAGCATGGCAATCCGTAATTTGTACATGCAATTGCAAAACGCGCAGACTTCCCACTCTCGCTTTTGCTATTCACATTGATCTTGCGTCACAAATTATTATTCGTGTAACCGCTGTCAATGCAACGCTTTAGAGCGCCACACTCGGCGCACCAATCGACTTGGAGCGGTTCAACGAGTATCCGACAGGAAAAAACTGTACTGGTTGTGTAATACTAATAACTCTACCTTTGCACACCGACCCTAACAGCAGCACAAACAACGTGCATTTTTAGTAAGTAGACAGGGCGCCACCTGTGAGAAACCTCTGACGTTATTGCGTCATGATTTGACGTGTGTAAAGCAAGCAGAAACAAAACAAGCAAAGTTAAAGGAAAACGAAGACGACGAATGATACTTGAATAGGGGTCGCGCTGGTCATCTCTGTCAGCATGTAGTCGAGCATGACAGAAAACTGTGTCTTCAACAAGGAACTTCCGCCATACAAGTTTTTCCGTGCGATGACCTGCTGCAGGAGTTCAGTGCGCGTAACTCCCCCAACATCGCGGCTTCCATTGCCGCTTCGATCGCTGCCTCGCCATTTGAGAGTCGGGTAATGTCACCCTCGCGGTCCGCGCACGCGACGCCCCCAAACGAGGCCGACGACGGCGTGCAGGCCACGATGTCCTTGAAGACCGGTATGGCCACCGACCGCGCGGAACTGACCGTGGCGCAGGCCATGTCGTTGGAGGCGCAGGGGGCGCAGGGGCTGGGTGCCGCGGGAGACCAGCCAAATGGTAGAATCAAAATGGTGGAATTCATAGAGTTTAAAATTCGGTATACTTTTTTTTTTCTGCCACAAGTACTAGGAGCGCAAAGCCGTCGAGCGCTCAGCATGCCCCACGTGTACAGTCTGTCCGCATCCTGAAATGTAGCTTGGTGTTGAAGGCAGTAAGTTGTATGGAGAGGTTTTCTATTTTCACTTAATCGACGTGGTCCAAGAATTCTTGTTCTCCTGCACCACTGAACTACAGGCAGCCCAACTTCCGCAGAGGGCACGAAGAAGAAGAACGCACTGGCCGTGCAGTTTGGAGAGGCAGAGGTACGTTCGCGGAAGCCGTCGTCGGCTTCCATTGCGGGCGTGGCGCAGCCGGTGCGGCCGGGAAATGTGTGTACGTCGCTAGCGTCGTCGGCGCAAAGCAGCGCGGCTGTGAGCATGTACTTACTTGCATAGAGCAGTAGAACGTGTTGCTTTTGGTTTGGTCGTTTCGTAGACGATACTTCGTTTTTTATTGTATAGCGGATCATGTAGACCGAAGCCAGGTGTTGAGGAACGAGCTGTGCTGGTGTTGTCATGTACGTAGCTTCCTCGATGATCCGATCGATGAGCATCGTCTTACGTGGAAATGAAAATGATCAAGCCTACATACGCTACAAAGTTCCTCGTTGCTGACCCAGAGGTTGCTGGCCCAGATAATGCATAAGGAGCAACTCTCGCAAAAATTTTTTGCCGTCTTGGACGAAACAGGTATCCTTCCGCCGGCAATTCGATGCATATGAGGGTGCACATCAACTTCTGGCACCCCAAGCAGCACTACAATCCATATGTAGATGTGTCATGCGGAAGCTGCTGTGCTACTGCAACTTCTGTTCCTGCTGTGGCTGTACTAGATGTCAAGATGCAATAAATGAGGAGGCGGGAAGTTTTAAAAATGCGCTCTCATACTGCACGGCAGCCGACGCCAGTCACAATATACGCCGGCGAAGAGCCCGAACCGCGCCACGTTGCGACGCACGGACACGGCGGAGGTGAGTGCCCTTGGCGCGGGTCTGCTACTCCTGGACGGAATGCGCGAGGAGGGCGACTCGGACGACAGCTATGCTCAGTGAAAACGTCCCGATGTTCCCATATCATTTTATAGACACATCCACCCTGGTAGATCCTTTTCGTGGAGTGACTGGAGGGAGTTTCCCCCCGTCCGTTTGTGTATATGGGCTGGCAGATCCCTAGAAGCTAATGCCTGGAGTTGTTGGTCTTCCGCCCCTCTGAGTGGGGTTGGGGAAGGAGCCAACGCGGACGTAGTCCGCAGGATTCGCTGGATATTTTGCTTTGTGATGGATTAAAGTCGTTTTCGCGTTCTAATGAATGGTAGCTCATGTGCTCTGAGTGCACCGCAGTGCCATTCCACCATTGAGGGTGCTTCCCAGCGGGGAAGGGGGATTTTGTAATGAGTGGTAGCTCATGTTGTGCTCTGAGTACACCGCAGTGCCATCTTTAGGATTTTCTTTAGGAGGCAACGGCCGCTCGGATACCTCGCGGACGGTCCTTGTTGTGCGGGTCTTGTCCGTCCCCTTGGTGGATTATTCACTCCCTGCCAGCAGGGCCTGGGTGCTCTCGGCTATACGTCGCGGTCAGCGTCTTCGGCTGCTTTTGCTGGCCTTGCTCCCCTAGAGGGGGGAACGGGATGTCCCGGGAGGGGGCTGCGGTGAGGTGGTGTCTCGGTACTTGTGGCCGGGGGGTTGCGACGCCTTGCTGCTATACTGGAAAAGGTTTTGATTACCCGGCGCGTGGCCTTCTCTTAGGTAATTGTTCTGGTGGAAGGGAAATAGGAGGCGGCTTTTCCGAGTTGCTAGCTTTTTCGGGAGGGCGGTCCTTGGGTCCGCAACGATCTCTCCGCGTCCCTATTTGGGAACATTCTCTTGGTAGCTTCACAGGGATTTTTGGCCCGGATGGTCTTGGTCGCGCCGTGTGGTAATAGAAAGTGCAGCTCTCCGGTACGTACGAGTGCGAGGTGAGCAGTGCTAACAAGGAGGTTTCGGACTTTCTTGGGTCGCCGAGGCTTCTTGCGCTGTCTGCTAGGTCCTGGTGGGCGCCGTTCGCCCAGGTGGAAGTGTGGCGCATCCTACGGGTTTTGTAGTGGAGTTTTACAGTGTCCCCTGGTGGTGGACGGTTTCGCTAAAACATACAGGTTTTTTTAGGCCCCCCCGGCGGTTCGTGTTTTTGCGCTTAGCATCGTAAGGCGCAATGTAGCGCCAGATGTTAAGACGGACGCGGGCCGCTCGCCTGTCATTGATGAAGCCGTGCGAGCAGGGGCGCCGTGTTTCACTTTGACAGGAATTCCTTACAGCCTCACCGAAGGCCAAGGCTACTGGTATCCTAGGGCGATGCTCGCGGGGTCAGTGACGTTGTCACTGGCCAGGGCCAGAATAACACACTACACACACACAGCATCAAGCTAACGCTGACACACACCCACGAAGGGGCACCCCGCGCCCGCATACCCCCCTCGCCGATGGCAGGGGGGCGCCCGATGGGCTGACTATTTTCGCACGAATTTACGACGCGACTTGTTGTAGTTGCACAGACGCCGGCACAGCCGATGGCTGTGCCGGTGAGATGAAGGCTTCGTTCTCCCCGCCACACCTCCCAGCACCTGGACGCGCAACTCCACAGGCACAGCCCCGCAGGCGCGGCGGTTATGTTGTTGAGTCGCATGGCTAGG